>OY284479.1:12798947-13345886 GCA_958336345.1 Dorcus parallelipipedus
TACCCACTCAGTCTCAACGACTAACCCGAAGCAGCAGCAACACCACCAGCAGCAGCAGCCCTGAAGAAGTTCTTCTGCAATGAAGAACGAAACGTCGGCAGTAGAAGTCAACGTGACGCGGTTCCAACCGGAAGCCAATTCAAACATAGTTATTAACTATTTCGTGTTTTGTTTAAAAATAAAAATTAATAGAACCCGTAAAATCGTTACAATAAGGTTACAGGTAATTACATAGTACAACTACAATAAAATACATTACATAAATTTTAATTTACATTCTAATTGAATACAAATTTTTTTTCCAAATAAAGTTCGAAATTTCAAATTTGATTGATCGAAAACCGAAATAAATTTATTATCAAAGGCAACTCGATTTAGAAAATTATTACAAAATATTATTTACCTTGGATTCTGTTCGGAATTATGTTTAAAATAAAATTTTATTAAATATTCGTATGCCAAATTAAGATTTTGAATATCTGATCGAAAATTCATAGAATTACTAGTTTTTTTTTTAATATGAAATAATTTTAAGAATAATCTGGCATGATATTTTTTTTTCTAAAATTTTTGTATTAGTGAAGTCTAGTATATGATTTTTATCTCTAAAATGTTATACTAAAGCACTAGAATATTTTTTTTTATTTATTATTATTTATTATTATTATTTATTATTTTATTATTTTATTTGTTATTATTTTACAATCAGATTTATGTTGTGGTAGTCGTGATTTAAGCCAATAAGAAGTTTGTCCTATATAAACCTAATCACATTCAGTACAAGGAATAGAATAAACAACACCATATTGAAGAGAAAGCGAAATTTTATCTTTTGCTTTTACTAAAAAGATGGTTTTTATATTTAGCAATTTTGGCATTCATATTTTTGAATTCTTTAGTAATCAAATTTATATAACCGGGTATTTGTGGAAATTTTTTGTTAATTAAAATGTCGAAATTTTGATTATTTTGAGAATTTTGATTTTCATTTTGATCATCTTGAAATAAAATTTTATTAACTAAATATAAAGGATACCCATTATTACAAAAAATATTTCTAAGTTTAATTAAATTCTTTTCTAAAAAAGTAGGACGACATAAAGTTTTTATTCTATTCCTGAAAGAATTTTTCATTCAAAGGATTACATGAATAAAAATTAATGAATCTACCAGAATGTGTCGGTTTTCAATACCAATCTAACATGATTGTATTATTTTCTAATCTAATTAATTTAACGTCAAGAAACGGAACTGAATTATTAGTCTCTTCTTCTACGGTAAACTGAATTTGTGTACGAAAGTTATTAAAGTATTCACAATCATATTTTTTTGGTAAAGAACAAATAATGTCATCTACATATTTTTTTATAAATCCAAATTGAAAAGGTAATTTAGGTATGACATTGTACAACAGACGATCCATCATCATATGGACTAAGAGGAGAACCCATCGGAACACCATAAATCTGTTTATAAAAGACATCATTGTAAAAGAAATAACTTACTATTGTTAATTTTATAATAGTACAATCAATTACCAACGGTCGATACTCGTTGGTTCGTAATTTATTATTATTGTTATGATTATGAGTATGATATGATGACATATCTTTAATATATATTTATTTAATATTATTAATGTTTGTCCTGCTTAAAGGTATTAACAATTTGCCATCTTGTTCTAATTTATATTAGACGATAATCGAACTCGCAGTCGCAATAGCTTAAAAGCAAAAGCACCTAGCATGTAGACTCGAGTTTGATTCTTGATTGCGGCGGAAGTTTGTGTACCAAAAATAGTGTTAGTGTTGAAATTTATTTCACTTTAGTTATTAGTAATACACGTCGAATGTTAAAAGTTGTATTATTATCAATTATAAACTTTTAAAATTAGTATCTTCTGAAATAGGCAAGATACCCTTATGCGAGATGCAGTATCTACACTTTCCAGGTAATAGGTCTGTTTGTTATCCTGAACTGGTGTACACCAATGATACTTTTTCGCAAAATACGTTTTAATGCAACTTAAATTGTTTGTATGGTATGTTAGTATGGATGTGTATGATTCGTATTGACAATTTATCAAAGAATTTAGGTTTCATAAAAGCGTATTTTGTAAAAAAAGGGTACACTAGTGTACACCAATGCAGGATAACAAACAGACCTATATAATTCAGGTGCCCAACTTTAAATACATGTACACTTATGTGCAATAAAGTTAAGCACAGTGTTTATTTTATAGTTTATACATTTCAAAAATAATATTACTACCAACGTGTAAATCAAGTTTCCGTTAGGTACAATTTTTTAGGGCACTTCTAAGGCTTTCATTTGACTCTGTCTCGTGTTTTATTTTGACAAATTTATATTTTTTCTTTACGTCTACTTTAAACCGTAATATTTCAGTGTACTTAACTTTATTGTACAGAAGTGTATGTTTTAGAAGTGGTACGTTTTATATTACTTTTGTGGTAGATATAGATATTTATTAATATTACGAGTTTTGATGGCGGGATTAAAATCGAGTGGAGGTAATTTAAAAATTGAAAGTTGAAGTCGATTACGTTTCGTGCATTAACCACAAGATGTCGAGACATTTTAGAGTTGTGAAGCGGGAAAAAGAAAGTAGTGCGATCAGCATTTACCTTGGGAACAGTTACAGAAGTTGGTGTTGGGGACTAACCCACTTACTCACGACGTCATAATGATTCTGACGTCAGTTGAGTCTGCGCGCGCGGGGTTCGAAAGCACGCTCTCCTTCGAATGTCTTTAGTTCGCGCGCGTAGAGGAACGGGGGTTCTAGGAAAGGAGCGCTGGTTACGCTAATTATCAACGTACCCTTCGGAAGACGTAACAGTGCGCACATGGATTTTATTTATAAATAGAAAATCTACTCAAGTGCTTGGATTAATGAAAACCATAAGAAAATTTTTTTTCGATTTATCTTTGGTAAGTCAAAACTGTGGATGAGTTATTCAATTTTTTTTTCTTCTTTGCTTTGGTCTGGAGTTTACCCATTTATATTTTTTGAAAAGATAAAATTTACAATTTGCTTTCAGTTTTCGGTTGTTAACAGGTTGAAATAACTCAAAACGTTTTATATGCAAAGGATAACCGAAGAAATGTTATGCTGGAATAACGTCTTGAATATAAAAGAGTTAAATTTTATATACTTAGGTTACAAGTTTTCTGACTCGCAATGCGTTTCTATGCATGAAACGAAGAAGTTGCGGTCAATATTGCGATTTGCGGTCAATGTCGAAATATCGATTAATTTCAAATTTTGATCCCCCTTGTGTAATAACGTGAGAACCATTTTATACTTATAGAGATTGCTAAATAATAAACTCAGCCCACCAAAAGTTATATTTACAAGCTGCAAGAAAGTATCGACGTTTATAATTTCGCTTGAACGGCTATGCATCTAACAAGGCTAGCTTAGTTTCACTCTGCTATGTGGGTTTCACCAACTCTCTCGCAAAGAAATACACAATGTGTGATTACTATCGCGTTTTTAACTTACTCCTCGTATATGCTCCAACAATATAAGATACACTCAATAAACAAATGCGCCAATGCGAACGCCAATGAGAATTGAAACGGGAATTGATTGCTCATTGGTTTACAATGCCATTTTTATATATTTACATCCACCGGTCTACCCTTATAAGTCGCGAATAAATCCAATTAGTTCGGATTCAATTGAATCATCTTTTTTTTTAACAGCCACCACCTTATAATCCGGCTACTGTAATTCAAATTCACATCAGTACTAATGTTGCCAGGTGTATTTTGCTAAATTGCAGGATTAAGATGAAAAAAGAAATGCTGGATCAATTAACAAAGTTTTTTTAACAAGCGGATTTGTACATCGGTTGAAGGCGGTGCAACCATCAGGTGGTTGTATTAATATGGACATATACAGCGACCGTCAAAAAGTCGGCATCAAATGTGAAAAAATATAATTTTTGATCTTTCAAAAAAACTTTTTACAGTAGTAATCTGTGCTTGTCTGAAAATCTATTTAGCCCCTATCATATATTCCGAGTGATTTTTACTTATGGCCGATTTCTTCACCATATTTAACCTAAGGTTAATTTATCTAACAGTTGGATTGTGACGTACAGTTTGGCCGTACATATACTATGTGTCACATTCTAACTGATAGATAAATTTAACCTCAAGATAAGGCGATGAAGAAATCGGGCATTAGTGAGATAATGGCGTTTTTCGTATCAAAGTATCAAAATCCTAAAATTGTTATTTTTGGAAAATTAATTAAGATTTCAACGAAATTTTTTGATGGGTGTTAGTTTTCGCTTACTTAACAATCTCAAGGTCAGAAAATAACGTTTCTTTTCTTTAGCTTCCTCAAAAATTTTCAATTTTTGAAATTTTCTCGAAATTTCACATACCAGAACTCAATTTCAAAATTCAATTTTTTTTAATGAAAACTTCAAAGATTTATAACTGAAAGAAATAATAGAAAAGATTAATTATTCCTTTAAGAATGTTATTATTTACCAAAAAGTAATATTATTTTTGCATAATTTTTACGTTCTTGATGCAATAAATTTTAAGTAAGAACATTTACTAGTATGTAATCTAAGAAACCCAAACAATATTAATTATGTCCTGCAGGTCATGAAATAGTCAGATTCAAATTTTTAATTTCTTGTCAAAAGTCAAAATTTTCGAACATAAATCTACGTTTTTAACTTGGTGTTCGTTATTAGGTAAAAACATGTTGGATGACATCAAATTTATGAAACGCAAGCGCACCAAGTGGTCGGAAATAAAAACACAGACAGAAAATATGCAAAATGGTGGTGATTTAAAGCCTTTTAAATTATTTTGTTTATTCGATATGACATGCCCACTTGTCAAAGAATTTGTTTCTAAAATTTCTACCATAATTCTTCAGATTTTCAGTTTTCACGCAAAAATTTTACGCAAACAGTTCAAAGAAAGCATTTATGTTGATTTGATACAAAAGCTTCATATCCACCAAAATTCAAAAGCAAACTTTAATATATATTTTTTTTAGCGAAAGTAAGAATCTAAAAATCTGTTTTTCGTATAAAAGGAAAATATTAAAATGGCTTAAAAATACAAGGTTACTGATTTTTTATTGTAAATACTGTATCTTTTTTATTACAAAGAATATTAAAATAAATGAAAGAAAAAAGTTGTTTGGTTGAATGAAATTTTTTTAATGTAAATTTTTCACTGCTGTTAGATTCTAGAGGTATTCGACCTTATTTTATTAAGCATAAAGTAAACCAAATCAATCGAATGCATGTTTTCATTGTCTTTCAAAAAATGCAAAAATATAGAGGATGTTTATTTAACAAAAATTGAAAAATAGACCGTAAAAATTTTCGATTTGTTAAAATTCCGTGTTCGTAAAAATAATGGTTTATTAAATTACAAATACATACTTTAATTGTCCATAATCGCGTAACATATTACAAACACTAAATAACGAGGTACAGCACTTTTCTATTATATAACACTTCTATTTTCTATTGTTGTATTTATTACATACGTCACGTGCTAGTCAGTAACTTAATTAAATATCGCCGACGCTTCTGTTTTTATAGAAGTACTGCCATTTTCAAACATTCTGGTACAATTTCAAAACCGTCTGGCGTTGATTTCGAAACTTTTAGAATCATCAAGAAAGATAGATGGCGTGACAAGTGCGGTATGGAATGTAAACAAATCAAAACAAAGCATAATTCTAATAAAAAACGATATAGGTAGCTTATAAAATAAAAAAAAACGAACCAACCACCCACCATTCCTATATTTAATTTAAAAAAGGCATTGGCTCTTTGTTGAAAAGCGGGATTTTCCCGTTCAAGTTGTTGGCGAGTCGAGTTCTGGGATACCTAAAAAAGGGACATCCCCAAATTTTTTGAAAAAAAAAAAATTACTATGCAGACCATCGTCTAGAATTTAGAATTTTGTGAAAAATGTATGTTATGTTGCAGTGAAAATCAGAACAATTCGTTCATGGGGAACAGTTTCAATATTTTCGTTAATTTTTACTTGTTTTTGTTTTCAATTTCAAGATTATCATTTACATAAAATAAAATAAAATTGTATCCTTGAATTCTAATGTTTATTTTTTTCTAAAAACTTGTAAGGTACAATTTTTTTCTAAAAACTTGTAAGGTACAATTTTTTTTATATCACGATTTAGTTAGGGTTACCATTCAAAAGAAAATTAATGATGACTTCACAGCGGAAAACAAATGTTGATCAAAAGAGATTTTTGCACTAAAATGTGTCTTTTTAAAATAAAAATTTACCAGCTTTAGGATTTTGCAGAAACAAATTAAATAAACAAATTACGGGACTTCACCACCACCACCACTCTTTATCCATTTTACATTAAAATTATATTTAGCTGGTGTTTTGGATAAATAGGTACTCGGTCCTTTTTTGAATTTTGAATCTTTTGCAGAGCACTTTTGGCAGAGAGACGAATGCAAACGGAAGGCACTTGAAAATTTTTCACTGAAAGTGAGTCAGGTCGCGACATGAAAATACTCTGCAAAAAATAAAAAAATTCTAAAATGGACCGAGAATTTATCCAAAACACCAGCCAAATTAAATACATTGGTCAGAAAAACAAAAAGAATTAACTAAAATTAAATTTTAATTTATTTTTTAATGCGTTAAAAAGAATTCGTGCTACTTAAAGATTTATTTGAATTTAAATGTAAGTGAGAAGAGAATTATGTACTTACATAATTACATAATTCTTTTGAAGTTTTGGAAAATTTTGCCTTAATACTAAAATAAAAGGAAATTAAATACTTCTAATAAAGATGGGAAAGTATAAACTTATCCAAGAAAGTACAAGATTTTTAAATTTCGAAGTATGTATTTGATATTGTAAACGCCTAATAATGAAGTTATTAACTTGTCTCCTTAATATTTAGCATTTTTGCGTCGTAGCATCACATTCTAGTTCAAGACAATTATTATTCGTAACGCAACACCCAGCAAAGTTATATACCGTTTCTTCGTGTAATTTTCACATCGAACACCTAAAATGTTCCTGCAATATTATATCGTGGGTGTTACAGTCACAATATGATGCACCTACGAAACTTTATTACGTAAGCTATTCATGCCACATACAGGTGCCCTGTAATTACATACCTACATTACTAATATCGAAAAAGTTTTTTCTTCAAGACTTCAGCCATGTTTATTTTTGCGATTTGTTTCAAAGTACATAAACCAAATAGACAATAATAATTTGTAAAACTAAATAATTGAGATCTCTCATGGCTTATGTCGTTTTTTTTTTTTGTGTTTACATGTAGTTGTGTATTCCAGTTCTTTTTAAATTCTATTTTGCTAAGCGAAATCCGAGAGTGAAAAAATTCAAAGTACTTGTAGTTTTCAAGAAGTAATAATAAAAAATTATGACTAAATCCACGATGCTTCGTTTTTTTGTGTGTGTTTAGATGTAGTTCTGTATTCCAGTTCTTTTTAAATTCTATTTTGCGATATTCAGGATGACTGTTAATTAACCCGAGAAAATGAAACCATTGACAGAAGCGAAATCCGAGAGTATCGAAAGATGTTAAAACATTCTATGTACTTTAGTTTTCAGGAAGTAAGAATAAAAAATTAAGCCTAGTAAATTAAGAGCAGCAGATGAATAAAATACAGTTATAAAAGTGTTTCATATTTTTATGATTGTTACGAACTTTGAACGGAATTGATGTGACCAGATGAAATAAGAGTTCCAAAACATTTTACAAAATTATTGACAAATGAATGCAAATCACCTAAAGTAAATGATTCAGTATCGGGTGTCCCAACGGTGTGTATTTCTTCTGTGGAGCCTATAGGAATAACAAGTAGAGAAAAGAAGATTAAGAAAGTTATATTAGACATCACGCGGCACATTTTAAAATTATTTTCAACTATACAGGATGTTCCAGAAAGTGTTGATGCATACAAAGCGATTTTTTTTAAATCGAACATCCTGTATTTTCTTATAAATTTGGATGTCCCGCGGAGAGGTGATTACAATAATATAAAGATATATTACTTTTGCTCAGCTACTTTCGTAAGAAAAAATTTTTTCTTCGAAAATTCCTTAAAAATTTACAAATGTTGAACTTATGTTGCTGACTAAGGAGATGACACAGACTTACGAAAATATAACAAAATATTCTTAGGACTTTGGGCTTTTTGAAAATATGAAAAAAGTTGAAATATCTTTTAGCATTATACAGGGCAAACAGTACTTGCGAAGCACTCAGTATCTCATTTTTTTTTTAATGGAACGACCTATTTTTTACTTCAGAAATGGGCAGTTCTTAAACTTAGCTTTCTACTGATATCAGGTTATATACCTATATTCCTAGCATTTCTTTCATTAGACACCTTCCATTTATAATTTTTGTATAGTAAATGACCAAAATGTAAATCCCAGAGTGTATTTATATCACACCTGAAGAAACGTCCAGGTCTACACATTTAACGTTTTACAATACTATAAATGATACGAGAAAAACAGGTAAATATGTGAAAAAAAAAATTTTTTCATCGTAGTCAGCCATTATTTCATATTTGAGATCTTATAACAATTCTGAATAACTTTTTCAAATAATATTTCCGCGTATCTTGGAAAATAAAGGTACTTTACTCTTATGTCCACTTCAAATATCTTTATTTCCTCGGTATGTGACCAGTGGTATTCGAATTTTGCTATCTGCATTTTGAGTTTGGGAAGCTCTAGGAACTTTCAAATTTATCGTTATAATTTATTTCCAAAAATAAAAGGTTAAAAACCAAAAAAATCTAAGGGTAGTAAAAACAATATTTCTAGTAAAACAAATATTAGAAATAAAGATATATAACCTGATATCAGTAAAAAGCTAAGCTTAAGTACTATCTATTTCTGAAATAAAAAATAGGTCATTCCATTTAAAAAGAAGGAGATACTGAGTGCTTCGCAAGTACTGTTTGTCCTATATAAAGCTAAAAGATATTTTAACTTTTTTCATATATTCATAAAGTCCAAAGTCTTAAGAATATTTTGCTATATTTTCGTAAGTCTGTGTCATCTCCATAGTTAGAAACATAAGTTCAAAATTTGTAAATTTTTAAGGAATTCTCGAAGAAAACATTTTTTTACGAAAATAACTGAGTGAAACCAATATATATTTATATTGTTGTAATCAGCTCTCCGCGGAACATCTAAATTTGTAAAAGTATACGGGGTGTTCCATTTAAAAAAATTCTCTCTCTATACACTGCTATTTTCTGGAACAACCTGTATAGTTAAAAATAATTTGAAATGTGCCGCGTGATGTCTATTATAACTTTCTTAACCTCTTTTTTTCTACTTGTTATTTCTGTAGGCTCCACAGAAGAAATACACACCGTTGGGACACCCGGTTCAAATTATGTAAGATTAGAATATCAACGGCTTGAACTTTGAACACATGCTTTGACAGGTAAACAAATAAAGCACTACAATACGAAAATAATTCAAATCTCCGTGTTAAAGATTCATAGTGTTTTTCTCTAATTTTAATTTTAATTATATTATCAATAATGCTGCAAATATTTAGTTTATACCCAAATTGTCCGCATTTTACATCCCTAGTCGTTCTTTCCGTTTAAGTATGTCGGAATGTGAGTATGAAGAAAATTCGTTCTATGTGTGGCGTAAAGTGACAAATTTTTTTTATTATTATAAAAATTATTAACACAAATCTATTAAAAGTTTAACAGAATTCAAGACGCGTTTGCAATTCCCTATCCCGTGTCTTTTAACATACTTGATTAGCGGTTGTAAATCGTTCATAATATAAGTGATTTTAATTAATTTCATTGTTTATTTGTACGAGTATCGTATTTTCATCAGCTGGTTAACAACGTACTAGCATTCCATCTATTATATGACCACAGAATAACCAGAAATGACAGTCCCGCTTGCTCGCGAAAACGGGTATAAGCGCGTGAGAACAGAAGATCCCACCGAAAATATGGCGGAATTCAATCGAATGATCTTGTTTGCCATTTTGTCTCAGCTATATTTCGTGTTTTGTAAACGTATTTTATCTTGTGGTTAAACATACATAGTTTAAACGTGATTAAGTGATTACAAATGTGGCTTAAATTCTTTGTATTTTTTTTTATGTGAACGTTTGCAGTTTTTGCCCAAGTTATTTTAAATATTCCCGCTTATGGGTCCCATGGAAAATATGGCGAAGGTCACCAGTCAAGGTTTAAAAAGATCAAAGAGCCGACAACAAGTGTCATTTCTGGGTTATTTTGTGATATGACACGGTGTTTTACAGCCTTGTAATATCATAAACCGTTTATAACGCACTTAGGCTGGCTGCATATTGAACGTAGCACAGGGTAGCATAGACCAGCATAGAAAAATTCTCGGCTGTGCTACGCTACGCTGTGCTGTGTTCCATGTGCGGCCAGCCTATTAGTCTACTACTATGAGCTCTAACAACTACATACATATATGTTCGAACACTTCTCTTTTCACAACAAATCATATCTTAATTTGGTTATTCCAGATAAAATGCTTCTGTTACACAAAACTTTTTTGTTTTATTTTATAATTACTTAGATTTTATTTGATAGGTAACAACAGTATATTTAAGTATCAATATTTTCCAGTTTAGTAATGAAACCTGTGGTAAATTTGATACGAATGCAATGAAAACATAGAATTCTTTGGAAATGTGACAAAATATCAGGGAGTTCCAATGAAACCTGGAATAAATTCAATTAATTATTCTTTTCATAGACTTTTTTTTAGATTTGAATTATTTTTTGAGATTTTGTATAAATTTGTAGTTGTTCTTCGTCATATAATATAATAATAATAATAATAATAATAATAATAATATATTTATTAATTCTACAAGTAGAATAAGTCAAAATTCCATACAATAATGTTTACATAATTACTTAAAACTATCAAAAAATTCTTTTACAGTATAAAACATATCTTTTAACAAAATATTTTTGACTTCGGATTTAAAACATACATAGTTTAAATCTTTTAGATTCGATGGTAGGGCATTATAAAGCTTTATACCAGTATTGACAGGTCCATTGTAGGTTATAGCCAAGTTGTACAGTTTAGGAAGAATGATATTATGACGGGTACTATAAGGATGAATGGTTCTATTATCCAGATTATTTCGGTTTGAATGGACATAGCACACAAGCTGCAGAATATATAAACAAGCCAAGGGCAGAATTTTGAGTTTAACGAAGATTGGTCGACAGGAATCTCTAAACGAAGTGCCTGTCATACAACGTAATAGTCTTTTTTGGGCAAGAAAAACAGTGTTAAAGGCAGAAGAGCCACCCCAAAACATAAGGCAGTAGGAAAGTCTGGACTGTACATCTGAAAAGTACGTTGCCCTCTGCACGGAGACATCAGTGACACTACGCAACATACGGAATTGAAAGGCAAAAGTGCTCAATTTAGAAACTAGTTGTCTCGCATGATCATCCCAAGTAAGAATATCTGACAATTGTAGCCCCAGAAAAGGTGTAGTACTTGCGAAATGCACTAAATTATTTCCGACGTTAAGTCCACCAGACTCGTTAATTCGTCTTTGCCGTGTATGAAAAAACATAGCCTTTGTCTTTAAAAAATTCAAGAAAAGTTATACAAACTGAACGCCGATGTGTTACTGGCGTTAAACTGAAAACACAAATTTCTGTAAAAATAATGTTCGTGATGAGATTGTTTTTTTTACAGTCGTACCCACTGGTAAATAAGAATGTGCATTCAGTGACAAAAGGAATATTTTCAAAGTACAATAACCCCTGCAAATACGTAAGCACGCATTTATACAGTCAACATTCTCAATCAAAGATGAGTCACTTTAAAAATAATGTGATCTTGCTCTTTCATATACCGTGCGATTTACTAAAAACAGGCCACAGTGGGCCTTGAAATGTGCAAACTTATGTCCTAGATAAGATTATTTTAAAACAAACGTCAAAATAATTTTACCTATGTTTGTGTCAAAACATCATGATAAATGTTCAAAATGATGTCCTTCACTTGCAAAACATAATTGCACTCGTCTTATTAAATTTAAACTTTCCTAAATGATTTTTGTTTATTAGAAAGCATTCTGGTCACAATTTTAAAAATATTTTAACATTTGTTCCTTGACAAATCTGGGCATCGATTGTCATAAGTAAATTTATTTAAGACATAGGTTTGGAGATTCCAAAGCCAACTCTGACCTGTTTTCAAAAAATCGCACGGTACTTACATATGTTATATGTATGTATGTATATTTATGTAATTACTTTAATTCCGAAAGCAAAGTACCGGGTGTCCCAACGGTGTGTATTTCTTTTGTGGAGCCTATAGGAATAACAAGTAGAAAAAAAGAGATTAAGGAAGATACTAGATATCACGCGACACATTTTAAAATTATTTTTAACTATACAGGTTGTTCCAGAAAATAGCGGTGTATAGAGAGAGAATTTTTTTAAATGGAACACCCCGTATACTTTTACAAATTTAGATGTTCCGCGGAGAGCTGATTATAACAATATAAATATATATTGGTTTCACTCAGTTATTTTCGTAAAAAAAAATTTTTCTTTCAAGATTCCTTAAAAATTTATAAATTTTAAACTTATGTTTCTGACTATGGAGATGACACAGACTTACGAAAATATAACAAAATATTCTTAGGACTTTGGACTTTATGAAAACATGAAAAAAGTTAAAATATCTTTTAGCATTATACAGGGCAAACAGAACTTGCGAGGCACTCAGTATCTCATTTTTTTTAAATGGAGTGACCTATTTTTTATTTCTCAAATTCTCAAAATTCGTAAACTTTTAAGGAATTTTCGAAAAAAATAGCTGAGCGAAATTAATATATCTTTATATTATTGTAATAATCTCTCCGCGGGACATCCAAATTTATAAGAATATACAAGGTGTTCCATTAAAAAAAATCGCTTTGTATGCACCATCACTTTCTGGAACATCCTGTATAGTTGAAAATAATTTTAAATTGTGCCGCGTGATGTCCAGTATAACTTTCTTAATCTTTTGTTCTCTACTTGCTATTCCTATAGGCTCCACAGAAGAAATACACACCGTTGGGACACCCAGTACATATATGTTATTGTGACTGCGCAGATACAGACAATTTTATTCCACTGATTGAAGATGAATAAAGATACTGATCATGGAAATAATTATTTTTTCCATTGCAGGAGTAAAATTGGTCTGCCTTTACCAACAACTCCTTCTGAAATGGTTTCGCGTCGTAAAATTCTTTCACGATCACGTGACGATCTCCATATGGATTCAACGTTTCAGCAACCTGAAGATGAGGAAGATGTTTGGTACCAAAAGGACAAGTTGTACAAAGTAAGTACATTATTTACTTCTTCTTCTTTGAAATAGTTTATATCAAAAAATTGTTTTCCTTTGAAGAGAATTGAAGATGAATTAATCGATCGAAACGTCATTTGAGTGACATTCTTTTGAAAATGGCTTATTGATTTTTTCTTGATTATTTTTTAAACAAATACTTACTCTTATATCGTTATTCTTATTTTTTAATATCCTATCATTTGAATAATGAAAAGACAATGAATTGAAATACGTAGGTGCTTAATTAATTTTTATATTATTTCAGCAATGTAATGTTTAATTTATTAATTCGACATCGTATGTTTTCTGAGCGAGTCAATGTCATTTTTAAGGTGGGTTCTTTATTCGGTTCTTGTTGAGTACAAGCCAAGAAATTTCACCATATTGGCATATTGCCGAATTTTATCGAGTGATAATTTAGGGTTCATTCGTCATTTTTTATGCATTGCTATACGACTATAGAGTTGGGATAATTATTGCTGGATCATTAATAAGTAAATATTTTTGTTTCTCGTTAAATAAAAGTCAGTGGGCTGCTGGCTCGCAGCTACCAAAAAAGCGCGAAACAGGATGTACTTGTATTATTTTTTTTCCATTCGTTAATGAATAAGAACTATCGAAACCTCGACGGTGTCGCCAGCTTTTATAATCGAAGGCCGTTTATATACATAATAATTAAGAAAAGGTTGGACAGTGGAACTTGCATTTTGTTTATACGTGAACACAAATTCTTCACGTCTGCGACAAAATAATTCTGCTTTTTATTCATCTTTATAAAATAATTGAATCGCGAGAACTTTTTCCTTCATAGTTTTTTCCTTTCGATTATTCCAATAGTAATCTATCAAAACTGCTTTAGGAATTCTGTGAATGTTATTGCAAATTTTCATTTTAATCAATTCTGAGGTGTGTAGTGTATAACTAAAGATCAAAATTTATTAAAGACTAAAGTCAAAAGAGAATGACGCAGTTTTACAGAAAAATTCAAACAATCCGAGAAAAAAGAAAAACATAGTTAGCTATAAACTAAAAGTGATTAAATAAAAAATTGCAATAGAGAAGTTCCGTGTTTTAAAATATAAATATATAAAATATTGAGCAATTACATTAAATTATAAAATGAATTAAAGGGTCTTACATAAAGTGAAACTTGTGTTTGTAATCTAGGACAAGTTTGTGAAGTGAAGGGTTTCGAACTGAATTAAATAGCTAATTATATCTAAACACCTGTATGGTAATGGTTATTTAGATTGCTCTGAAAAAGCTGTCATAAGTTAAGTAATAATTACAAATATATAGTTTTATTGCTGTGTGTGTTGTAAATTGTTTCATCGTGGCAATATTGCTCAGGTGACGTTTACGCTATCTGAAGGCTAAGTCAGAATGTCAATTAGGTAGATACAATGTTTCACATTCTTCTTATTACCAGAGTGTGTGATTTAAAGGAAATTTAAATTATGTACAGGGTCCGGCAAAATGTGACTCATTTTCTTCCTTTAACAAAATGAAATCTAAGTAATCGCTATGGTAATAATTTTAAATTAAAGAGTAAACCTTGGAGATATTGTTTTATTGTGCGATAGTTTGTCGTGGTTTGCTGCACAAAGTCAAGAAAAATTTTAAAAATATTGTTTTCAACAATTAGCCACACTGTTATAATCAGTTTGAAGTTTTACGGAAAAGTTTTCATAACAAATTGGTTTTAAGAAACGGTGCACCTTTTTGGCCTCCAACTTTCAGTCTCTAATTTCTTTCTTCCGAGTTATTTGAAAAGTAAAGTAAATAAGCCCTGAAATTTAGAAAAATTGGGAACACTAGTAAAAAATGAAGTTAGTGCAGTTTCACATCATGTTCTTCATTCTATTAAGCAAAATTATTGTAAGCATTTAGAAGAGTATATTACTGAAGTAGGTGGCTATTTAAAGTATACCATTTTTGAAACATAAAACTCTCATCCCTGCAGTATATAACTGTGTACTTGTCTAATTCGTAAATAAATAACATTTTATAAAATGTTTAAAATAGGTCATACATTTTGCCGGACCCTGTATAAACCGGCTTTCAATTTTAGTGTCCACTGAAGGGATCTCCTAAATCGTAACAGATACAGATTCGGTTAATGCATCCTAATCGTATCAAATAACAAAATCGGTTTTCTTTTGCTTGTTCTTGACATGTAAACGACATTGTTGAATAGTTGATCTTCTTTATTACTATTTAACCGAATCTGTATTTTATGCTTTGGGAAACCCCTTCAGACATACTCAATTTGAAACAGCCAATATACAGCGTGTCGTTAAAAAGTGTGGACATGGCGTAACCATAGTTTCCTGGCCTCAAAATAAGACAATTTAACCCAACTTATCTATATTCAAAAATGCTTCGTTAAAAGCTTGTGTTTCAAAGTTCTTGAGAGAAAGTTACTTTTTCTTATAACAAAAGAACGCTTGAATTTGGAAGCTAAGTCACCTTTTCGGATAGTTTTAGTAATCTATAGTGTGAACTACAGGGTTGCTACGACACAGATCTTGCAATAACTTTTTTGAGGTTAGGAAAATAATTTTAATTAGTTGCTTTATTGATAAGAGGCATTCAATAAGACACTTTTCGTGTCTTTGTAATTTTTGATATTTCTTACGGTTTAGTCTCAAAATAGGAAAATCTGAGTGAAACAGAAGTACTCTAGTAACAATGCCTGTATCACGCATAACTGACTTTCAGAAAAAATCGCTCATTTGTAAACTCTTTTGTGCCTGTAGATTTTGATATCTGTTACGGCTAAATAAAAAAAAAATAGAAAAACGTAAATGACTACAGTGTCGTTTTTTGGGAACTTAGAATTTTAATTTAGTAGTCTGTACACAGAAAATTTAAAGTGCATACTAAAATATAAAGTATATTCTAGTACTGTAATTATGTCCTTTGGATCAGGATATAAAATGCTGCTCAAATAATTAGTGAAAGTGCAGAAATTTTGAGGAGAATGAATTTTGTTCAAATTTCTACGTAGAATCGAAATTTTTTTAACTATACTGAAGGTTTGTTGTAAATTTATGATACAGGGTGGAACAAAACTATCAAATAATGGCTATAACTTTTTTATTTAAAGAGCTATGAAAAAATGTTTAATATAAAAGTTCTTTGATGCATTCCTACGCATGCTATGACGTATATGGTTTCGTGTTGTCATTCGTTTTGTTTCTTTTTTAAATAAACATAAACAGAATGTCTATATTTGTACCAAAAATGATAATTGTGTTTTATTACTGAATCATTTTTTTCTCCTTTATTTTATTTTTTTCCCTTTTCCCATAATGACAAAATTGTATCATTGAATCGAAAAAAATACGCGTTTCAAAATCACTAAAAATAATTATAGGTAGGTACCAAAGTCGGTACAAAGTCGGTTGCCACAGTAACAAAACAAAAGGAAGGTAAAAGAAAAGAAAGAAAGAAAAAAACTAACACAACATGCATGGAAATAAACCAAACAGGTAACAATATTAGACATTTTTGCATAACTTTTCAAATAAAAAAGTTACAGCCATTATTTGATAATAAGGTTGGCTTTTTATCGCTGCTTTTTCGTAAAAAGTTATTTCCAGAAAAGTGCGCTGCGTCTTGAGTTTTCTATTTTGTATCTAAAAAAATACCTCGAGTTAGCCTTGGAAAAAAAATCGTATGTCGTAGCTTGCATATTCATTTGTCAAAACAATTGATTAACCTCAGATTGTTCGCATGCGGACAAGATGTAGCTTTTAATCGTTAATTTCAGTCATTGGACGACACATGTTCGTTGGAGGAAGCGACCAATGCAAAAAGATGTTTTGAAAGGAATATTTTCATTTTTAAAAGAATATTGAAATAAATTGTCTGAATTAAGTCCCTTCTCATATTATAATAAATTTTATATTCTGGCAGTACTTGCGATAATTACAAAACGTATACTTTTGTTTCCAAGGCTGACTCGAGGTAGGATTTTTTTGAACACTCGATACATGATTTCAGAAAATATTTTTCTATTCTGTGACAGAAATAAAAAATCACAAAGATACAAAAAAAGTTTCCTAATGAATGTCTCTTTCTAAAAATTAATTAAGTCAAGATATCTTCCTAACCTCAAAAAAGATATTGCAAGATCTGTCTAGTGTGAGAAACTGCTAACGGTCCACTGCAAATTAGTGGAACCATTTAAAAATGTGATTTACTTTCCTGTGGGCCCTCAAACCTCAAGCGTTCTTTTATTATAAAAAAAAAACTTTGAAGCAGAATCCTGACTCAATGAAGTCTGTTTGAATATACAGTGACCGCCAAAAAGCTCGCACCATATGGGGAACATTTTTCTTATTGGTTTTTTAAAAACTTTTTGCGCCACTAGTTTATGCATTTTCAATAAACAAATATAAGCAGGACAGATTCGGTGAACAATTTTTTGTGTGGGTAGAAATGTTACCGAAATACGAAAATTAAAAAATGAACTTTTTGACGGTCATTGTAGATAAGTTAAGGTTGATTCCAGGAATCTGTGGTTAAGCCGTGTCAACGGCTGTATAAGTATTTAATTTTTCAGTATAGCATGTAAATGCAACTGCAATAACGAATGTTGTGTGCTTGAGATTTAAAGTTATTTAAGTTATGTCCTCTGTGAATCAATATACCGTCGGAGCTTTAACGACTCAATGCAGATTAATACTTTATGTATTAGATTAGAAGTTTTAGAAGGAAGTGCGAAAATAAAATAAAAATTTCTAATAAAACATGGCTGATTTATGAAATACTGACCGACGCGTTAGGAAGGGTCAACAACAGTTATTGCAGGCATAACTCAACGCGAATTTATGTTGTACCAAAATAACCTCCCTAAGTAAAACGAGTGTACCCGTCCGTCTTTCACTTAATTAAAACGTTTAAATATCGTAAACGTTTTGCAGGGTATTAACATTTAATTTAACTAATTTCATAAATTACATCTTACCATGGTGAGAAACTTCCATATAAAATATATAATAATTGTTACGACATGAATAAATTTATATTTCTTAGGCCAGTTATTGCGTAAATTCGAATTTGTTGCTTTTTGTAGCGACTGTACTTGCGAAATTAATAGTAAATTCTGTTATTCACGCACTAATTACTTTCTTAGCATATTACATACCAACTCGCTTAGTATTAATTTTCTAAGTTGGATTAAGAGAGTATGTCAGGTGGATATATCAGCTGTTGGACTACCTGACTAGCTTTCTCTTACGATTATTATTAACGACGAAATAACATACTCAGAAACATTGACGTGAACTACTGCTTTTTGTATTCTCTCGTAAACGTAACAGATTTTTTGTAACGTTCTCGAGATTCACACGAGTTTCGCAAGCAGCAACAACAACTACTACTAATAAAAGTTCTTTAGCTCACCGTCGTTTGTCTTGCACAGTTAAATACAACAGCTTGGTCCAGAGATCGTCTTATCTATTTACTGCAAAATTAACTCCAGGTTTATTGAAACAAAAGCAAAACCACGGCACTCGTTTTCCATTATGATTTTATTTACTTACATATATATGCAGTTGTACCATCCCTGGCACTAAAAACGAAACGAAAAACAATAAACTCGTTCGAAAATGAACCTTAGACAGTGCTACTTACGGCTATGATCTTGGTATATAGCGTTTCGTTTTAAGTGCTGGCGAGTGTACGTCTTCGAAAACACTTTATTACGCCACCCGCTTTTACTATACGATTTAGTATTACTATAACTAACCATCATCGTTTCAAGATTCACAGAATTTACATTGAATACTAAAATTTCGTCTCATTTCCTATGTGTTTGTAGTAAGCAAATTTCGTAATATTTCATATACAGATAGAGCAAAGCCTACTAGAGACTCAAGCCAAAGTCATGGGTTTTAATGACAGCGATAGTCGTCCTATCGCTGACGGTGTATATACTAGAAATAGTAAATACCTATCGTGTTTTCTTAATATAAAATAAAAGTTAATAAAGTTTTTAGGAACCCTGTTCCTTTATAACTCAGACATTTTAACACTAATTTTGTTGTTAAACATTAAAAATTGAACAACATAAAATTGAGTAGAAATTGGTATTATATTCTCTTTATAATTGCTTTATTCACATAAAAATAAAAATACATTGAATAAATATAACAAATTACAATGAATTGTAATTTTGCGTGTGAAATGTGTCAAAAATTGTAGTATAAAGATAAGTTCATAGCTCTCCTTTTTATAAGTTTCCGTTTGTTCGGCAAGGGACAAAGTATTAAAGTACGCGATTCAGAGCTGTGTGTTGACATAAAAGCAAAATCTGTTTTGAAAAATCAAGTAAATTACATATCTTCATACTACAAATTATTTTCATTTGAGTCACTAAAAATGCAATGGAAATAGTGCAATGCACAGTGATGTTGAGAGTTTCATTTTGACTTTAAAAATGATTTTGAAAATTTCGAAATTTCAAAAAGCTTTTTATATATGTATTTCAAAAATATTTGAAATTTATGAATCTTTCGAACGTTTCGAAGAAAGTCTGAGACTCAGAAATTCAGTACCGTTCGTTCAGTATCTACAGTAGACAGTAGCGACAGTAGAATCTGACACTGATGATAAAGAAGACAATAGAGCAAGAAAAGGAATGAAGATGTGAAGAAAGAAGTGTTTATAAAATTTCTTTTTAATTAAAAATTAAATTTGATTTGATTTTTGTATTTAGTATTTTTTTTTATTAATAAATGTCAGAGAGCAAACTTTATTTTTTTAGAAATTTACTACAACAATAGAGTCCTATCATATCATGATTGTAAATGTCTTAAAATAATTGTATTTTACGATGGTGATCATCTGTATAAGTGAAATAGAATAAAATTAACACAACAATGCGATAATTTATTTATGCACATAGTGTGGATAAGAAGTCTGGAACACCTTAGATATTTCCTAGAATATTTTCCTTTTGAACAAACGCGTGGACATGTCGATTATTACTATAAATTTACTATATTTTAAAAGATTCTAAAAGATCGTATTTTGTTACATATCTACATAAACATTTTATAGCGATTTTATAAGATATTTTTTTGAAATAAATGCAATTTAGAAATTCAAAAGAAAATGGTATCTACCTAATATTTTAAGAAATGACTAAATTTTAAATGAAACAAAATACCAAATTGTTTCCCATACACTATTAGATATTGATCTAGCTGAGAAACGAATGCATTTTGGACATTGTTAATTATTTATTTCTGGTCGAATATTTTGTTAGCCACATTGCACTTGAACTTCATCCTACTCTTTCGTTCGCGGAGAGAATGTGAAGTGTCGAAAAATATATTACTATTTATTTAGTATAAACAGAAATGTACAGGTAATAATTTTTACATTCTATAATTTTTTTGTCAATAAACATGTCCGAAGTTTAAAAGTAATAAAATAGATATCCTTTCAGTACACGTTCAAAACCGTAGACTCTAGTTTCAAGTTACATGTGCACCACATACATGAAAGTAACACTGGCATAAAGACTATTACTTTTTCTGTTTATGAGTTATTCCTAAAAACCGTTGACAAAAATGAAAATTTGACGCCTTTTTTCTCGGAAACAAGTTGACTTTAGACATTATTTATTGAAGGAAGTTAATTTGAAGTTCTATCGATTCCCAAGTTATCAAGATTAAACATCAATCACCCTGTATTCAAAAAAATAGCGGAACTTAACTTTATCACAATTTTGAAGAAACAATAATAAAGAGATGGGTTACATGTTAAAATGATCTCATATGAATTCTGAGATGATTTGTAGTAAATTATTTATATGAAGATTGGGATTTGTTAGAGAGCACACAAAGTATGCTAATATATTGAACAATGTGTGCTGATCTATAATTAGTAATTTACCTAAAGAATATTTTAGAGTCACAGAACGATAAAATAAAAATTATGCAAACTATTTGGAATGCATTACACAGATTTGTATTTCGTCTTTCGGAAATTTCAGTGACATCAAATATGATTCATTTTTTATGACGCACTACACACTAACGAGATAATTTCAAATGAATTCTTTTTTGTTTCAAAATTATCGTTATCAGAGTGCGAATTCAAAATGGAATACATAAATAAATTGAAATCAAAGTTTTGATAGTAAAATGTATGCTGTTATTGTGAAAGTTGTTTGGTTTAGCCTTCAGGGTCTTAAGAAAATGTCAAGAACACACAATACGGCCACTCCAATAAGTACGATATCACATCACCAATGCGTTTAACGAAAAAGAATTTTTCTCGCGAACACCTCTACCAAAGCCAATTTGATTTCACAGCGGAATTGAGTAAGATTTTCAATAATTTGTTATGTAATGGAGTTTACGTAATCGCATTGGAAATGCATTGTGGCGTACATAGTTTACTTTTAAACTATACGTTACCAGATCACGTAATAACACCATAAACAGCAGAAATCATAACCTTAGATCGCTGAAAAAGAAAACGCGCGGTGTTATTAGCTTAATTTCTGCTTTCATTTTCAAAAATTGAAATTTAGCAATTTTCTGGATTTTCACCATGAATTTATAATAATGATTTTGCAGTTTGTGTGAAAGTTAATTTTTAATTCAAACTTCGTGCATTTCACTAACAAATTTAACATGAACAGTCGTAACAAGAACGGTCAACTGCCGTTAAATTTACATGTTCTATAAATGTATAAGCATATACACAGTGATTCAGAATTGTGTCTCGATATTTTCAGGGTGAATTGAAAGTAAAAAAATAAAGTCACCTTTTTTTCCAAAAGTGAATAATAAGGAAGTTATAAGCCCTAAAAAAGGGATGAAAAACAATGTTTTATTGATAATAACCTTTGGATCCTTTAAGTTAATAAACTAATATTTTAAACTTGGATATAAGGCTTTAATTGCGCATTTACAACATTTACAATCAATTTTTTTATCTTTTACATATTTCTTCAACAATTCGTTAGATTATTTAGCACAAAAAGTTTCTCTTTTGCGTTTCGATAAACCGAACTGTTTTCGAGTAATTGAAGGTTTAAAAGTTAGCACCTAACGCATTTTGTTACTATAAAATAGCGAAAGTCAGACCCTCAAACTACCACTTAAAGAAGAGGAAGGATCTGACAAATATGTTGTAAATGCTACCTTATACCTGAGCATCAAGTATTACTTTGATAACTTAAAGGATCTGGAAGATATTGCCAAGAAAACAATATGTTTCACCCCTCTTTCAGGAGATTCTAACTCCTTTATTATACACTTTTGGAAAAAAAAATATATATAAAAGGATGATCGTATTTTATTCACCTTAAAATATCGGGAGACCATGTTGAATCACTGTATATACACAACGACTCAAGTCGAGTAATTAACTCATTTGTTAAAATAATAATGCGAATAACAATAATCATTTAGGCAGAACAGAGAGCAGAATAAAGTCCTTAAATTTGAATATAAATCTTAATGCGCGTGACAAAATAAATATTCCTCTGCAAAGTTCAAAATTTTGTGTAGGTTTCGATTATTACCATCCTACACTGAGACATCTAAAGCAGAAACGTTTAATTATTTCAGAAAATATAAACGACTGTAATTCAACGATGGCCAAATGAAGGCGGTCGAACCTAAAATTGCAAAACGTAAGTTGAATACCGCTAATGCTCTATTCAAGCAAAGGCAAACGAGAATGTGTTTGTTATTACATAACTGAAAGATGAATCTAAGTACCTATTCTATATATGTGAATTATAATTAAATGCAAATATAATGCCCAGATATGAGCACACAGACTATTGACATTTAAGTACGTTGTCCAATTGCTAGAAATTAAAACGTTTTTCAATGGAACTTAATATTCGCCAGGTTTTTTTTTGGACAGTAACATCAATTTTATATTTATGGAAAATTTTGAGAGAGCAGATGACCAACATTGTGCTTTATTGCCCGGAATCATGATGGAGCAAACATTTATCTGGCAAACATCCAGCGTTGTAGCAACAAAATAATCCTGGCTCGATGCTTCTTTGTAATTCATAAAATCTAATAGATGTTATGCTGTCATCAGTTTTTTTTTTAATGGAAACCATTTGAGGGAGTAAAGTGGCTATTTTACTCCCATCAGAACAGATATGATTTTTGTGTTCGTAAAATAAGAATGTCGTGCAAAAAATAGTATATATGTCGTGCTCATTTAGTGAAATTGATCATTTCATGAAATAGATATACACTTCATGAAACGCATCCGCTTACTGTAATATCATTTGTATTCACTATCAGCACAAAGTATTTTGTCATTTTCATGAAACGGAGCAACTTTTTGTGTTCTTCGTGAAATTAATTACAATTTCATCAACTGGATGGGCGATTTCGCTCTTTTCATGTAATGGTCACAGACGATTGATTATACATAAACTGTGCATTTCATGAAATGAATAAGAGATCGTCAAAAACATAACAGAACCGGCAGGGAAAAATCAAAATCGGAGAAAGATTACTGAATTATCCTTTTGGGAATGTCAGGTATGTTTTGTGATACGTTTTGAACACGGTTGGTTCATTGGTTTGAGCTATTTTGAACTGTGATGTCATTACATATTTCATATAGCATGAAAATACAGAAAACCGCTAACGAGTATCCATTAAAAGTGTACTGTCTTTTGGGGAGATCATTTATTTTGCGTATTTAACAAATTTAAAAATTCTTTGAACACTCAATTATTTTTATTTTTTGAGGAAAAAATAAATAAATCATACTTTTTTTTAATATATCCAATCATTTCTATGGCCACTGTAATATTGAAATTGTTCATTTGGAAACCTAAAAATAATTAGTCGGTTTACCCCATGATAAACAATCTCAAGGTACCACCATCAGGTGCAAATAAAAGTATACGACTTCTAAGCAAATTTTGCGTTATTCTAGTTTTGTAAAACCAGTTTCAGTATATTTTTTGACAAATATATGGGACAGTCAAGTAACATTAGTTATGAGGCATTCGTAAATCAAAATCAGACATACAATAGTAAAAAAAAAAATTGTTTACTTTTCCTTGCACCCGATGGTATGTCACGCTGATAGTAAAATCACATAGATCTGCACACCACATTTCAAAAATAATGGTCGCATTTGCTCCAGATTTACTTATAGTATAACGTCACGCCTGCGCAAGCGCAATGCCTTACTTTGTATTTATTGTACCATGGGTTTACCTCTCCATAAATTTATGTAACTCGTTTCAAACCGTTCTGAGCACAGTTGAAACAAGCTTAAATTATTTTGAAAAAGTGTGTGATGTAAAATATATTGCTTTGAAACGTATCAAAACGTTTTGCGTCACAAAAAATGTCTTTAATTATTTTTTATAATAAGCTCACTTTTAGCGATTGTACTTCCTCTTTTATTTTAGCATCTTTTATTTCTTTTATTAAAAGTTGCTGCTGCTGTTTCGTAAAAACTCTTTTTCCTGGTTTTGTTTCATAATAAGTATTTAGCTTATTATAAAATTCTTGTTTTTGAACACTGCTCCTGCCGGCTCTGTCATGTTTTTGATAATATTTTATTCATTTCATGAAATGCCCAGTTTATGTAGAATCGCCTGTGACCATTACATGAAGAGAGCGAAATCGCCCATCCAGTTGATGAAATTGTAATTAATTTCACGAAGAGCACAAGTTGCTCCGTTTCATGAAAAGGACAAAATACTTTGTGCTGATAGTGAATACAAATGATATTACAGTAAGCGGATGCGTTTCATGAAGTGGATATCCATTTCATGAAATGATCGATTTCACTAAGTGAGCACGACATACATATACACCTCGAAAGTCAATGATTTTTCCCCTCGTGCTTTGTAGGGCTCTCGGATAAAAATCATACACTTCACTTCCTTGATGTACATATAATGTAGTAATAAAACCTTAATAAAAACTTATCTTTGTTCCAAAAACATTTATCATGTAAATTAATCTTTTGCGTGTACATATTATCTACTATTAAAACCTTAATGAAAACTTATCTTTGTTCCAAAAACATTTATCATGTAAATTAATCTTTTGCGTGTACATATTATCTACTATTAAAACCTTAATGAAAACTTATCTTTGTTCCAAAAACATTTATCATGTAAATTATTTTTTTGCGACGTAAATTTAATTTTCTATCGATCGATGCTCTGTTAAACAAATTATTCCCGATTAACGTACAATTCTATGCCATAATGTATGGTTATAGAAAATATGCACTTTTCTCTTTTACCACTTTAATATTTGTATGTTATTTTGCGCTTTCTATGGCGTTATCACATCGAACTCTCAAGAAAATTTAGCAATAACTCAAAGCAGATGAAAATAGCTAATTTTTGTCTCCACCAATGAATAGTCTCGGAAAAAAACATAACAGGAATTAAGCTGTAAACGGATATTGTAAATTTGTAGTAAGAAATTTGAACGTAACGTTAAGAGACGACTCGGAAAATTCGAAACTTCAAAGAAGAAAGCATCTACGAGTATACCTTGTTCATAAATCAAAAGATCACCACAACCTGTTACATTATGTTGCTATAAAACGTATAGGGCACCTATAAAACATTATCAAAATACTAACTTCGCAGGGTTTTTATTTATTATACAGGATGATTTATGATGTCGGGGAAAGACTTCATCGGGTGAATCCTATGAGTAATTCAAATAAAAACTTCTAATAAACATGTGTCCGATAATGCTTTTTAACGGAAGTGTAGCCCTTCAAAGTTTATAACATGGTATGAAAACAAAAATGAGTACCTTAACATCGTCTTAAAGCTGTAAACATTCAACATGTAATAAATTTTGAAGGGCTACACTTCCGTTAGAAAACATTATCGGATACATGTTTATTTGAAGTTTTTTATTTGAATTACCCATAGGAATTACCCGGTGAAGTTTTTCCCCGACGTCATAAATCACACTGTATTATTTATATTTATACATATTTTATTTTTAGAAGTCTTTTCAATGCCTCGAAAGTAGATAAATATTTGAAATGTTAAAATGAAGTAAGCACTCATCAAATGTTATCTATCATATCATTAAAAAATTTCTAACTAGGACAGTGTTGCCAGTTGTATTTTTCACGAAGCAAAACTGGCTGTGGTCTTTTAATATGTGAACCGATAATATTAAATTGTTTGTTAATTTTAACTAATGTAATTTTGATAATTTAAAATATAAGTAATAAAAAAGTTAAGCAATAAATATGTAACGTGACGCAAAATTGAATAAATTAGAGAACAGGGGTTTATAACAAAGCAATTGTTAGAGTCAAACGTCAAATTATTTAAAAATGTGTTAACTGAGAATAACGGGCGCATCGGAGGAATTTCTGTGATATCTTGCTATCAATGCTATCATAGTCACTTCCGCTTCCGGTGCAAAAATTTGATTGGTCTGCGCTGATATGAAAATTTCGAATCCGTTGCGGCTGTGATAATTATGTATGGCAGCACTGGTCGAATGCCCTAGTAAGAAAGTTAGCGTTGCAAATTTGCTAGCGTAAACGTAGAGCGAACGGCAAGGACGTTATTATAACGGGTACGCCGCCGCAAGCTAAACAGACATAGCTTACATTGCTTAGTAACATCGATGTACCGTATATAAAACACATTAAGATTCACTTATAATTACACTAACTGTAACTTGTAAAACTATTAGGTGGAATTTTACGGACGCGGCTAAATGTTAAAAACATAGTAACAGAGAGACACACTTTTACCATTATTATTAATATTAGCATACTTGTAATTTTTTATTATTTATTTTATTGTATTTCAATCGTTTATATTTTAAAATAGAGAAAATTAAAAATTATGTGCATTTTCACCAAAAAATAGAAAACTACATATAAATGATATAAAAAAGAAAACAAATATATTGCGAGTGAAAATATATTTATAGTACTTGTCGTTTCACTTTTGACAAAGCGAACAATAAATATACCTTTACTCGATATAAATTTATTTTGTTTTCCATTAATATTACGAGTAAGAACTACACCAAACTTACGTATAAATACGTATACACCGCTCAAAAAATAAAAGTGTAGTAGTCATTGTTTGTTGTTGGCGTATTTTCTTTAAGGTTTAAATTAAAATTTTTAAGTAAGACTTTGCATATCTATAAAGCTATTACTTCTTTAATATACCCTTTACTTGTACAATAATTAATTTACATTAAAGCAAGTTAATATTTAAAAATTTTCAGCCGTTTGACACATACGTCAACAAACAATAATGACTACTTTTAATTTTTGAGCAGTGTATAAAATATACCCTTTACCTATACATGTGTATCAAAAAAGTGCATACGCATTTCTATCCATTTAAAATGCAAATATTGACCTTCAAATATGTAGTTTTTCTAAGAAAAAAATTATGTGTAGAATTAAACAAAAGATGTCACTGACGTAATGTTGCAGCCAGACAATAGTCAAACATAAGTAACCAGTCGGGAAAAAAAAATCGGATCAAATGTACTAGTTTGTCATGAAAATAAAATGTATATTCACTGCATCTACATGGACAAGTAATATTTTTCTTGTTTAACTTTAAAAAGATGCTTGACCAGCGCTCTTTGCTGTGTGTGTAAAGACCTTGACATTTACGTACCAGAATTATTTAATATTCAACGAGGTTTCTGACATCGTCATTTTTTAACATTCCCAGATATATGTATGTCTAATTTCTTTTTTATTGATTGTAATGAGAAATCATTTCACGCATGGCTCGCCCATTACATTACGTTGTGTGGGATAGATTCCAAATTTCTTAAATCAAATTTAATGCGTTATTTTTACTTGTAGAAAAAAACTCAATTGGCTGCGCAACCGTTGAGTTTTAATACATCGAGTTCTAATATAGGGTGATTCTTAAATGTTCCACAAAATAAAGCCAGTGCGAGAATCAATGAAACAGATACGAGGAAAGGGTAAAAACAATTCTATGTGAGACATTTGATTAAAAATTGCATACCGTAGATGTGTTTAATAAAGCTTTATTCTTTTCAGAACTCTTTCTTTGCAAAAATTTGTGTATTAAAATTAAAAGTAGTAAAATCCCATTTCATGTCCCACTATACAAATACAAGAGAATTTATATATTGCATTAAGACTATAAGTCGTGCTTTAGTGTGTATTTTTATAGACATTTTCACACATACCTGCCGAAATCACCATTTTTAGTTGATTTCCTAGCAAATGCTAATAAATTTCGTAAATTTCCTTTACCAGCCAAATGTACACTAAATTGTAGTTCGTCAAAGTCTCGCTTTGATTATGTAATACTAATAATCATAAAAATGTATAGTACAGTTTTACTGTATTTACAAAACATCGCGTTGTATTTAATAGTTTTTAGGGTAAATGTTTAATTCATTCTAACTTATTACCTAGAAATTTTTAGACATTTTTCCTTATGACATCAATTCTTTTGTGGGTACATATTATTTTGTCGGAATATTTAAGAATCACCCCGTACATTAATGACATCACAAAAACATCAATGAACCGTGTAATTCTTACAAATTCTATAATTTTGCTCATATTCTATTTATATGTAATTTTACAGACAAAAGTTTGAAATGAAAAAACAAGCAGAATGTATCTAACATATGGTAGTACTGGGAAAGTATTGATTTGATATTTTCTCTTCGTTTTAAACTCTTACGTATGCAACACGTATTCTTCTACCAGAGAGATGTATTAGACTTCCGGCAATTGAATTGAATTGAATGCAAAAAGAAATATATCTAAAAAAAAAAAGAATTCATATTTAACGTTACGCAATTTAAAGCGCTTTTAAAATGAAAACGAATAAAAGTTTGGCAATGACACTGATCTCTGTGTAAATTAAAAATGTATTAAAATCGTTTCATGTTTAATGATATTACCTTCGTTCATGAATAACTTTAGTTTAAATAAAGTATTAATAAAATGTATATGAGGAGGTGAAGTTATTCCGACCAAAATTCTCAGTAAGAGTTAAAATTTTTATTCGAATTTGTTTTTGTGTTGAAATTTTTAGGGTTCCAAATTTTGTTTCGACGATACTGCATGTTTCAGTGATGTAGAGACTGCTAACCTTAACATGGTAACGTAACACTCTTATCTCAATTTTATTTTTTCTGATTAAACTCATTTTGAACATCTACTACTCATATGCAGTTTCTTTATTACATTGTTAAGAATTTATTTTTTGTGAATGTTCCTGCATCTTCCTAAACTCAAAATGCACATGTCAAAATTTGAATACCTCTTGCCATATACCGAGGAGATCAAAATATTTGAAATCGACATAAGATTAAACTACCTTTATTTTCCAAGATACGCGAAAATATTTAAGAAAGTTATTCAGAATTGTTCTGATATCTTAAATATGACACATCATGGCTGTCTAGGACGAACATTTTTTTTTACTCAAAAAGTTAAATTTTTATGGTATCAATCTTATTGTTCATAATTTCTAGTTGGTAGACGAGCGAAAAACAAAACCCAGAGGATGTTCATGTCACACCTGAAGAAACGCCCAGCTCTATACATTCAAAGTTCTAAGATACACACACATGCCGGAACTTTTGAAAAAATCTGAGATCTCATAATAATTCTTAATAACTTCTCCAAATAATATTTCCGCGTATTTTGAAAAATAAAGGTACTTTACTCTTACGTCGATTTCAAATACTTTTGATTTCCTCGGTATATGATAAGAGATATTTAAATTTTGATATATGCATTTGGAGTTTGAGAAGATGCAGGAGCTTCCATCAAGAATAAATTTTCCTGAGAAATCAATAATAAAAAATTTCCCATAAGCGTCCAACTTTCTTCTGCCGGGCACTGTATATAGAGGGTGTATTACAACCTCCAAAAAATATTTACACCATGCGATTCTAAGTTAAAAACTGTGCAGAAAATTATGGTACCACTTTCCTCTAAATTTTCTGGTTATGAAGTAATTGTATACAGTATACAGATATAACTACAAACATTTTAACTGGTGATATGTTAAATCAGAAGGAATAAAAACGACTTATTGAAGTAGTATCCGAAAATTAATAGTTTTGGGGTAAAAAAAATCATAAAATTGCAAATTTGGAAGAGGTGTATCTCTAGTAATAGTTGAAAATTTGGTTTAGGATTTCTATAGCGAATTTAACTAATCCAAGCAAACAAAATAGTTTCATAACAATTTCGGAAAAAAAAGATATGTTCAAACTAATTTCAAAATTTAGAATTCTGCTAAAAACTCACTAATTTAATCTGACTTTCGTATTAGCATATAACAATTTCAAAATTAGAAATTAGGGATGTTTTATAGAGAGTTTTCTAAGTAACGTATAATCTCAATTTAATAAAGTTGAAAATTTCAAAAATAGAAAAATTCTGTTTTTGCTGATGTTAAAGGAAAGAAAGTTATTTTCTGGCCTTGGGATTGTTCAGTAAGCTAAAACTAACACACGATAAAAAGATCTCGTTGAAATCTTGATTAATTTTCCAGAAATAACAATTTTATAATTTTGGCAATTTCGAAAAACGCTAATTTGTAACTAAGTAAAAATCACTCGGTATATCTGATATCTGATCACAAAAAGCCTTTTGAAAAATCAAAAATAAAAATGTTTCCCATTTGATGCCGACTTTTCGGGTGGTCACTATTTGGTTTGCTTTAAAAATTACAGGAATATGGGTATGAGAACTGAATGAAGCGATGTACTTTCTGTTCTCATTGTCATTGGAACGTGTAAATGTAATAGCGGAAAAATGTTTCTTTCGTATCAAGGATGCAAAAAATATGTATGTACAAGCATTTGACCTCGAACACAGAAATTACCCTGAACGACTTGTATTGTTGTGTAACAATCACCTATTGCACTTAATAAAATGGAATTAAACTAGAATCTGAACCATAATACGTATGGTATATATGGATTTTTAAGTTATAATTGAGAGAAATAAAACTGCTGATTATAGGAAATTAAGGATTTATTATAGGAAACTTTACAAGGTATGTGCTGGGTGAAATTTATACGTTGGTACAAAGCGCAGACAACTTTCACTAGTGAACGGTCGACATTTCGACCGCACAGAATCTAAAGGAGGACACACACAGACGTCCGCGGACACAAGATGTGATGCGTTCGTATAAACTCGGGACAAAATTTTATTATTTCGCATGAGCTTAGTGCGGGTTTGGTTAAATTCTGCCCGCAACTTCAACCGAACGTTTCGCATCTTGCATCCGCGGACGTCTGTGTGTTTAGTCCTTTATATTTACTCTTGTTTTCATCGCAGCCGCAGTGAACCGTTGAGATACGCTGCTTACAAAACGTTCTCCCTAACGTTTTACATAATAGCTTTTGTCAGGCGAACTGGTGCAAATTTTCAAATATACCTTTCTGAATCTAATCCACATCCATTCACACGCAAATTGCATTTACATGTACATTTTTCGAGAAGTAAATTACACCTTGAATACGTATCAAGCTTCATCAGTTATATAATTTTAGTAAATTAGGCCGGAACGACGGAATTTGTAGCGTATAATTGTCGCTTCAAAAATTGTACCGTCACATTATTTCTTGATTTTCTCCTTGGATTTCCTAGAAATTTATTTTCGGTATACATAGGAATAAATGTTACTTCTCTTTGTTATTAAAAATCTAAAGACAATTTTTGGTGCTACTGTTGTGTGTGGTCTACCTGCATGCTTCTACTGTAGTATGCGGTCTACCTGCATGTTTCTAATTGTTTTTCCCGAAACTTGCAAACAAAAACAAATTAATCCTTTAATATGCCAAGAATATCCCTCATCTTAATTAATATCCCTAATTTTCATAGAAAAGCATTTATACCGAAACAAGTAAATCCCTTAATTACTACGTCACAAACAAATAGGGTCAAATTAGAGATTAGCATGTTTTTCAAATACAGGGTGAGTTTTTTTCGATGTTTAGCATTGGGATCTCGGAAACTAGCAGAGCTAGAGAGACGGTTAAATGGGGAAAGATTTGTAGTTTTAGGAGCCCAGTTTAATGCAGCTTTTGTTTTTTTCATAAAGTTCATGGCTGGCTAGATATTTTGAAAAAACTGATTTTTTATAAATTCGTTAAATGCATATAGCTCGGTTATTCTTGATCTTAGAGAAAAGTTGCAAGACAAAAGTTGTACAGAATTATGTTCTTAATTAAACAGTCGAACTAAATTTTCCATATAGGCTCTTATTTTTCAGTAATGTAATACATTCATGGACTGTCAAATGTATTGACCTTTTATTTAATCATAGATATACATTTTCTTTGCACCGCCTACTCTAATCTGATTTTTATTTGCTCATCGTTTATAATTTGCATTTGTCAATAAACTTTTGTTTCCATGGCCAACCATATTAATAATTTTGAAAGAGAAAAACTGCCGTATCTCCGTCGTTTTTTTAAATAACCATATCGAATGTTACATCGTTGAAAAGGTAAAAAAAGGCATTTCTTTTTCATTCATGGCCTACTATGGTTTCCATTAAAAAAAACTGATGTCACAACTGAAAAATAAGAGCTTATATGGAAAATTTAGTTCGACTGTTTAATTAAGAACATAATTCTGTACAACTTTTGTCTTGCAACTTTTTTCTAAAATCAAGAATAACCGAGCTATATGCATTTAACGAATTTATAAAAAATCAGTTTTTTCAAAATATCTAGCCAGCCATGAACTTTAAGAAAAAAACAAAAGCTGCATTAATCTGGGCTCCTAAAACTACAAATCTTTCCCCATTTAACCGTCTCTCTAGCTCTGCTAGTTTCCGAGATCCCAATGCTAAACATCGAAAAAAACTCACCCTGTATATTGTCAGAATAGAACGCACTTTACAATAGGTAGATTTCAGATTCGCAGGTTGACCGCACACTACAGTAGCACCAAATTTTTTAAACTTATTTTTTTTGGAATTTCAACTCCACACTAGGATACAAATAAATTTCAATACATAAATTGAATATTATTTTTAATTTTTACGAAATTAAAGAATTGTTGTTTGCGAAATCAAAATTAACAAAATTAATAGTTGAATAATATAAAATAATTAAGAATATATTAAAAAAATTGATCAGTTTGTAAATATCGGAGGAAAATGATGAATATTAAAAAAATCGAATTGATAAGACATAAAATGCCAAACGAAATATGAAATATAACTTATATGACACTACAAGAAAGAGAAAAAAACGTAGTTTTAACACAAATGCCAAAGGCATTACAATTTTTAGATCGTTACATACCTAAACTGGACCCGCCGCACAGCAAAAATTTTGTACCAGACATATAAATAAAATTTTTCCTGCGAGATGGCATCTACTTAGTTGTAATTGGGAGATTAATTTTGTACCCAGTTCAATTCGCGAACTAAGGCTTAAATATTCATTTAATTGACTTAAAAACTTAATTTATAGAACACAATATGAATATTATTGTAACGTTTTTATTAAAAAAGTATAAATTAAAAAAGAAACATTCGGTTTAAATAAAATAATATTCAATAACGACTTGCACAAAAATGTTAATCTTAAAGACTATTAAATAAACACTAACACTACCTATAACTAATTTATCTGCCTAAAATAATTTATGTCGCGTAATATTTACTTATTTATACGGCGCTAGCATTGTTCGCGGGAAATTGTGACTACCTGCACCGGTCGACAGGGCGAGCTTTATATCTCTCCGTCCACTTGAAGGAAACCTCTGGATTTCGTTACATTATGTCTAATTGTTTATATATTATAGCGTAGCCACTAAATACAGATATAATTTACGAATGAAAACAAAATACAAATCTTCACTAGATTTTATTAAGCATGCGCCAGACTTGTACGGGAACGCCAACGTCAAAGTTGACCACATTTTACGTTCGAGTTTTTGTGTGAAATAGGACTCTATCTTTTTTTCACGTTCACGTTCGCATTAGTTGTCCACAGGCCTTTAATTTATTAAGAAAAAGAAAAATGGGTTCAAAAGGTACAGAACCCCCTAACGAATTTGAATATTTTGACGAAATGAATGAGATTTTGGGTTCTAAACCTAATATTCCATTAAAAACAACATCACCGTTAAGTAAATTCAATATAACATTTAGATAAAACAATTTATTATCTCTTTCAGTGATAGATATGATGTGACAAACTATGCATAAAATCTAAATTAGGTATTTTATGAATTGTTTAGAACAGTAGTGTTTAGAGCACTCTGAGATTATCTCCATCCCTTGTTACAATATGAGGTTAATCCAAGATGGGAATATTCTAAGAGTGCTCTAGAGCAGACAGACAAAAATATTATAAAACAAAGTGAAGAGCTAATAAAAACTAAAAACAATCTACAGATTATGTCACGACTACATAATGACTACGGTAATGAAGACACTCTATAACTGTGAGAAAACAAAGAAATGTACATAAAATGAGAGAAAACTAGAAAGCAGAAAATTCTAAAAAGTGACAATATATCAAAAACAAAGAAACAGGAGACCCTCGCGACTCTTCTTAAACAAGTCGAACATCAGTTAGCTGGACGAAAACTAGAAAAGAATAAAATGGAATACGAAATAAATTTCTAATTTTAAATCCTAGTTCTATATTTATTAAGATTCTTTTGCAAATATCTTGCAAATGTTGCTGCTGCTGAAGCATTTCTTTTGTGTTCGGCTGCATATCCGTGCATTATATAGATTCCTATTTTCTTCAACTTCCTCTCGATTTTCCCGAATAAAATTTCTATCAACTTGTATGTATTCTTCCAGCAATGCGTCTGGTGTTAATAAACAAATATTGTATACAACGCAGGCAGCAATAATTGTTGTTGGAATAAGGTTAGTTCGACTAATATCTAAATATTGAAGTCTTCTCCAACGTCCAAAGAGAAGGGCAAAGCAGCGTTCAATGCATTGTCGGGTTCTGGCATGAATTGTATTGAAGTGCACATATTGCGGTTCCAAATGTCCTCGTTGAATATATGGTGGACCACACCATACATTCAAAGGATATGCCTTATCACCTATTATGTATTTTTCATCTTTAAAATATTGTTGATTATTATGTGTAAATTTAGTGAAAATAGGAAAATTGCGAAAAATGCGTGCATCATTTACTGAATTAGGATATCCCACAATCCACAAAATTTAAGTTTGGGGAACTAATTCCCTGTAATGTTATTGCACGGAATGATTTTCGACTAATGTAAACTTCTAAGTCCTGCTTGGGAACATACTTTTTATGAAGGGTTTGAAGTGATTCCCCGTGCCCCTCGCGTACCACGGACGAAACTTGGTGCACGGAGCCCTTATCGTTTTTGTGCCTTTTTTTTAGAGGTTGTCACTGTTCATTTCAATTACGAACGATACTATATAAATATAATGTATGCATGTAATGCACAACATAGATTGACAGTTACTCTAAATTTTCCATTGGACAGAAGTGCGCTAGACCCGTAAATAGTTCTAGTTCTTTTTGGTGTTATTCAGAACTGTTTCGCGTTCCATGGACCTAGAACATGACACGCCTAAAAAGAAAACAGCTAAAATTGTGTCTGTTGCTCTGTTGGAGTTTGTGCGTTGGCAAATGAACTGCGTCAGGTACCATCGCTGGCACTAAAAACGAAACGAGAAGCTATGAACTCGTTCGAAAATGAACCTTAGACAGTGATACTTACGGCTATGGCCTTGGTATAGCGTTTCGTTTTAAGCGCTGGCGAGTATACATTACCCGACAATTTTTCCAAATAACCAGGTTGTGAAATGTGAACGCCCCACCAGAATGACGCAGTACTGGTTAGTTAGTAGGCAACCTATAATATACGAACCTTGGTTCACAAACTGCGTCCACCAAACTTCATATTTTACGTCGAATGTAATTGGGTAAATTTTTTACCCATCTCATACACATACAGCAAAGTAAAGTTTGTCCCGTATGCGCAATCACTCTTTTTACGTTATTTGAAATAGTATATTATAAGGTATAAATCATTCATAAATATAACCTTTATACCAGGGCATTAGTAGAGCACAGTGGAGACAAAATTAATTGTGATGGAAGAAAACAAAGCATTGGAACTTTATCATGGAATTAGCGACTACATTAATATTTAGCCTGAGTACGTATCGCCATATCATATACGTTATTAATCGCTGATACTATAAAGAGAACGAGAAGCAGTAAAACTATGCGAAATTCGAGCTTATTGCACCGAAATGATGTAAGCCTAAAGGAGGATACACACAGACGTTTTCAAACGCGTTTATACACGGTGTCTGAGACCACCCGTACACCCCTTTTATTTCGGAAACAGAGCATTTTGAAGAAAAATGTTTCAGACAAAAGTTGTATGGCTTTGAGGGGGCCATAAGGAGGTACCATTTGTTTGACCTTGAATAGTCATTTGAAGGTCATATGAAGGTAACCTTGATTTTTTTAAATTGGACACCCTACATATTTTTACATATTTTTATAGCTTACCTCGAGATATTTCCAAAGCACCATAATAAAATATCTTTTTATTAAGTATTTTTCATGTTATAAGCAGGGAGTCTAAATTTAAATCAGTTTTTTCATCCGCGTTAGTCGACCAAGCGGAGACGGCATATCTTTTCCGCGAGCTTCGATGCAGTAACACATTGTTCGGCTCCGTGCACTCGCAGCGTCGTCGAACTCGCCCACTGTTATCTATGCATCGTATACTGGTTACGACCCCACTCTTTCGAAGCGTACGCTCATGATAAATCAAACTGATTAAAACCTAGACTCTCTGGTTATAAGACTTCAAAGTTGCAATATTTTGATAAAAATACTTACAAAATATCGCTGGGTCACGCTCGGTTCTTGCCTTGACTGATCGGCCTTGAATGTAAGATAAGATTATTGGAACGAAAATCTTTTGCGAGATATTTTGTAAGTATTTTTATCAAAATACTGCAACTTTGAAGTCTTATAACTCGAAAAATACTTAATAAAAAAATATTTTATTATGGTGTTTTGGAAAGATCTCGAGGTAAGCTATAAGAGTATGTAAAAATATGTGGGGTGTCCAATTTAAAAAATTTAAGATTACCTTCAAACGACTATTCAAGGTCAAACAAATGGTACCATCTTATGGCCCTCTCGAAACCATACAACTTTTGTCTGAAACATTTTTCTTTAAAATGCTGTTTCCGAAATAAAAGGGGTGTACGGGTGGTCTCAGACACCCTGTATAAACACGCGACAAAGTTTTATTATTTCTCATGCGCTTAGTGCGGGTTTGGTTAAATTCTGCCCACGACTTCAACCGAACATCTTGCGTCCGCGAACGTCTGTGAGTGTCCTCCGTTACACTCAGGTCATAAAATATGTTAATCCAAGATACCACGTATAAATCTTGGATAGGAATAAATACGCTTTAGAAAACGAGTATATTCAGTCAAACACAAATGAAGAGTTTTACCAATTCCTTTTTTGTAAATAAATCTTTCCAGAATATATTTTATACAGGGTGAGTCATAATGGGCGGAACAAATTTTACCAGTATGTAGGAAAGACTTTTTTAAGTAAAAAAGTTCCTATAAACCTTTGTCCTAATCCGCACAGTTGAGGAACTACAAGAAGTCAAAGTTTTGTAATAAACAAATATTTAATAATAACGGCAACTGTGAGAACTGTTAAAAAATTAGAAAAATTGTACAAAAAATATTCATTTAAATCACAGTATTACAAAACTGTGCTCCTTGAGCTCTAATACAAGCACGAGCTCTACGAATAAGGGAATCGTACACTCTAGCCACTTAACCATTGTTACGAATTTCATTGGCCGCGTTAAAAGTCCTTTGACGCAGTTGTTCACGTGTGTCAATTTCAGTATTGTATACTAACTGTTTCATATGTCGCCAGAGGTAAAAATCTAGAGGATTTAAATCGGGACTCCTCGCAGGCCAGGTAACAGGGCCCCTACGTCCGATCCATCTGCCAGAGTAGTGAGTATTCAACCACCGGATGACTTGCCTTCCATAATGACATGGCACGCCATCATATTGAAACCACATCCTTTGACGACTCTCCAACGGAACATCTTCGATGATTTCGTACAGGCGATAGTTTAAAAAATCTTCATACCGTTCCGCATTTAAACGGTCATTTAAAATCTCAATTTCCAGCAAACCTCCTCTAAAAATTCCAGCCCAAACATTTATACTAAAACGTGGTTGAAATCGTGTTTGAATGATGGCGTGTGGATTATCGATAGACCATACGTGACTATTATGAATTGTATTGATCCCATCTCAAGTAAACTGAGCTTCATCGGACCATAACACATTTGATATAAAATCGGGATTTTCAATATTTTGATGTAGCAGCCAGCGACTGAATTCGACGACGCGATGGTCATAATCTCGTGGCAGCAGTGATTGTACTCGTTGAAAATGGTACGGATGAAGTTCTTCTTTTCGAAGTACAAAGCTTTGAGAAAGATTTAACTGCGCCGCAACACGCCGGGTGCTGATTCTGGAATCATCCAATACTGTATCAATAACATTGATTTCATTGTCGACGTTATTGCATGGACACCTCCTTTACTTTTTACAGCTATTGTACCAGTCTCCCTTAATCTTTGGAATGTCATAGCAAAGACTTGGAAAGATGGTTGACGCCTGTTTAGAAATCTACGCTGGTATTCTCGAAACGCACGTGGTCCATTACCATCGCAGTAACCGTACACGTAAACAATGTCTGCATATTCAGCCGCACTGAAATCTCCCATTTTAGAAATTGCAACACTTTAAACGACTTAGGCCCGTATTCATAAACAAAACTTAGGCTATGCGCTCGATAATAATTCGCTAGTAATTCATGATATGTACGCATTTCAACGCGTTGCGAACGCACAACCAACAAGAATTTAAGTCCAGTTTAAGAATTACTTTCCGTAAAAGAAATCTTTGCAGTACATAAACAGATATTCACAACGTTTTAGTGAACGAATAGCGTAAGTTTTGTTTATGAATACGGACCTTAAATAATACGAACTGTCATCAAACTGATATAAGAATTTTATCAATTGTTAGCAAAGCAAAAACGACCGCAAACTACTTGATATTACCTTTTGAATTTAATTTTAATTAAGAAAAACTTTGACTTCTTGTAGTTCCTCAACTGTGCGGATTAGAACATAGGTTTACAGGAACTTTTTTACTTAAAAAAGTCTTTCCTACATACTGGTAAAATTTGTTTCGCCCATTATGACTCACCCTATATAATAAATTATGTCCTCTTATTTTGGTAACAAATATTCCAAATCTACAGTATGTCCTCGGATGGACCTAACTATACTTGTAAACTTTCTTATTTCGCATTTTAAGAAGTTTTGCTTTTTCTAGCAAGCCCTCAGCCACTACCAGAATTTTGAAATAACATACATAGTGGTTAGAAAACAAGATAACGTGAAATTTGAAAGGAAAGTAAAAGTATTACTGGAAAAAAATGTTTGTAATGTCAACAGAAGCTCAAATATCTAATCCGAACGTTGTACGTATCTTAAAGTTGATATTTTTTGTCTTCATTATTTAAACACTGACTGACAACTTGTTGACATTAAATCAATTATTTGAGTTAAATCTCAGTTGCATTTGTTGTCATAGATAACTGCGATAATCACGTTGGCTAAACTTATACCTATTACTTATTAATCATAATGAATACAAAAAATTCAACTTTAAGATACAACGTTCAGACTATTTGAGCTTCTATTGACATTACAAACATCTTTTTCCAGTAATACTTTTACTTTCTTTTCAAATAAAAGGTACTTTACTCTTAACCAAATTTCAGGTTGTCTCGCTTTCTAACCATCCTGTATGTTATTTCGAAATTTTGGTAGTGGCTGAGGACTTGCTAGAAGAAGCAAAACTTTTCATGAAGAATGACTGTTCTTCCTAAAATGCTAAATAAGTTCACAAGTATAGTTAGGTCCATCCGGGAACACACTGTATAGGGTTGAGCAGAGTTGATACACTTAAATGTGCATTTCTTTAATCAAAGATGTTTGATTAATTTTAGTCCAATAAAAATCATGAAGTTAAATGAAAATAATAATAATAATTTTCACTTTATATGTAACGAAAGTTACCTGGATATTGTTAATTAATTTGTAGGTACGGTTATAACTTAATCTTTCAACAGTATTAATCTAAAAATATTTGCAAAATTTGTATTGGTATAATATTTTTTTGGCTAAAACTACAAAATTTAATAAAATGTATATCCTCAAGGAACGAATCTTTTTGTTATAAATATAAAACAAAAAGGCGCATAAACACCTTATATATACACCAATATATCTATAATTACTTATTTAGTTATAATTAGATTCAATTAAATTTCTTTTTTGTAGATAATGTAATCTTTCTTTTCACTCCTGACGAAGTTATTAACCGACAGTGAAACTGTATTAGTTTTAAGATGTTCGTTAAAAGAACTTGTTATACAATTTTTATCGGACAAGAATGTACTTTAATTATGAAATTAGAATTTAAAAATAACATTCTACAACTTAACGATGAGAAATTAAATTTTTAACTGGAAGTGTGTCGCCAAGATTATCAACTTAATTTTTTTAATGGAAGCGAAAAAGTTTGAAAGTATAAAAGAAATGCAAACACTATAAACTGAATAACTGGATAGTTATTTCTCTCAATTTCCATGTTTTATTAATTTTTTATTGATGTTCAATAAATTTTACATTAATAATTCCTTACACCTACCAATTGTTCACTGGTGTTTATTACTCATATCAGACAGAAAAAATAATAATATAAATCACAGAATGCAAATGTTTGTGAATCGGTGACAAATAATTTTGGCGGTATGAATAATCAATAATTGTACATGCACAGTTAAAAAGTCCAACACAGAAATAAACAAGGTAAATCTAGTATTTTCTTTACACATTTTCCCTTATTCTGATTCTTTGACCATATTGCAGTGCAGTGGTTTTTTTGAAGTTGTCCAAATTATCTGCAATTGTATGCAGTTTTTCTGAACACAGTAAATAGACGAAACGAAACTAATAGGAAGTAGCAACAAGTTAAAATATTTTATTGAACATTGTAAAACTAACAATTAGAATGTAAAACGTTTACAGACGGTATGTCAATTAGTAATTTCAGAGTTGTAACGTCAATTTATTAACTCAATAAAAACGTTATTAAAAAAAAAATTAAAAATATTCTGGTATGGAATACAACAGGATAAGAATCAAAAATGATTGTAATAGGAAACTAGATTATAACTAACATCAGAAGCAAGAGAACGAAGCGGCAACATGAAGAAGGAATACCAAGAATCCTTGCAACATCTTAAGTCTCATCGTTCACCAGTGAGTAATAAAATTGCAGAGTCGACAAAGTTCAAACAGAGATAGATTTACACAATTTTCTAGGTAACAAATAATACACCGTGTCCACATTTCGATGCTCACCATTGGTATCTCGGTTATTAGAAAACATAGAGCAACGGTTAAATGGGGAATGTTTTGCAGAATTCAATACTCGTGACAGATCTCATTTCAAATTCACCATAACTTTTTTAAATTTTAAGATAATTTTAAAAAACCAAAATTTGCCAATTTCAATGTTCCTCAATAACTCGATAACACCTAATGTGATCTCTTCGAAAGTTTTACAATGTTCAGACACTTTTTTAAGACAAAGATTTTGATATAAACAGAAACTTCCGATTGTCATTTGTTTTCAAGTTATTAGTGCTAACTTTTGTTTTTCATATGGCAGCCATATTGGATTTTTGCTTAGTTAGATAGTCTTTAAAAAGAGCTTTTCAACGATGTATAACATACCCGAAAATTTTTTATTTGTGGGGGAGATATTAACAAAAACATGAATTAATTTCTAATATGAAATTAGTAGGCTATGAAATTAAACAACAATAAGGAATGAAAGCTTAAAGAAATGCTAAGTAATACTGTAAAATAATGCTCGTGAAATTGGAATTCCAAAATCGTCTGTTCACAAAACCTTGAAGAAAACCAAATACCACCTTTACAACAATTAATTATACAAGGTTTAAACGATAATGACTATCAATGAAGATTACAGTTTAGTAGGTGGGACCTACGAAAATGTGAAGATGATCCTAAATTTCCTAGGAAAATACCCCGGACAGATGAAACACTATTTACCAATTGCGGAGTATTCAATAGGCATAATTATCATTGGTCTACTGAAAATCCACATTTGGTAAATAAAAAATTTCAAGTTTGATTTTGTTTTAATGTCTGGTGCGGTTTAATTGGTATGCAATTTTGCTTATATATTTTTTTTGTTTTTGAGTTTAGTTTCATTTTAGATAATGACTTACTGGGTCCTTTCATATTTAATTACTGTTTAAACTTGTAACAGATATGTGGAGCTACTAACAAACGAGATAATACCTGCTTTGAGAGAAATTATTAAACTGAGAACATGCTAAACATTTGGCTCCAGCAAGATGGTTGCCCGGCCCATAACACTCGTGACGTAAAACATTTCTTGAGAGAAAACTTTAATGAGAGGATGCTTTCAAATAATGGACCAGTGGAATGGCCTGCGAGATAACCCGATCTTACCCCCCTTGACTTTTATTTATGGTGGATGTACTAAGATCATTAAACGGAAACACACTACGTAGAGTTCGTAATTCTGTTAGAATAAAATGCCAAAAGTGTATGGAACAGAATGGTCATCATATTGAACAGTTTCTTTGTAAATCTGAGCTTTTAGTACTCCTTATTTTTTACTTTTTACTTTTATGACTTTCCTTATCGTTTCGTATTTCGTTTTCAGTATTATTTAACATATCTTTAATCTTTCATTTCTTATTGTTGCTTAATTTCAGAGCCTACTAAGTTCATATTAGAAATTAATTCATATTTTTGTTAATATCTCTCCTATAAATAAATTTTTTTCGGGTATGTTATACATCGTTGAAAAGCTCTTTTTAAAGACTATCTAACTAAGCAAAAATTCAATATGGCTGCCATATGAAAAACAAAAGTTAGCACTAATAACTTGAAAACAAATGACAATCGGAGGTTTCTGTTTATATCAAAAGCTTTGTCTTAAAAAAGTGTCTGAACATTGTAAAGCTTTAGAAGAAATCAGTTTAGGTGTTATCGAGTTATTGAGGAACATTGAAATCGGCAAATTTTGGTTTTTTCAAATTATCTTAAAATTTAAAAAAGTTATGGTGAATTTGAAATGAGATCTGTCACGAGTATTGAATTCTGCAAAATATTCCCCATTTAACCGTTGCTCTATGTCTTCTAATAAGCGAGATACCAATAGTGAGCATCGAAATGTGGACACAGTGTATAGACGTGCAACAAAATTTTTTGTCAGATGACAGCATTAAATATTTCTTACAAATTTTAGTGCAATTTTCACGTGTTTTTTCTATCTTATTAATAATAATTTTTTTGTGACAATTTTATGACGTCATAAAGAAACTAGGACAACACTTTGTAAGCTGTGTAAAACTGCTATCGATCATAAATTTAAAAGAAATTGTCAATGTCACATGCCTAAAGTAAATTTGTTTTAAAAGCTGAGATAATTGCTTGCGTGCAATTAAACAAATTAAAAAGATACAAATTAAGATAGATAAATAAATACAGCCAATAATAATTATTGTAACCGTTGTCATCTAGTCGAAATCAGTTTTTATTTGATTTATCGTTTTGCGTGTTTAAGATTTTAAGGTAAGATAAATACACGAATGTTTCTTATCTTACCTTATAATGTTCTAATAAGTTGCATTTTCGGAAATTAAACTATGTATTTCTTAAATTTGAATAAAGCAATTTTTCTTTGTATTTTCTTGAGTATTTAAAAGATAGTAATGTGAATTACTTGAAGATGCCACAACCAAAACGTATTCAATCATTGTTTGCTTTACATATTATAATACAGCCGAAAAGTAATTTGCATTCGATTATTCATAGTCTCAAAATAACAAAAGTAAAATTCAATTTCAATTGAACGGTTACATATACACGCACGTGTGCATCTCCTGGAAGGTTCTGTTAATGCGGAAATACCACTAACATACTTTCAACCATATAGTTAAGCCATCATTACTTACAACTTCCAGATAAACCGGATCGTTTGTAGTATGATTCTGTCATCTATTTTCTATAATGCTTGCCTGCTGGCGTGCGATCTTAATTGTTTGTGTTTTATGTGATCACAAAGTTACAGCATCGCGTTGCTCCTGTCAAATAAATCAGATTTCGAACAATATGCGATCATTTAACGAGGATACCTTATATAGTTTGGCTATTATTTCTATGAGCACATAAAGTATCTTCGTAATTTATGTTTTGTTTCGAGTAAAACAATCTGGTGTTTTTGTTTTAGGATCACATTCAAGAGGTACTGGATAAGTGGACGCAAATCGACGATGAAATTTGGGCCAAAGTCATCGTTTTGGAACGAAACAGAAGGGTTGCAAAGGCGTATGCCCGTGCTCCTGTCCTTACTGTCAATGGTTCCGATGATGGATTTGATGGTTTTCGGTAAGTAATTTTTATATTTTAAATACCAAAATTAGATGAATAAAAAAGGAAGAATTACAAAAAATATATGAATAAATAATAGCCGATGGTACGGCTCCGTGATATGTTATTAACAAAAATTAAGCACGTTACGCTTGTATCACAATGGGTGGGTGACCATCTAGTGTTTATACAGTCGACATTGACGGCGGCTACTTTTTGTAGAACCGAATTTGAAAATTAAAAAAAATTAATTGAATTAATTTGTTTGAATCTTAGTCGTTTAATTCTATTACATTTGCATTTAGTTGCTAATTGTTATTTCCTTCATATATGAAATAGAAAATTTAATTTCTTTTATCAAGTAAATCAGTACCAAACAAACTAAAAATATGTTTTGAATCCGAATTTATTTGAAATACCAACACCTACATACGTATTTTTTTGCAGTGTGGGAACTAAAAGAACATACTTTGCAGTAGCCAAGCATAAAGGGATTAAATTTTATACATAATTCACACTTATTACAGTCGTTGCGCGAGGTTGCTTCGACAAGGGTATAAATCATGTAAATATTTAGACGCTTGTATCGCCATCGAGCACCATAACACGGCACTTGTAAATTATAAGAAAAAAAAAATGCAAACGGCAAAGACGAGGAAAATACAGTGTCAAATGTGGCAATTAATACGCTGTCTTGCTTAGTTTATAATCTTTGAACAGGCTGCTTTTTTAACTTAACCAGCAAGTTATAAAGTTGCCAGAGCCACACAATTGCTTAGCTACAAACATAAACATATTTCTTCTATTTAATTTAACATTTTGTTAAAATTAATTGAATTAATAAAAATCAATTGTGGTGTCAGGTATGGATGGCAACGATATATCGATATATTTGAAATATCGATATATTCGTGGAAAATATCGATATATATTATATCGATATTATAATTCAATATATTGGTAAAAATATCGATATATTTTGCAAATAACCTTTCGATATATTTTTTAGCTTGTGCAGTTTTAATGAACAATGAAATCTGTTACTGGTATCTTTATAGTGGATGATGCAGAAAACTACTTAAAATATTTTTTAAATTTCTTTCATTTTACGCCTGCCCTGCCCTCTAGTAAGTAGTAAAGAAAATAACTTACGTTGAACTTTTGGAGAAACCCACAATCATACATCCCCATAAAATGTATTTTTAAAGATTAGCTATGTAAATCCCCGAACAAATTACATTATTGGTTTTATAAACGGCCGACACAAAGAACCAAAGAACTTTGTGAGTCATTCGTTCTTGTGACTTGCGGAAGTAACGATTTGATTTCTGAAGTGCGGTTTTGAAAATTATTGATTTTTTAAATTGTGGCTTATGTTTATAAGTTATTTAATAAAACATCGTAATGGCACCACTGAAAAGCAATATTAGTAGGTAAATATGATTAGTTCTTATGTTATTCATTTTTGTGCGAGTATATTAAAATAAAATCTGCCTTACTATTAAATTGAAATCTATTAAATATGCTGGGACTTATTTTTATTTACCTTTTTTTTAACAATCAGTTAAATATATCGATATATGGATATATCGATATATTTCTAACGATATATCGAATGTATCGATATATGGTTAACGATATATCATATGAGTCGATATATCGATATATAATTTTTTTTTTGCCATCCCTAGTGTCAGGTATGAAAAAGTTACAAAAGGTTTCGTTTCGTGTTTCTATTCCAACGGTTGACCTCTTTATCCCACTTAGAATATTCACATATCTATACTGCTTGCAATCAAACCAATTAAAAGTCTTAAATAGGTTGAAGGTTCGGTACATCCCATAACTTCGATGTGCGCGTTTAGCACGAATACTTTTGCTTTAACTGAACTAATTTCCATTAGATTCCATAATGAATCGCAAACTATTATTATTATTTACTATAAAAAAGATTTAAAAATATTTATGTACTTACTTTTTTCTTTTTGATTGCACATCCTGCACTTGTTAATTTTAGCTTGGCGTATAATTATATTACTGCGAAGCCAAAACGTTCATTTTCTGCAAAATTCTAGCACCATAGTTTTTGGTTGAAAGAGAATGACGGTATTAAAATTTGGTAGTAAAGGTAAAGGATTAGAGAAAATATTAGTAATAAGGTAATCGATTTTAACAGCGTTTTTTACAGGTGTACAATTTAATGAATGGTATGCTTTTAACGGTTTCGAATTAGTCAGAAACTGTTTTACGAACAAACTTAATATTCTGAGTTCAGACTGTCAGTCTAGCATTCATTTATTTAAAACAGTGTTGTCGAATTCAAAACATATTTCTAGATTTTGTAACTCATACACTTTATTTTGTAACTCATAACGACATTGTTACATAACGATAATCGTTTTTGACCAATCAGTACATAGAAATGCGTTGTATCTAAGTACGGATTGGTATATGTCACTTAACGATTATTGTTATAATAATGATGTTATGAGTTATAAAATAAAGGGGTTAGTGTATTCTATATTTACTGCGGTACATATTTAACATTTGATGGTTTTTGGTCAAAAAGGGGGGTGCTTTTATACCATAAGGCACCGATAAGAATAAAATTTATAAGCAAATGAAATCGATTTGAAATTAAAAATAGTAAGAAACAAAGAGGAAGATTCAATGAGTTATTCGATAAAGTATAAAGTTGAGATTTTCCTGAAAATGAGATCTCGAAAAAATAGTACCTTTTCAATTGACTTTAGATTGAAATTTACAAAATTTTAACTTTCAAGATTGAAAGAACGTTTTAGATACTTAAAGTAAATTGTATTATGACCAGTTAGTTACAGTCGCTACTTTAACGGCAATAAAAGTCAGAAACCGACCACGCAAAATTATTATTTAAAATATTGACGCCGACTCGGCAAAGATGTCTTAGCAATTACACAAGGTCGTCTGGTCTCAATGTTACATATTTTTTGTACGGTATTATGTGTTAAACGTGTGTATATATATGATATCTTACAAGAGTACCGCAGTATTCCAAGACAGTTGCAGCAATAAAAAATCTTTAGAACACAACACGTAAAATCATATTCATAAGTCTATATTCGAAGCGTCTAATTAAATAAAAAAATCTTGTCTTGTGTGAAATTGAAACACATAGAAGACAAGGTTACTGAAAATAATGAAAATTACGGACTCTTGCGATCAGTATAAATATGTCGCTCTAATATGGTCTAAAATTATCATGTCCCACTTGGGAAAACTTCGGCAGTTACTACACCATCGATCGATAATCGGTAATCTATTATTTCTTTAGATGCCGTTCAGTTCTATACCACTTCACTTTCACTTACCACTTCTTATGTTTCGTTTAAAGCTAAAATCGTTGACCGTTTAGAAATACGCGTTTTTCAGCTGATTAGTTACGCAACTATTTTCGTGAACAAATTCTTACGATTTAATACAAAATTTCTTGGGATATTACCAATGGTAACAGAAAACATCATTCATTTAATTCATAATTATAACACAACTAGTTATATTATTCATCGACTCATGAATTAAAACCTGATTATAATTTTGATTTTCAGATTTGAAAGTTTTTTGAGTTAGTTTCATTTTCGATTATTGTTAATAACATTTGCTTCGCTTTACTGCTGAGGAATGTAAAGAGCAGGTGTGTACAAAGCCTTACAATGGCATTACTCAAAGAATTGAGTCAAGTAGTGCTTTAAGTATGTTTTGATTTCACAATAACGAAGAATTCCTTCATAAAACAAGTTTCATCTGAGCAATCGTGATATACGTACAATATAACTTTCACCGCTAGCTTAAAATTAGATGTGACCTGTTGCATGTTATGAAGACCACCTGTATAGGTCATGTTACGTGACACCTATAGGATAGTATGTCGGCCATTCTCTGGATGTGGTGGTCGTAATCGTCACAGAAATGAATAGTGCATTCTGATGTTATGGTTGTACGTTCGTTCCTAAACATTGTGGTAACGAGTAGCGTGTTTAAAGGAGATCGATATTCGCTATAACGAATCCAAGGTTGTTTCTTTACACCCACGACGTTGACAGTATCTGCAATAAAAGGCGCTACATGCGTTACACAGTTCCATAATTTTTTTCGAACATAATTAGAAAGATACCAACAAAGAAACAAATAAAACAACTACAAACTTGAGGATAGCCTATAAAGTTTCGGAGATTTTAATACAGTGTGTTCCCGGATTGACCTAACTATACTTGTAAACTTCCTTATTTCGCATTTTAGGAAGAACAGTCATTCTTTATAAAAAAAAGTTTTGCTTCTTCTAGCAAGTCCTCAGCCACTGCCACAATTTCGAAATAACATACAGGGTGGTTAGAAAACGAGACAACGTGAAATTTGGTTAAGAGTAAAGTACTTTTTATTAGAAAGGAAAGTAAAAGTATTACTGGAAAAAGATGTTTGTAATGCGAATAAAAGCTTAAATATCTAATCTCAAGGTTATATCTTAAAGTTGATTTTTTGTCTTCATTATGATTAATAACTAATAGGTATAAATTTAACCAACATGATTATCGCAGTTATCTCTGACAACAAATGCAATTGGGATTTAACTCAAATGATTGATTTCATGTCAACAAATTGTCAGTCAATGTTTGAAATTTCAATAATGTTATTACTATAATGAAGACAAGAAAAACAACTTTAAGATACAACGTTCATATTAGATACTTGAGCTTCTATTGGCATTACAAACATCTTTTTACAGTAATACTTTTACTTTCCTTTACTTTCCAAAATTTCACGTTGTCTCGTTTTCTAACCACCCTGTATATTATTTCGAAATTTTGGTAGTGGCTAAGGACTTGCTAGAAGAAGCAAAACTTTTTATGAAGAATGACTGTTCGTCCTAAAATGCGAAATAAGGAAGTTTACAAGTATAGTTAGGTCCATCCAGGGACACACTGTATATCATCAATTCATCAAACACAAATTGATTTGAAACTATCAAACACAAGCAAGTTGGGAAAACAAACTTTCGTTTTTCTCTTATGTTAACAAATCTTCTTTTTTCCTACGCTAGTAGAAAATTCAATTTTACCGCCTCATCAGAGAGGAGAAAGCAAACGTTTCCACGTTTCTAGCCCGGCAAAATGAACATACATAAATGCCTAGCCGAGAAAATAATTCACGAAACTTTACCACTAGGTGGCGCAACAATAATTTCTGAAATGCATTCTCATCAACATCAAAAAATTAACAAACGTAAGTTTTTTTATTTAATTCCACTGGTATTTTGTTTTAAAAAGGATTAAAATTATGAAGAAAAAAAAAGTCAACTCGGCAGCGGTGGGATTCGAACCCATGCCAAGAAGTGGCCATATCTTCTCTCGACCTGGAAAACAAGCACTTTACCGCCTCGGTCTACAATATACTATTTTTTGAAACTCTATTTGCCTTGTAGGCCTACGGTTAAATCCATTATTGTCTATAAGCATACATATCAATTTATAATCGTATTTTTTAACTTCATACGTAAACAACTATAATTAACTTTTTATATTATTCTTCTCCCTTCTTATCCATTTAAAGATTTTTCCTTCCCATGCCTAATATTTATACTTCTAAGGTCTGCTAGTACATTGTCGATTGTCGAACTATCTTTTCGTCGGTCGCCTTTTTTTCTTCCGCCAATCCATTCTGCTTTGATTTAACTGATGGGATGGTAATCGAAGAAACTCTTGAAAATCAATATTTTAGAGGCCCAATAGGCCCAAATAGGAAACCGAAGGCAATCAGAATTCATTTTGATATGGTTCTTTTTATTGTTGATCAAAAAAGAGAAGCAAAGTAATATTGGGGTTTTATATTTTTCTGATTGTTGTTGTATTTCTTGGAATGCTAAGATTTTCAATGAATATTTATTTTGAGAAAAGTTATTGTATTTTGTGATTTGAAGTACATAGACAAACAATTTATGAAAAGCGTCGAATCAAACAGTAATTTCAAGCCGGGACAAATTTATCAATTACTTGCTAACAATGAAATAATATAATTCAACGGCTACATGCCCTGTTAAAACAATAAGAAACGCTAACGCATTTATTACATTGTCTTGTCTGTTCTACTAAAAATGAATAAAATATAAACAGACTGACGAACAATGCAACGATGCGGTCGTGTGTTCGCCGACCAGAGGGATGCAAGAGGTTAATTCCGCCGGTGCTGTGTTCATTACTTGCTAATTGTACATTAAAGTTATTTAATCATTACATCTTCTATCGACATTAGTTCTGCTTTCATTGTCACTCCCCAAATTTATGTTTTCAATTTCTCATTCGTTTATCATATAATCAAATCAACAAGTCAATTTGATTTGTCGCTTTTTACAGAATTGGTCTGAATGGCTTCGATAATCCCATGCGCGACCAAAAAACAGAAGAATACAAAAGGCACATAGGCCATGTAAGTATAACAAAAAAGTGATAACTATTTATTAAAATTGTGGAATCTGATTTTTAGGGCGTCAAAATCAAAATGGATGATGCGGGAAATATTCTAATCAAGCGCATCTCCAAGTGCAACGTTTACATCAAAAGTACGGGACAAGATGATGAAACTGCCATTTCGAATGAAATCCTCAAGTTACCAGGATGTGCCTTGGAACCGGAAAAGCCTGTCAAGGTAGATATCACTTTAATTTGTACTAACTTTCTGCACGTATATAATCGTTAATTTTATTCATCATTTTAGTTGTTTGATATGAAGAAATTCCAATCGAACGTAAACAGGGAGCTTCGTAGGGCTTATCCAGATCGGAAACGTCTGGAATGCCAATGTCTCAGCGCCATTGCTTTCGTCAAGGTCGAACAGGAATTGTTGGAATGTCCTATTTGGGTTTTCATTATCAACGTCGTCGCCATGGATATGCTCAAGTCAAAATTACCACCCGGTACGTCCATTTTTTGTCATTACTTTAGATTATATTCAAATTCTCTTTCAGTTCAAAGAATAATGGACATCAAAAACAGACCTCGCATTCCAATTCCGGATGAAGATCCTTACAGTGTTGCAGGCAATGGAAGCGGTTCTTCAGGCAGTTCTGGTTTTGTAGGAGCAGGCAGTGTAGCTGCTACCAGAGAACAACTTCTTCTGCAAAGTCAGCAACATGCACAACGTCGTAGCGAAAAGCCACCTAAATTACCCCCACGCGAAAACTTGTACCATCCCCATGAAATTCCCAAGGTAATTATTGCCTGTGATTTGGGTAAATCTAATTGTTTTTTTTTTTAATTTTCCAGCCTGATTATGACGACCATGAAGACGAAAGTAGACTCAAGCCATTCCCATCGTCTAGAAGCAAAGAAAAGTCAAAAGACAATAAAAAATATGGTAATTTAATCTTTTTTATTTAGTCCGTGATGGTCGTAATAAGTACTTTATTGTAGATGATCCTTACTATTGCGGCCTGCGCGCCAGAGTTCCAAATTTCGTATCCAAATCTAAAGCAAAAGAACAAACTCCGTCGAAACGTTACTCAATAACACAACAGCAAATACCACCACCGTTACCCATGGTGCACCAACATCACATGCACCAGCAGCCCATCCATCAACATCCTATGTGGCATACCAGAAGTTTCGAAAGCGGAATTGGTAAGTTTACCTATTAAGAAATTAATGGATTTTTGGTATATTTTTTGTTTAGATTCCGATGTAGTGGAATCGCCTTACAACCAAATTTACGGACGTCTACCAATTCCAACGAGGGGATACATTCCAAGCCAATCACGTACCATGTATATTGGGGAATGGGATTGAGTAATGTGTTTGTGAGCTAGGAAATTGAGTGCATTTTATTTAAGTTTCTGCATCGCCTATAAAGTGGAATAGGCAGGAATGAAAATTTTACATTCCAATCTAATAGACTTATTTTTTCAATATTACGCAACACATTTGTATTTTATTATGTATTATTTTTATAATTATTATTGTATTTTATGAACCTGTATATAGCATTAAGTTAAAAAATTATTCTCTTTATCAAATACTTAGTACGTGTGTATGTAAATCTCTTCTTGCGCATTAAGATACTGAATAATCTATATTTTGTTTATGCGTATAACTTAACATGCTTTTACAATAGGTATTCGCATGTCTATTTTTGTAAAGTAAGCTGTAGGACTTGTAAATTACAATATTTTATGTAATTTATATAAAATACATGGTGACGGAAATATTAAATCTTTATTTCTTATTTTTATAACATTTCCTGAACATATTAGAATAAGTGATTTTATTTACTTGATAAAATAGATTGTTTAAATCAGTTTAAATTAAAATAATAATAATACAAGATCGAATAATTACCTATTCTCTCTTTTTTAGTTTTTAATAATCTTGTGTATATATTTTTCACTCTTGACAAAACTGTCGCAAAACGACAGCGAAACGTTGGATATCAAGTGATTTTAAGCTGTCCGTTGACGAGTTACAACAAAATTATTATAGATATAAATGTTCATCATTAAAATTTCTTTCTTACTGTTATACTTAAAACGTCTTACTTAAACTTACTTTCTATTAATCATCAATCAAGCGTCCTATTTGTGTATACGTTTACATTCAGTGACGGCCGGTGCATATGAATTTGGGAGTGCTGCCGATGTGCGCTGCGCATCGTTTGCTCTCTGTTCGTCTGTGTTAGACAGAGCTAACGCTGAGCGAGTACGTCTGCAGCACTCCCAATTTCACTGCACCAGCCGCCGCTGTTTACATTTAACAGGCAGTGTAAGCTCCAGAAATGTTGCCATTTTTATTAAGTGGCATCATAAACTTTCTTGAATATGAGATTATTAAATGAAGAATATCAAGATGTTTGCAATTAGGAGGATAAAATTTCTATTGAAAATACGAAAGAGCGAAACGAGAAACGATCCCACAAGTGGCATTTGCCTAGGAGGCAAATTCGGCAATTAGACCGACGCGATGCCATGTCGAAATCCAAGATCGCGTCGACTTGTGATCGAAAATATTTATGATAAAGCCCCACATGTGGGACATCAAATGAGAGGGTTGGAAGAGGTAAATTCAATTTGAATTCCAAGATGGTGTCCGTGTGACTGTCGAATTCGCCTCTTCGAGATCTTTCATTTGATGTGCCACATATGGTATTTTTTTTTTGGTAAATGCTTTCAATCATAAATCGATACCATCTTGGAGTCTAAGATGAATTCGTTGCGATTGGCGAATTCAGCTATTCGAGGCCTTTCATTTGTTGTGCCTCATGTAGGAATATTTTTTCATTGTAAATGTTTTCGATCATAAGTCATCATAAGATCATCTTGAATTCCAAGATAGTGTTTGTACGATTTTCAAATTGGCCTCTTTGAAGCCTTTCATTTGATGTGCCGCATGTGTGATTTTTTCTTCGTCGTAAATGTTTTAGATCATAAGTCGACACCATCTTGGAATCCAAGATGACCTCGTTGCAATTGGCGAATTCAGCTCTTTGAGACCATTCATTTGATGTGCCGCAAGTGTGAATTTTTCTGCATAGTAAATGTTTTCGATCATATGCCGACGCCATCTTGGATTTCAAGATCGCGTCGGTATGATTGCAGAACTTGCATCTTCGAGACCTTTCATTTGATGTGCCACTTGTGGGATTTTTCTTCATGGCAAATGTTTTCGATCCTTGCTACCTACCTGAAGGCCAGCAACTTGTGCGAGTGACTGACGTTTCTCCAGCACCGCTCGGCAAAGCTCTTGGAGATGGAGGGTTCGACGAAACCCTAAAGCAAAAGGTGGGCAAAGTTAATAAAATAAAAATCACCAGCTGAGCACATTTGTTTTTATTTAAAAACGCTCAAAAATTGTTAATGAATAGGAAAATAATTTACAAGTAACGACTGCGACCCAGAAGGGGTTCCAATGAAAAGAGCACGAAATGTAATTAAGTAAACTAACAAGTTAGATTTTATCCGGTCGGCAGATCTGCTCTTCGTTTACAATTAACGCTTCAAGTGATTAAAGAAATTCACTTGATTAACAATTAAAAGAAAAATAAAAATAACAACGCCGCGGTTAGGTGAGTCAACACAAATAAGTCAATAAAAATAATTAAAATATTTCCGACCTGGTATTTTTTAACTTCATACGTAAATAACTATAATTAACTTTTTATATTATTCTTCTCCCTTCTTATCCATTTAAAGATTTTTCCTTCCAATGCCTAATATTTATACTTCTAAGGTCTGCTAGTACATTGTCGATTGTCGAACTATCTTTTCCTCGGTCGCCTTTTTTTCTTCCGCCAATCCAAACCCTAAAGCAAAAGGTGGGCAAAGTGAATAAAATAAAAATCACCAGCTGAGCACATTTGTTTTTATTTAAAAACGCTCAAAAATTGTTAATGAATAGGAAAATAATTTACAAGTAACGACTGCGACCCAGAAGGGGTCCCAATGAAAAGAGCACGAAATGTAATTAAGTAAACTAACAAGTTAGATTTTATCCGGTCTGCAGATCTGCTCTTCGTTTACAATTAATGCTTCAAGTGATTAAAGAAATTCACTTGATTAACAATTAAAAGAAAAATAAAAATAACAACGCCGCGGTTAGGTGAGTCAACACAAATAAGTCAATAAAAATAATTAAAATATTTCCGACCTGGTAACCAAAATCCAGCGTAATGATATCTGTCAGTAGTGAGAGGTAAATGCAGCCAATGACGTACGTCGACGCAGGTATTACGTCACGATTCCGGCCTTTTCTTCGACCCAAGGGATGACGATATTCTCAACCAAGGTAAAACTACCGCTAAAAGCTTAGTAGAAGAGAGAAATACGCGTTTCTAACAGAACATACGCATAAAATGGCCAACAAGACATACCTGTTCCTCAGAAGCAGACTTTCGAAAAGCTTTTTAACGAGCTTGAAATTCACTCGGTGTGCTTTAACAAATTCCGTTTCAGGTTTCAATCACAAAATTCGATAAGAGAAACACAAAGGTTTTTAATCACTACCACAAAAAAAGAGACAGTACGCCACGAGCGCTAATACAACAATGACCGCGTGACCGAAGGCGGCGAACTTTCCAACTATCGCTACGACGGGGATCGTTATTTAACCGGACGACAGAATGAAATGGAGATATACTGTAGGATAACAGCGTATGGTCTAATGGTGCAACATTGAGAAATATGACAAAAGTCACGTACGCCAGCCTGGTCGTAAGATTCCCTCACTAATACAGGGCGTTCGGAAAATATTATGAATTAACTAAGGTTTTCGATCATAAGTCGACGCCTCTTAAATTCCAAGATGGTGTCCGTGTGATTTTCGAATTCAGCTCTTCGAGACCTTTCATTTATTGTGCCACATATGGAATTTTTTCTTCATCCTAAAGGTTTTCGATCATAAGTCGACGCCTCTTGAATTCCAAGATGGTGTCCGTGTGATTTTCGAATTCAGCTCTTCGAGACTTTTCATTTGATGTGCCACATGTGGAATTTTTTCTTCATCCTAAAGGTTTTCGATCATAAGTTGACGCTTCTTGAATTCTAAGATGGTGTCCGTGTGATTGACGAATTCACTTCTTCGAGATTTTTCATTTGATATGCCACGTGTGGGATTTTTTCTGGATCGTAGGTAAATGTTTTCGATCATAAGTCGATGCCATCTTGAATTCCAAGATTGTGTCTGTGCGATTGTCATGGTGCCACAAGTTGGATTTTTTCGTCATCGTAAATGTTTTCCATCATCGATCAGTCGACGCCAAAAACCCCACATGTGGCATATCAAGTGAAAACTCTGAACGAAACGACTTCGGCAATCACACTGACGCCATCTTGGAATCCGAGATGGTGTCGATTTATGATCGTTTCTTATAAGAGAAATTCATTAGGAAACTTCTTTGTGGCTGTAAATTTGATATGTATAACAATTTAACAATTTATTTATAATCTTTTAACGGACAGCTTATAAATGGTCACTTGAAACGTTTATATCTATCTCCTTTTCTACTAATAATATTTAATAAACAATATTTATAATATTATTAGTATTATTATTATAATATTTATTTATATCCAAAAGATTTTCGTTTCTGAGATATAACCACCTAATGGGATAACTTAGAAAGTATATTTTCTTAAATATCTCTGGAACGGTTTAAGATAGAAGGTTGAAACTTAATATGCAAGACAATTGATATACAGGAATGGATACATCATAGGCAAAATTGAACGTTCTTTAACAGATAGATATAGGATAGTAGGTTATCATTTTAGTACTTGACTTTATTATAGTCACTTTTTCAAAAAATCCGAAACAAAAATCGAAAAGTTTGAATGAATTAAGTTCCATCTTCGCCAGATTAACCGTTTTCGAAATATGCAAGTCAAAAAATTACATTGCTTCAGAAATTCTAAATTTGGTAAAAAAATCAAATATGCTTTGACAACATTAGCTGCTACTTTACATACCAATTACATAACTATTGCGAAGTTTTTTTTATTAATTTATGAACTCTAACAAGGAAATGACGGACATGATACTAATTCTTGGAGAAAGTAGAGGTCACAGTTTAGTAGCAGCAAGGTTTTTCGCAGAACAATTTCCTACTAGACGCACCCCAAATCAGAAAACCTTTCTTGTAATGAGCAGCGCCTCCGAGAAACAGGTACGTTTTCAAAAAAATACCAAAGACCAAATTGTTTTTCGTAATGCCTCGCTCTCGCCGAATTGTCTACTTACCCCAAGAATGAGTATCATGTCCGTAGTTAGAGTACATTTTTAATTCATAAATTGAGAAAAAACTACACAATAGTTATGTATTGATATAAAAAGTGAGCAAATAAAAATCAAATTAGAGTAGGTGGTGCAATGTCTGTGATTAACTGAATTAATTAATGTAATACATTCATAGACTGTCGAATTTATAGACTTTTTATTTAATCACAGACATACATTTTCTTTGCACCGTCTACTCTAATCTGATTTTTATTTGCTCACCGTTTATAAAATAGCAGGTAATGTTGTCAAGGCATATTTGATTTTTTACAAAATTTCGAATTTCTGAAGCAATGTAATTTTTCAAGCTGAATATCTCGAAAACCGTTAATCTGGTGAAAATGGAACTTAGTTCATTTCTTGTATGATTTTTTTGGAACTTTTCAGTTTTTGTTTCAGATTTTTTGAAAAAGTAACAATAAGAAAGTTAGTTAGAAAAGTGGTAACCTGCGCCACTGGTGAAGAATGTTCAACGTTTCCCATGATGTATCCATCCTTATATTCCAGTTGTCTTGCATATCAAATTTCATTCCCCTATCTTAAACCGTTCCAGAGATATTTAAGAAAATATGCTTTCTAAGTTGTCGCTTTAGGAGGTTACAACTCGGAAACGAGAAACTTAAGGATATAGATAAATTAGGTTAAATTGTAATATTTTGGTGCCCTCTATATGTGATATAATTATTGCCGTCTTAATTGATAACAACAATATTGTTATTATTAATATTATTTTATTTATGTATTTCTTTATTTTTATAATTTTTAGCATGATTAGGTGGTTGTTAAATTTCATGAAGTGCTTTTAACTTATTCACCAGTACGCTGTCCAACGCAAATGCAAATATAATAACGATCAGTTTGTGCTTTTTATGTGAAAGAAAATCACGACGGTTATTTTTTTTGTTAAATAACCGCAAATTAATGAAAATTGTATCTAAATTCTCAACTCGCGTATATCATTTCATATTTCTAATAAAAAAAATATAATGTTGCACCTACATACTGTAAAAATGATCCAAGATTCTATGAATAAAACCACAACGATGACGGTATGTGTATGTATGTATGTACGTGTAGAACGATTGGTGTTGGCTACACCAACAGGAGTTATTCATCGACCTCTACAAGGCCGAACAACCGAAACTCATTTTACAAAAAGACATACATGATGAAATAGCCACATGTATAAAATGATGCGAAGCTCGACGACCTTGATAGTCGCAAACTGCATGAACAATTAAATTATCTTCAACCCCCGGAGCAATAGAACAGTATAATATTTATAATAATAAACAGCTAACCCGACATTTGCAGAATCGATGGTGGTAATTGGATAAGTACAACGAAAGTAGATTATTATCGTAGGCGCCGTAAAAGTGACTTCTGGGATGACCGGTTATCAACGGCGACTGATATTGCAGTGAGATCGCGTTGGAAGTGTATCTTTTCGCCCACACATCGCAATAGACTGAACTATTCGTTCACTGTTATTTATTTTTTCAATTGCACATCGTCGCTTAAGAAAAACAAGCTCGATATTTTGCGAGGACATAAATTTGCATTTATGTAACGTGCATCGAATATGTAGATTCGGAAATAACGTCAGGACAATTTCCTTATTTAGATCTACATTGGGTGTGTTTGGTATCATGCACTGGTGGTAACTGTACACACTTTTTCCCAAAACATGTTTTAGTGTAGCTTAAATTTGATAAATATATAAGTCAATATAGTGGCGCACCCACGTGGGGGACTAAGGGGGCTGGTGCTCCCTCCAGAGTCACCTATGTGGTACTAGAAGTTAATAATATAATTTGTTTTGCATAAAAAAAGGAGCACGCCGACTTAATTTCGTTTTGTAATGTTGGTTCAGTATAAATTCGCAGTAGAGAGTTTTCGCATGGCCCCGCTAAAAGTTCCGATACGAAAACGTGATGTTGATTAAGTGCAATAGATCTATTACATTTTAAGCTTTTTGTTACAGTGTTACTCAACGATAAAATCTATTAAAATGGTGGGGACCCACGGTGGTTACTCATAATGATGTGGTTCAATGAAATAATGAAACGCTCACATCTACTTCATGAGGTATTTAATAGTAGGTACACTCTGCTACATATGTTTCGGCCATATCAAATAATAAAAAAGGCCATCTTCAAGCTAGAACAAAACCCTTTAAGAGGTGAAACAAGATTTAAAGAAAACTTACCTATGTTAACATGATGAAAGGCATGGTGTCTTAGGTTAGGTATGGTGATAAAAATAAAATGAAAATAAATATGAAAAAACAAAGAACCATTAACCTAAGACACCATGAGTGTGGTTTGAAAACTAGATTGGATTTAATGACACATATAATTTGAAATTAGAAAAGACCAACAAATGGTTGAAAAGGTCGGTAAGTTAGGTAGTGATGGAGTGCGTTCGGATAATCGGCAACGGGGAAAAGTAAACATTATTTCTTATTATTTCTTTCGATAAAATCTATTACTTACATTTTGTTTTTTTTTAATTGCAACTCCCAAAGTCAGTGTTGCCAAGGCATAATAGTTCATTGATTTCTAAAAGACTCCTAAAGATTCATCGACCCCAACTGATCGCTTTCAAGGTTTCATCGACCCCTGTTAACAACCCTTGGGTTAGAGTTTATGTATTATTGTAAAGGACCGCGAGCACGGGAAAGGGTGGTTTATATTTTGATAAGGTGGCTTTTTGCATAAAGCCAAATTTTACGACTCTTTGTTACCCAAAACTTTTACAAACCGAATCGAGACGCAAAAGGCGACTCCTTTGTCAGTAGCGTTTCTGCAATTAGCTAAAAAGTTGTCAGGAGTCGTTCTGTTCGCTCTCCTCGGACTCGGTATGAATTTTGGCCCTTTTGGCCCTCAGACTTACTATTTTGGAATTGTTGAATCTTTCTCCTCTCCTTGTTCGATTTACCGATTAATAAAAGGTTCTCTAAATTCTACTTTGAGTATGAAATAAAATTCAGAAGTTTTAATAATTAAAACTATTGTAACGATATTAAGGTTCTATTAATTTTTATTTTAAAACAAAACATGAAATAGTTAATAAACTAATTTATTTATAAATTTACACTATAACACTAACATTTATTTACAAGCTTATATCTAATTTAAACTGTCGAAACTGTCTAATGCCGAATTCTTCCCCGAACTGTGTCCCACTCCCTGCCGCGTGCATTTTTAAGCCGAGCCTGTTGTTCTCGCACTTTCTAGATCGCGACAGGCTGTCTGATCTAGTTTATTCTGCTGCCAGCATTTTCTCGGCCGTCGCCTAAGGTGCGTCGACTAGACGGTTGTGACTGCAAGAGACAGTCTGACGCCGGCTGGTGTCGACGAATCATTACACTGCCCGTACTGAAAATTTCTTGTCATGCTCATAAAATTTTTTAAGGAAATCCCATAATATCATCATATTATCTATAACAAACTTATATTTCATGAAATTGTTTCTAAGTGACTTCAACAAATGGGGAACATCAAAGAGATATACTATTTTCTTATTGTTATGAATGAAAAATGGTGTTTCTACAGTCACTTCCAATAATTTTGCCAACTGAATATTATTTGATCCCATATTAGATACTACACCTACCACCGTCATATCAATGTTATTGAGCTGCGTTATGGTATTCAAAATAATTTCTTTCAGTTGTTTACCTGAACATGTCGAATTAACCAAGAAATACGCAAGGGGTTGCTTCCACTTTGTGCATACACCTCTCGCCATTATTACTGTTGCAGCTAAGGCAGGTTTCAATTCCCTTTTCCCATCACCCGCAGATGCAAATCCAATTATTTCATCCCTATCTATGCTTAAAAATAAGTTTGCCTTGATACTCATTTCATCAACACATAGTATACAAAATTTATCAATTGGTTGGAAATTTTGCACTTTGTTTTTGAGGGTTGCAAATACTATGCTATTTATTCCAGGCTGAAGTTTAATTTCCTGTATAAAATTTTGCAATGTCCGTACAGAAGGAAGACAAAAAGTTTTGGTCAATGAATTTTTGTATAACTTGCATCCAGTGAAGTACAGGGTTAAACAGTAATTCTTGAACTCTTCTGAATATCGTCTTCCTCTAGGGAGTTTCGAACTCTGACTGATTTGAGTATTTATAAAATTGGCCAAGTTTTTCCATGAACAAAATTTATAAGTTAGTTTTTTTTAATCTTCCAAAGTAATTTTTTCCAATAAGGTGGCTGAATCGATGTTGAATCTGTGATTGAACGAACTTCGGTTATTTTAATTATTTTCTGCATTAGATTTGCATTTTCGGTTTCCAAATTTTGTACCTTCCTTTTAAGCTTCTGTTTTCTTGGAGAATGTGAGGATAAAACGGCTTCGGTTTGGGTCTCTGCAGGTGATCGGAGGATCGGCTCGGGGTTCGGCGAAGTTACTTCTGCGCCACTTGATTTATCCGGTTTAATCGGCGGCCGCAATAAAATATTTTGCAGCACCCTAATTTTGTGTTGAGGTTCTGCAGTAGATACAGTTTCAGTGGCTTCGGTTTGGGTCTCTGCAGGTGATCGGAGGATTGGCTCGGGGTTCGGCAACGTAACTTCTGCGCTATTTGATTTATCCGGTTTGATCGGCGGCCGCAATAAAATATTTTGCAGCACCCTAATTTTGTGTTGAGGTTCTGCAGTAGATACAGTTTCAGTGGTTTCCTCTTGTTGTTGTTCTCCCGGACCTGAATATGTACCCTCCAAGGAAGGAAATATACTTGGAAAGGCATCTTTTTGTAATCTGTTGTGCGCATCATTCAAAAACATTCTATTTTCGAAGTGCATTCCACACACATAGGAACGACTATGTACATTAGGTTTTACCAATAAATCTTCCCTGTTACAAGCGATTGCCCAAACACTTAACCTAAAATACACGGTTTGTTGGGTTAGTTAATTTGCCCCCCCCCCGTAACGTTTTTCAAAGTTTTCTTGCACCAAATAATTGCACTCTTAATGCGCCCTTGTGCACCACCAAAATAAATTTTTGCACCCCTTCAGGAGAGATACTGCAGGAAAATTTCATTGGGAGGGGTCAAGTTAACCGTAGCCCCCCCCCCCCCCAGTGAAAATTTTCAAAGTTTTTTTAGTGCACCTTATTGCACCCCTTATGCACCCAGTGAAATTTGCCTGCAGTTTTTCTCCTGAAGGGGTGCAAAAATTTGTTTTTGGTGGTGCATAAGGGTTCAATTACTGTTCCGTAAATAATAAAATATCTGAAGCAATAAAAACCTTTCTCTGTTTTTTATCCCAATTACAAATTTTTGAAGTTTTCATCTAAAATTTAAAAGTTTTAAATTAAGTTTTGATATGTGAAATTTTGTGAAATCCAATTTTTGCGAAAGTTAAAGAAAAAACGTTATTTTCTGACCTTGACATTGTTCAATAAGCCAAAACGCAGTAAGAAAAACCTCATTGAAATCTTGATTAATGTCCAAGAAATAACAAATCACTCGGCATATCTAATAGGAGCTGAATAGGTTTCCAGACAAGCACAAATTATTGCCATAAAAATTTTTTTCGAAAAATCATAAACAAAAGTTTTTCTCATTTGATGCCGACTTTTTGGCAAGCACTGTATATTGTTTAAAAAGAAAATTAGTAAAAAATTTTGTGGTGTCTTAAATTTGCGTTTCAGTATATTTCTCCTCTTTTTAAACGATTTTTCACCTGATTTTATGCCTTTTAACTGGAAAAATGCTAGAAATAGGCATTGTGATTTTACATATTGCTATGACGTATAACCACTGGTTATTACCAGACATTTGATGTGTCAAATGTTTGTCTTTTAACTATTTTCATTAACCTTATGGTTTACTTAGTAGCAATTTTTCTTCTTTATAATTATCTTTTATAGGTAAAGAAAGTGGAACTATGTAGAAAGAGCAGCAATAGAGATAAATAAAAATGCTAGATTTATGTTCAAAATTTTTATTTTATTCAAATTTTTAAATGCTTTATAAAAACAATAATGTTAACAACAATAATATCGATAATGATCATTAATTCAAATATATTTCCTTTATTTTTACTTCAAATAAATTTATCTATTGTTTATTATTTATTATAAAATTGTATAAATCAATCAATCAATAATAGGTGTTACAAGTAATAAGCTAATCGCCCAATGATAAATGTTTAAGTAATAAGCTATTCGCTCAATGATAAGTGTTTATGTAATAAGCTATTCGCTCAATGATAATTACTTTTGTTTAAATGTAGAGGAAGTCAAATTGTATAGAGTTATTCACTCCGTGATGGTTGTCAAAAGAATGAGAGCGAATGTCATTTCGGCGTACTTTATATAGGCTCCTTTTTATGACGTCGGCGCTAGTTTTTTATTTTTGAAAAATCAATAATTTATTTTATTTTTCCTTTGATTTTTATTTCATAAATTCTCAGTGAATCTTTTGTCCGTTTGTTTCGTCAATCATAAAATATTTTTCTATTTAAGGTTTAATAATGAAATGTTTTAATTTTGCCTTTGATTTTCTTAAATTTGAATCTAAAAATAGTGGTTCGAGGATAAATGACGTCACGAATCCTACCTAGTTCGAGATTATCCTATCATCTTGTTATTTGTCATTACGACGTAAATGTGTGTGTCAGTGATTGCAAACTTCTGTGGTTTTTTTATTATTTTGAACAAATTTCGGTAAGTTAAAACATTAGATTGAACTACTACACAAGATCAACATTTAATTCCTTTTTAAAAATATCAATTAACAAAACCTAACTTTATAGCCTCGTGTTTTTTTATTCTCAATTTCCTTCTGTCTGGTAATTTAACTAAAAATGTTCTTAATCGACCGTTTTTATGCCTAAAATTCATATCAGTTCCTTTTTTTTTCTTGAGCCGACATGACAGCTGTCACTGGAACATCATCCTGTACCTTCAAGACCGGCACATCAAGACTACGTCCAGAAACATTTTGCTGCGCATCTTGCATTGTGTCTCCAACTCCCTAGCTTGCTCCTCGAGCCAGTTACAGAAGTTTCTTATTCTATTGTTAATCCATGCTTCGTGTTTTGGTGAATTTAATAATAAAATTGAAGATTCCGGATCAGACACTGTAAGATACAATTTAATTAGTATAATTTTTAATATATACTTAAATTGCCCCTGTGTTTCTGTTTTAGTTAAAGTTTTTCATCTAATGTTTGTGTTGGAAGTAAGAAAAATGGTATTCTTAAGGAATTTCAGTATGGTTCAAAGAATACACATAAAATTAAGATATGTCACATTTTATTTGTAAAATAAATATTTAGATCTTTGTTTTATTGTTTTAGGTGAAGAATTTCCTTTGCATGTGAAGATTGGAAGCAAATCTCTGCTTATTTGAAGAATCCGAAGACTGTGTGTCCTTGTGAACATGACAATATGCATTTTAGAAACAGCTACTGAATATGCAAATATCGTCGCCTAACTCACGAGTAGATGTAACTGCCAAAAATTACAAATTGGAGTTATCTATGCCCTGAAAAAAAGTACGGATTAATCTGTCACTTGACAGAGTTTTCGTTCTTGTTTTGCAGCCTGTAATGCTAAAATTATAAAATTATTTTGTGGCGTATGTATGAAAAGAATGGAGCGTCATTTTTAATTTCAACGCTCCTGAACAATTTATTGAATGGTGCTTACGCCGTGAATTAGGCGACTATATGTATACACTTTACATGCATTTTGCATTTTTTTCAAGCTCTAGACATAACTAGAATAAAATCATTTACTTATCTTACTACTTACCTATTCTTGTCCGCAGGGAATTAAAAAAAACTGTAATTACAATTTTTTTAATTGTTTATACACAGTTTAGCGGCACACCTATTCACTCCACGCCTTTCTGTACTCTCCATTTTAATTAAAAAATAACTTGTTAAACTTTCAACGCTTCACACTACTAAATTCACTCAATGTTTCCTTAATACGCCCCTGGCCCAACATAAACATACATTTGACAAGAGAACTATAAATAAATGAGCTCTGCATCCCGAGATTGTGAGTCACCTTGCGCGGGATGTTATGCGCGAACTGAATATTTTCATGAGAGTCGCGCTACTGTGTAATCCTTATACTGTGGTTTAGGGATGGGCGTATCAGTTATTTTTTGATCACCGGTGATTCAGCGACGGTTATTTCAAAATCACGGTTACTTTTAACAGCGACCGATATCACTGGTAAGCCTAGCTCCCTGTACTGCGCATATCACGTAGTCACTGCGTTCGCATTGTAATAACTGATTACAGAAAACTAGACTGATATTTACTTGACCTCAACAATATTTCGTTGATACTGCAAATAAATAGGAGTAACAACTAATACCTTTGTCAGAAACAACACAATAATCTGTTCTCAATAAAGAAGTGATCAGCTTCCACAGGCCTGACGGCGACGTAGCAACGGCGATCGCCATGAACGCTATACGAGCGTCAAGTAAGTAACCGGGAGAGGAAGCACCAATACAGTTTTCTTTAGTCACCGATCGCTGGTTTTATGTCACACAAGTCGCCAGTAGTTCCAGAGAGTAACAGCGACAAAGTCACCGGTAACGATATATCGCCTATCTCTACTGTGGTTACAGCATGTACTGCCAACAACGAGTTACGACGTCCGATCACTCAACTCAGCCCCTTAGCAGTCGATTCGAATCAAGATGCAACTATTCCCGAGCAAACATCCTGAAGTGGTCCTGTCACTCCCTTGCTAGTTTACGGTGGGCAGCTTTGTGTTCCCGTATTTTGTATATTCGTTTTAATTTCCTCGTATTTTATCATTGTTATGTGCCTTAACTGCACTGGTCTCTCCACAACGTTATATTTATTTCATACTGTAACGATTTTAAGGGTTCTATTAATTTTTATTTTAAAACAAAACACGAAATAGTTAATAAACGAATTTATTTAAAAGCAAACTAATTAACACTAACATTTATTTACAAGCTTAAATCTAGTTTATTTTAACAGCCGAGCGAAAAATCTACGCGACTTAATTCCGAACTGTCTAACGCTGAATTCCTTCCATTCACCGGTCGCGTGCTTTTATAGCCGGGGTTGTTTTTTCGCGAACATTCGAGTATGCGACAGAATGTCTAAGGTTGACTCCACCACTGACGTGATATCGGAGCGCCCAAAGTTTCTGGTCTAAGGCGCGTCGGCGATGACGCAAGAGACAGACTGACGCCGGCTGCTGTCGGCGAATCATTACAATAGCAATGAATTAATTTCTCACTTTGTTCGAAGGTGGGCAGTATGTTTGAGTAAGTACTACTATCTTGTTGTGGAGATAGTAGTGAAGGAAATTCTTAAAATAAAAAAATAGAGTTGACTGTGAAAATTTTCCATTAGAGTTTTTACTGTCAAGATCCGAAGATTTTACAACAACCATATTCTATTTAATTGTCCAAATTTAGAGGGATTTCGAAAAGAATTTATCTCTAATTTAGTAAAGCTGGGTGTACAGATGCCCACTAATATTATATTAATTCTAAGAGAAAACCACAAGAACATTTATCATGCGGTAATTAAAAAGTCAAATCTTATAATTGTTTGTATGTTTGTTGAAAATATTTTATAGTTTTATATAATCGGTTTAAATACTTTGATTACGATTGTCGTCTAAGTATTCATTGACTAAATTAAAATTATGTTTATCTATTTATACAAAATCAGTTCAATAGGTTGCTTAAGATCCTTGCAAATCGTCTATATTTTATTTCTTTTTATAGATACAGGTTTTATTTGGATGTCAAAAGATTAATATTATGTCTTCTATTAAAATTTTCTTTTTTTTACTGTATTTTCCTGGTAGGTACTTCTTTTCCAATATTAAAAATTAACTCAAATAAAATTCTTAAAAGTTTAACTGATGTATTAAATAAAACTTATATAAAAACACGAACTGAAACAATTAAATCTGAGAAATTAGAACTGTTGTTTGAATGATATAACGAATGAAATGTTTAATAAATTATAAAAGTCAAAATTATGTTAAATTGTGAGGAGTGAATTTGTTACGAAGTTATCTTTGTGAAAGGCAAAAATATTCTGAATTTTCTTTTTGCGAAATGTTTACTTACAATTCGGATAAATATTACCATATCAACGATCATCCCTACAGGAACCATCACTCTTTCTAAAATTTATCACATTACCGTTTTTTTTTCCATTCTGTTACAAAATAATAAATTTTTTATAATTTAAACATTCTGTAAGTATAATAATTAATTCTAATACAATTTTAGACATCAACATTCAAATTTTGAAAACAATAAATCAAACATATTCGAAACACAAACATTTCACGTTTATAATTTTATATGTTTTTCTAGAAGGTCTGCGAAGTTTATTTGGTTCCTACCCTTGACGTCCTGACTCCTACTTGTCCTTCGTCCCCCAAATAAACGATTCGTCCCTTTCTACCGCTCCTGTGAGGTCTCACCGGTCAGCCATTAGCTGTCAAAGGATGTCTTATTTTTCTTTAAGCTTGTCCGGTACGTTCTTCAATGGTTTGTTAATTGTCATTGCGTCATTAATGCCATTGTTTGACTCGTTCTTGGTGAGTGGTGTTATTTAGTGTGTGATTTGTCACACAGTTTTCGCTCAAGAAATTAGGAAACTAATTCGCAACGCTCTCGGAATCATCTGGAGCAGCACCGGACGAGATTGAATATTGTTTTTATCCGGCCAGGCTTGATTAATTATTATTAATTCAGGTAATTTTGATTTTAACAACTGACACCATTCTTGACTCACACCGCGTCTCTTTTCTTCAGGTTTCTTCTATGTCCCTTTCGTTTGTACTAGCGTTTTACGCCTATCTTTGATTTGCTAAAATTTGTAGAATTTATAAAATTCCATTCGGGTTAGTTGGCCAAGAAGTAGCACTAACTGAGAACATACCTAAGAATGTTCTTACAAACAAATGAGGACGATTATAACACAGAAAAAGAAGGAGAAATAACTGAAGAAAATGCCGAAGAGATTGGTAGTATAAAGGAGTGGTTGATGCTCCAACAAAGTTGTTGATACACCTGTATAAAGAAAAGAAAAAACTAGTTGAAGATAGCAAGTTGAAAAAAATGAAACAGATGTGAGAGCTAATCAAAAATGACATCAGTAGCAAAGGTTACAGTTTTACTAGCACTTAGTGTGAAAATAAATGGAAATCCTTGGTAAGAGCATTTAAAAATAAATTAAATAATTATAATACAACAGGAAGAGGCAGGAGAAAATGTCCTTATGAAAAGTAAATTTCCGAAAACTAGCTTATGAATGTGTGTAAATCTTATTATTATTGTAGAGAATTAGCAGATGTTTTAGTAAAAAGAAACAATAGACTACTGCCTGTAGTAATGACAGCTACAACAGTGACAAACAAAGAAGATGTGTTGCACGATGCACATTTAGATTGTTTTGCAGTAGAACAAGAGTAAGTAAATAACTTTTATTCAAAAATATACTCCGTCTCAAAATTATAACCGCATCAACAGTTTTATAGAAATTTACGTTTCACTTATTTATTAAAATTCCATTTGTAGGGACAGCATTGAATGTCAGTCATTAATAACTCCCGTAAGTATAGGACCTGCGAATGGATGTGCAGCACCATCCACAAGCACAGCTCAGACGCCTACGTATATCGGATCAAAGAAACACAAAAGACAATTAGAAACTATTAAAGAACTTACGAAATTACGTGAAGTAATAGAAAATTGAAACGAATTGAAAAAGGTTTCATGTGGGAAAACAAATGAACAAGGAGAGCAAATTATTTATTAATGAGTTAAGAAGGAAAAATGATTTACTAGAGTAATTTCTACATCGTTTTTCTGCAAGTTAATTTACTGTGTTATAATATACTTTTCTATAGTTAAATAAATTACAATATGGAAAAGAAAACAAGTTTATATTAAGTAAAAGTATATTTAAGTACTTGTAAGAAATCGGCAATTTTGTAAATCATTAAGCCCAATACGTAAATTAAATTCGATACAACCTCGACTAAGCGACGGCGGGAACTATGTTCACCTAAAAATTATGTAAACAAACGCCTTGTTTTGTTAAAAGCTTCGCCAATATGAGTCAGGACTGACCTTTGAAATGACGCTGCGTTCGGAGAATTTTCAGCTGCATATTGCATTGGATTGTTGATTATTGTGGTGTAATTAATTTTGAGAATTAAGACCTAGTTTGGGCGTAACAATGGAACTCTTACTCTCGTCGAGACATCTAGAAGAACATAGTGTTTCATCTCCTTTCTATTATCATTTTTAACCACCCGTCCGGGTTATTGAATTTGCACTCGGACTTTGACAACGGTTGTCATAGAGTTGAAAAGTGGGATTTAAATAATTTAAGTTTAAGTAGTAATATATTAATAGTTTTTTAATTTTGAATATGTAAAGACATTGTGTATTGGCTGTAGTTACACGTGAGCTATTTTAAATTCACTTTGTTGCTTTATAATTTTTGCTTGTTATAACCTAGCTTTCCCATAATTTCTTTTAGCTTTATTTTTCTGTACTAAAAATCACTCACTATGAGTGTTCATTCTCCGGGGGAAAACTCCACCGAAGTGAGTTCTGAAGAAATTTCATGCATTACTCCCATTGTAATTTCTCCTGGCACTTACAATAAAATTCAGGAAGCAATTAATAAAGCATCTCAAGAAGACAATATGGATGTCTCTACTTTACCTGTTATCAATATTGTTAAACGTAATTCGTATAATAACAAATCTTTAGGTCCTTTTATCGTATACTTGTAACACAAAAATCCGGATTCCGGAAGAGGAATAGGGGCTATTCATCCGATGACAATCCGTAAAATTCTCTCTGATGGGCAGCTTTTTGGAATTAAAAACATCGTTAGTAAAGGCAGAAATTGCCTTTGTATTTCATATAGCTGCGGCAAAAGTGCTAATAATTTTATTGAAAATAAAATTCTTGATAAGCATAACCTACAAACGTTCATTCCGAACCACTGTGTCAAGGAGTCATTCGATCTCTTCAAACCTCATTAACTACGGAAGTAATTCTTAAGAATTTACATTCTCCTTCCAAAGTATTGAAAAGGAAAGTCACTAGAGAAAGGGAAATCGCTGAGTCTTCTGATAGTGGGAACTGTCATCTTACTGAGTATGTGCCTACTCAATCAATTACTGTAACATTTGAAGGTACGATTCTGCCAAAAAAGTATTTCTTTTTTATACCCCGGTAGATATTAGCGTGTATCAGTTCTCTGTTACACAATGTTTCCGTTGTTTAAACTATGGACATACTAGCAATCAATCTAAAGCTAAATAAAAATGCCACAAATGTGGGGATTTTCACAAAAGTACAGAATGCATATTAGGGTATCGTGTTCCAATTGTAAAGGAGACCATAAGGCCACAGATCATAAATGCCCTCAGTTTGTTAAACAAAAACGCATTAAAGAGTTAATGGCGTTTCAGAATTTGTCCTATTTCGATGGTGCTAGCCTAGTAAAGGATAGTGGCGATCAAAATATTCAGTCTAAGCCACAAGAAGCCCTTTGGAAAGAACTGTTGAAAGTTCTCCATCCCTGGAAACTATATCCAATAGAAGAACCTACTCTCAGGTTGCTTCTCCTGCAAAGTGGAAAAAGACTACATTAGTCAATACGAACCTTATGCAACGTCATAATGAAAACTTATCCTATCCTAATGGTAATCCATTGGTAGGCCTGTCTCAACCGGTATATGAACATAGATTGATTATCTCTTCTTTCCTTTCACCATCTTCTTTTAGCTTTCATAATGGAAATAGCTTTGTGACTCAGCTTGCTGATGTGAAGTCTAATCTTCAGCGTTCCCTCAAGGGAAATCCATTTATTGGTCTTATTTTGAATATGTTAGATTTTGCTATAGCCATATTAAATACTGCTTTACAAAGCAGTACGGAAGTATTATCCTCTTCATATCTTAACGGAACTTAAACTACTGCAATGGAACATTCTCTCAGCAAACAGTAACAAAGAAGACCTGCTAGCTCTTCTACTAACATTCATATAGCTTGCTTGCAAGAAACTTGGTTTAAACCAGATCAAACTTGTTATATTAGTGAATATAAAATAAATAGATGTGACAGAACAGATGGAAAAGGAGTTGTGCTATACTGGTTCGGCAGGATATCCCATTTGAGGTTGTGCAATGTCCCTCCAATAATGTATATCTGCAAGTAGTACTTATTAAGCTGAAGTGCATTTCTGTGAGATGAATCACATGTCACCAAATTGTATCTCCATATATCATGAATGGACTTTATCCCGTCTGGGGTTGTTCCATTACGAACGGTAGAGGGAAAATTTTGGATTTCATATTAGAAAATTATTCGCTGAACCTTTTGAATGATGATTCCCCTTCTCGTATCGACTTGCGTGGCCGACGTGGCAATGTTATTATTATATTTTTAGATTTATCCATATGTTCTCCTCAGATATATCCTAATTGCTTCTGACAAAAATTGGATGATTGCTATGGCAGCGACCATTGGCCCATTGTAGTTAAATATATTTCACAAGATAACTCTGAGAAGAAAATCAGTCGGCGAAAATATAATGTAAATTCTGACCACTTGAATATATTCAAAGAATTAATTAGGACTGCGGTTAAATCCCTTCCAAATGAGGAGACCGATCTTGGTTGCACTTTACAAGACCTTATGATTTCCACAGCAGATAGAAGTCTCTCAAAAGAAAATAGTGGCAATTATAATAACAGACGTTATCTGCCTTGGTGGGGTGCTCAATGTACTTCGGCTGTCAAAGATAGGAAAACCTGTATCAGTGACTTTAAATCGAATCCAAGCATAGAGAACTATATTAAAAATAAATAAAAAAGAAATGTTCTGAAGTTAAAAGACTTTTAAAGTAGAAGAAAAGGAATAGCTTTGTGGAATATTGTAACTCTCTTAGTCCTGACACTCCAATTTCTCAAATCTGGAAGTAGATTAGACAATTCCGAGGTATAAAACATAAATATCTACAGAGTAGCTAGAACCATTTCTGGCATCCTTAACTCCCTGCTACGTGACTTGTCTATTCACTACAAACGATGATGAGTACAAATATAATGCCCTATTATCTTCTCTCTTCACCATGGATGAAATCCTTTGCGTTACAAATCCTTCCAAGACTTCAGCCCCTGATTCAGATAACATTAATTGGAAAATGATTTCAAATTTACCGCTAAATGCTAAAGGACTACTCTCGGTTATTTTTAATAACTTTTTGGAAGGCGAAAAGATCCCTCATAAATGGAAGGAATGTAGACTTGTGCCCATATTAAAACTGTAATGTAGTGTACGTAGTATATTAATAATATCTTAGTAAGTTGGTTTATCATAAAAAAGAGAATTGTTGTTGTTAAGGTAACACCATAATACGATAAGTATATTACAGATTCAGAGATGCAGGACTTAAACTTAACTTAGAAAAATGTCAATTTTTCCGAAAAGAAGTTAACTATTTAGGTCATGTCATTAGTTCAGAAGGACTTAAAAAAGATTCTGAAAAGATTAAGGCTATTATAGAAGCACCAAGGCCAAGAAAAGAAAAGTCTTTACGTGCATTTTTAGGATTGGTAAATTACTATGGTAAATTTATAAGAAACCTCTCAATTATATTGGAACCACTCTATGAACTTTTACGTAACGGAAAGAAAGAATTTCAATGGACTTACAGACAGGAAAAGGCATTTCGAGAAGCCAAACAAGCAGTAATATCAGAAGAAATATTGATGCATTACGATCCTGATATTCCACTTAAATTATATTGTGATGCTTCTGAATGTGGTTTAGGAGCTGTTCTGGCGCATGTAGTAGATGGAAACAGAGAAAAACCCATACATTTTGCCTCACGAGTACTTTCTAAGACAGAAAGAGCGTATTCTATAATTCATAAGGAGGCACTTGCTATTTTTTGGGGTGTAAAAAAATATTATCAATATTTAATGGGACGTAAATTTACAATTGTATGTGATCATAAGCCTTTGCTGGCTTTATATGGAGAAAAAAAAGGTATTCCAGTTATGGCAGCTGGACGATTACAAAGGTGGGCACTTTATTTGTCTAGATTTAATTATGAAATCAAACATATTAAAGGACAGGACAATATAGGGGCTGACGGATTGTCAAGACTGCCTATACAAGAAATGGTGAATAATGCTCAAGAAGCAGAATATATTCATTTAATGGATAAAATTCCTATTGATTGGAGACAGATTAGATCAGCCTTAGATGGCCTCAATATAACAGTGACGAAAACATCAAAGATTATTTTAGACGAAAAGATGAGCTCAGTGTTGAAAATGGTATAATTACTTGGGGATATCGAGTGGTAATTCCAACCAGTTTGAGAGGAGAAATTTTCAAAGAATTGCACAATAGCCATATGGTTATGATTAAAATGAAAAATTGGACCCGATCTTTCTTTTGGTGGCCTGGTATGGATAAGTATACTGAAGAAAAGACAAGAAGTTGCGAAGTTTGTATGACTAATCGACCCTAACCTCCAAAAGCAAAACTTATTCCATTTGAAAAAGCCACTACACCATTTGAAAGAATTCACTTAGATTTTTTGGGGCCTAAAGAAGGGAAAATGTTTTTAATTTTGTTAGATGCATACACTAAATGGACTGAAGTTTTTATAACGTCTAGAACAGATTCGAAAACGTTAATAGACAAACTTCGTGAGACATTTGCCAGATACGGTTTACCGGATAAGATTATAAGCGATAATGGTACGCAGTTTACTTCTGCTGAGTTTATAGAATTTTGTAATTTAAACAGAATTAAACGGCTAACCTCACCTGCATATCATCCATCCAGTAATGGGGCTGCAGAAAATGCAGTTTGTACATTTAAACATGCGTCGATCAAGGCTTTCAAAGATCCAAAAAATCAAAGAACTTCTTTAGAAACTACAATAAACAGATTTTTATTTGTTTATCGTAATGCCCCACATTGTACAACTAAAGAAAGTTCGGCGAAACGCATGTTTGGACGAAATTTAAAAAGTAGGTTAAATTTTATTGTACCCAAGTATGAAAAAGACATGCATAAACAGATCGAAGGTAATCGTAACATTAAATTTTCTGAAGGTCAAGTAGTCTATGCACGTGACTATAGAAATCCCAATTAAAAAACTTGGAAAAAAGGTATTATAGATGAAGTGTTAGGCGAACGATATTATTTTGTTAAGATCTTAGGCGAAGACGTTATATGGAAACGTCATTTGGATCAAATTATTGAAGCAAGGTTAATGACTGAAAGTTGTAATAACGAATTTGATATCGCTTTAAGAGGGGAATTGGATGAACAAACAAATGAAAATGAAAATAATAAAATAGTAGAAAACATCAATGTTCCCGAAAAAAGCGAAATCAAAACCAATCTGAAAGAATCTGAAACAATAGAAATAATAGATGACCATAATAATAATAATAATGCTATGTTAGATACTAGAGTAGATGTTAGTTCCGAGATTGACGATAAGGATGCTAAAAATATTACGACTAGTAATAAGTATTATATAAAAAAATAGAGGATGAGTATATTGCGCGTAATAGACCAAGGCGTAATATTAAGTGTCCTGTTAGATTAGATTATTAATATTAAAATTGTTAATTTATTATATAACAATAACTTAAGAACGGGCGTATGTAATGTAGTGTACGTAGTATATTAATAATATCTTAGTAAGTTGGTTTGTCATAAAAAAGAGAATTGTTGTTGTTAAGGTAACACCATAATACGATAAATAAAGAACTATTTTTCCATCATAAGTTCTCTCTTAATATTGTAACGATTTTAATGGTTCTATTATTTTTATTTTAATCAAAACACGAAATAGTTAATAATCTAATTTATTTAAAAGTAACACTAATTAACACCAACTTAAGAATAATTTATTTAACAATCTAATAAGTAATTTATGTTAACAGCCGAGCGAATATTTATAACGCGACTTCAATTTCGAACTGACCACTTGCTTAATTACTGTCGAACTGTCCCCCGTTTGGCTGCGTGCATTTTTATATGTCGGGGTTGTTTCTCGCGAACATTCTCGCTCGTTCGACAGAAAGTCTCGGATCATCGCCCCGTGATATAGAAGCTTCTCGTCTAAGGCGCGTCGTTGTTGACGCATCAGACGGGCTGGGACCGCAAACGTCACACTGCCCCCTTCTTAAAAACGTTTCGTCTCGGAACGTTCCTTGTGATAGCCTTGAAGGAAAATGTCGAAATCGGCATGCTGGTCCCTCTTTACAACATCCGGTCCGGAAGAAATAGCAGTCTACGGTTTTCCTACTGCCAACAGCTGCCTGTGGGTGGTGACTGCAGACTAGAACTTCAATTCCCGTTCCGTTGAAGATGACTTCTATCATGCTGCGAACGACCCTCCAGTCCAGCCCATCTAGTCCGCAGCCTATCTTGGGAATGGCTAATTTCGTCTCCTTGCCTTCCACCAACTGTCTCTTCAGGCTCCATAAAGCTCTCCAAATACTGCGATAGTCAGGCTTACCGCTTGATGTCTTCTTGGTGACTAAGTAGTACACGTGTCGTCTTCGTTCCGCCTCCGTGTGGATGATCTGCAGGCTCTTGCCCACCATGGGGTGCTGTCTTAGGAGTTCCTCGACCTGACCAAATTTCTTCCGGAAGACTTGGGCTATCCCCTTGGACATCCTTAGGTCTTCTGCCACACAGTGGGCCAGACTGTACTCTGGTGACACTTGAAAAAGGTCTTGCTGTCTCTCTGTGGTCACTCCGAATCGCGCCTTACTTCCTGTGGCGTGATGAAACATGAAGGTTTCGAAGTTTACTTCGGAACCTTGCGTCCGTTGTACTGTCCCCTCATTTTCTTCTCCGTTGTAAGAAGCCATTCGGTTGAAGTGGATAACATTGGGTTTGCCATGCGGAACCTTCCTGATGCGGTAGATGACATCGTTAATCCGTTTCATCACTCTATAAGGACCTTCCCAAGATGTCTGCAATTTTGGGGACAGACCACTACGTCTTTGAGGATTGTAAAGCCAAACCAGTGCTCCAGGTTGGTATCCCCCATTCTGAGCATTGATGTCATAATGCTCCTTCATTCGGTCGCTGGCCGTCTGTATATTGCGACGCACTTGATTGTGAATGTCGTCCATTTTCCTGCGTAGGCCGCTAACGTAGTTCTCGTCAGCAGGGACCTCACCGGGCTTCACGCCGAACTTCAAGTCGCAGGGCAGCCTTGGCTCTCGCCCAAATACCACTTTCGCTGGTGTCTCTCCTGTTGTCTCATGCACGGACGAACGGTATGCCAGTAGAAAAAGGGGAATGTACGTGTCCCAGTCTCTCTGATGATCGGAGACGACTTTGGACAAATGTCGGTTGATGGTCCTGTTGAATCTTTCCACCATTCCGTCCGACTGCGGGTGAAGTGCAGTGGTTCTAGTTTTCCGGACGCCGAGCAGAGTACACACGTTCTTGAATAAAGCCGATTCAAAGTTCCTCCCTTGATCTGAATGCAGCTCCATGGGCGCGCCATACCGACTGATCCATTCTCGGACAAGGACTTCAGCAATAGTTATCGCCTCTTGGTTTGGTAAGGCGTATGCTTCAACCCACTTGCTAAAGTAGTCCATCACCACGACGATGTACTTATTTCCACTATTCGTTTGTGGAAATGGGCCGGCTACATCTATGGCAACTCTCTCAAAAGGACTTCCCACGTTATACTGTTTCATAGGAGCCTTGCCTCGTCTGTGGGGGCCGTTACTAGCTGCGCAGACTACGCACTTCCTACACCAGTCCTTTACATCTTCCTTGCAGTTCACCCAATAGAATCGCTCGCGCACCTTTTCCATAGTCTTCTTGATTCCCAGATGCCCTCCCGAAGTTCCATCGTGAAGTTCCCTCAGAACTTTCGGCACCCTATTCTTGGGGATCAGTAACTGTGTCTTCTGTTCCGTGCCTTCCTGGTTCTCGATGGTTCGTTTCAGAAGACCATGATCCAGCACTATGGAGTCCCACTGCGCCCAGTACGATTTCACGGATGGTGCTCACGGTGCTATCTCTTCCCAAGTAGGCCTTGCCTCCCTACTTTTCCATTCCAGCACCAATTTCAAATCCTGATCGTTCTCCTGGTCTCGTCGCAATTCTTCACCTTGCCATTTGTCGTCTACGATGGCCGTCCTCGCAGTCGTGGCCACTTTCTCCTCCAGCCGACTACAGTGCTTACAGTCTTCGGCACAAGGTCTTCTCGACAAAGCATCGGCATTTCTGTGGCTAGTTCCGGCCCGATGCTGGATTTCAAAATCGTATTCCTGAAGTCGTTCGATCCATCGTGCGACTTGTCCTTCAGGATTCTTGAATCGGAGGAGCCATTTTAAAGCGGCATGGTCCGTCCTCAGGAGAAAGTGTCTGCCATATAAGTACTTGTAGAAATGTTCTATGGACTTTACCACGGCTAGCAATTCCCTTCTAGTGACGCAATAATTTCGTTCCGGCTTTGACAGGACTTTACTGAAGTAGCCAATCACCTTCTCTTGCCCTTCTTGGATCTGGGACAGTACGCCACCGATACCAACATTGCTAGCGTCAGTGTCCACGATGAACTTGCCTTCTGGGAGAGGGTAACTTAGAATAGGAGCACTTATCAAGTACTGTTTTAGTTGTTCGAAACTAATTTGGCAATGTTGGTCCCATTCAAACGGATGACCTTCTTCAGTGAGTTTTGTCAACGGTTTAGCGATGTCCGCAAATCCGGGAACATAGCGACGATAGTAAGTGCATAGGCCTAGGAAACTCCTTATCTGGTGTTTATTCTTGGGAGTTGGCCAGTCCTTCACGACCTGAATCTTTACTGGGTCCACGGCGATTCCATTCCCATTAACAATATGGCCTAGATAATTCACTTCCTTCTGGAAAAGGTGGCACTTCTTGAGACTAAGCTTTAGTCCAGCTCCGCGAAGCCGCTGGAACACTCCTTCCAGATTCTTCAGGTGGTCGTCGAAAGTTTTCCCCACCACAATTATGTCATCCAGGTATACCATGCACGTTGTCCAGGACAGACCCTTCAGAACCGTCTCCATCAGCCTCTCGAATGTCGCTGGTGCATTACATAACCCGAACGGCATCACCGTGAATTGCCATAGGCCCATACCAAGGGAAAACGCCGTTTTTTCTCGATCTTCGGGCGCTAGTTCCACTTACCAATAACCACTCTTTAGATCCAAGGTCGAGAAGATCTTTGAACCGGCCAGGATCCATCTTTTTTCTTCACAAGCACTACCAGTGACGCCCATGGGCTGCTCGATGGCTCAATTACATTGTCCTTTTCCATCTCACGAATAATGCGTTCTGCTTCCTCACGCTTCGCCAATGGTAACCTCCTTGGAGCTTGACGGATGGGCCTTTCTTCTCCTGTCTCTATCTTGTGTTTGACGATGTCGGTTCTTCCCTTAGGTCCATTGTCTACCTCGAACACATCTTGATAGCGACATATCAGGTTCTTCGCTTTTGTCTTTTGTTCTGGAGTCAATTCCTGGGTCATTGACATGACCATTTCCAACAACTTCTTCGGGACCTTCGAGTCTTGTACGTTTGCTTCTATTTGGCGGGAGATGGAGGACACCATGGCACAGCTTCCCAAGATCGTACCTTTCTTGATGTTGACAGGGAAACAGTTCACATTCATCAGGCGGACTGGTATTTCCTTCTTTGCTGTCAACAACATTTTTCCAACGAGAACTCCTTTTCCAATCTTCTGATCGTCAGTGTTAGGTTCGACCATAATGACTTGCCCATCTTGGAAAGCGCCGTTCAGGTTTGCGTCGACTATAACCTCGGTTCTGCTAGGCAATACGACATGTTCTGCGAGAACAACTCGAGCGGCCACGTCCTCTCGTTGATGTAGAACCAACTCCTCGTTGTTAACCGCCATTACGCCACGCTTCAGATCCAATTGGAACCCATGGGCAGACATGATGTCCATGCCCAGAATCGCCTCATCCTCTATTTCTGCTACCAGCGCACGGTGTTTGATGGGAATCGTAATGGTCACCTCTACTTCACCATGGACAGTCGCTGATGTTCCGGTTGCTGTCCTCTGTCTCCATTTAGTCGGCTCAGTGCGTCTTGATGACTTGATAACGTCGGGCCTCAAGATAGTCTTCGTCGCACCCGTATCCAATAACATGGTGTGAGGGATGTCATCAATGGTGGCATCCACGAAGACACTGCTGGTTAATCGCCGCAGGGCTATTACTTTCGTGGCTTTTGTCTTTGGGGGCCTTTGAATACGGGTCGACGTTTGCCCCTCTGCACCGACCGGCTTAGTTTCCCTGTGGCTTCCTTCGTTGAGGATCTTGCCTGGCCTTGGGACACCGCCTGCGAACATGTCCCTCTTCTTGGCAGTTCCAACACACCAGCGGATTCTTCCGCCTCAGGACTTGTTCCACAATGCGGCGAATATCCTCCTCTGTGGTATTATCCTTGGGCCGCTCCTCTCCAGCAGATCGCACCTTGACGCTGGCGAGTTCTTCTTCTTGGGAGTCCATGGCAGCTCGTACCTTGACGTGTCCTCTTGAAACTTGCTTCGTCGCATCGTATTCCAAGGCGTAGGCCAATGCGTTCTTGGATGTCTTAGGGTGGGCCATTCTTAATGCCTGCTGATTGTCCGGATCACGGATTCCACCCACGAAGGTTTGCAGCGTCAAACATTGCAGGAAATCATCAGGAGCTGCAGGATATGCCAACCGGGCTAGGCGCGCTACATCAGCCTCGAATTCCTGACTCTCTCTCCGGATTTCTGGTAACGGTTTCTCAGCTGCGCATGGTACACGTCGGTCAGATGCGCCTGGCCGTAACGCATCTCCAGCCGGTTCACCAGTTTGTTGAAGTCTTCTTGTTCCTCTAGCGGCATCATTTGTAGCACATCGATAGCGTCCCCCCTCAAGGCCACAATTAACGAAGTGGCTTTTTCACTGGCCGTCCATCCATTCGCTTTTGCTGCAGCTTCAAATTGTTTGAAGTAGTTAGGCCAAGAAGACTTCCCATCGAACGTCGGTGGTTTTATTTTCAATTTAGAAATTTGCGCTGGTCCTACCACAGTTTGGATCTCATTATTTTCTGGTATTTCTGCTGGTGACGGATCCCCGAACATTCGCAACCCTGTCATGATTTGTTCGAGATTCTTAATTTTGTTGTCCTGCTGGAATAGTATTTCTTCAACATTTTCCTGCAGATTCCTTGTCTCTTCTGATATTTTTACCACTAGTTTATCTTCGAGCCCTTTTGATTGTTCCAGAAATTCATCCTTCAAATTTCCAGACTGTTCTCGAAGTTTGTCTTCTAAATTTCTAGATTGTTCCAGCAATTTAATTTGCAGTTCGTCTTTGAAATTTCCAGATTGTTCTAGAAGTTTCTCGTCTAAATTTCTAGATTGTTCCAGCAGTTTAGTTTCCAGATTTGTCGATTGTTGTATTAATTTATTTTCAAGTTTCTCTTCTAAAATTTTCACATTTTCTTCCGTGTTTCTAGAATATTCTTATCTAGACCGTCTTTCAAATTTCCGGATTGTTCCAGTAATTTAGTTTGCAATTCATCTTTGAAACTTTTGGATTGCTCCTTTAATTTATCTTCCAAATTTCCAGATTGTTCCTTTAATTTAGTTTCTAAATTTCCAGATTGTTCCATTAATTTAGTTTCCAACTTTCCAGATTGTTCTCGAAATTTCTCATCTAATATTTTAGTTAAATCTGCAGGTCCGCTCGAGATTTCAAATAGAAAGGTTTCTGGATCCTCCCCTGCTTCTAGTAGCGCTTGGTGTAGTCTCTCTTGCAAAATCGATTTCTTTCCGGAGATTTCCAATTCGCGCTCTTCTAATTCGGCTTTTAATTCGGTCACTTTTAACTCTTTTAACAACACTTTCCTTGAAGCCATTGTTTTTGTTTTTGACACTGATCTTTGTTTAATAATTTGTTTAAATTCAATTTAATTTTAATTGTTTATTTATTTTCACGAACCTCGCACCTGACACCAATGTAACGATTTTAATGGTTCTATTATTTTTATTTTAATCAAAACACGAAATAGTTAATAATCTAATTTATTTAAAAGTAACACTAATTAACACCAACTTAAGAATAATTTATTTAACAATCTAATAAGTAATTTATGTTAACAGCCGAGCGAATATTTATAACGCGACTTCAATTTCGAACTGACCACTTGCTTAATTACTGTCGAATTGTCCCCCGTTTGGCTGCGTGCATTTTTATATGCCGGGGTTGTTTCTCGCGAACATTCTCGCTCGTTCGACAGAAAGTCTCGGATCATCGCCGGATCATCCCCGTGATATAGAAGCTTCTCGTCTAAGGCGCGTCGTTGTTGACGCATCAGACGGGCTGGGACCGCAAACGTCACAATATATTACAAAAACCGAATAAACCTGTCGGAATACTATCTTCATACCGCCCTATACGCTTGTCATCGTGCTTGCTGAAAACTTTAGAACAAGTTGTTAAAAATAGATTGGAATGGTGATTGGAAAATAAATAATCATTTCCAGCCAAATAGGATTTAGAAAAGGACACTGCTGTAGAGATGGGATTATATACCTTCTGTCCGATATCTACAAGTCATTTCATGAAAAGAAATTTGTAGTTGCGGCCTTTTTCGATATTAAGTACGCATACGATAATGTTAACTGGATAATTTTACATGATTGTCTTAAGACTATTGGAATTACAAAAAAATATGTGTAAATTAGTGATGGACATGATTTCTTACCGTTCTGTTACAATTACCTATGACAATAAAATCAGAGGCCCATTTATGCAACTAGTATTACTGCTAAATCAGACCCATTAGTTCTAGAACTGAAAAAATTATACTTTCAATTAGGCGTGTCAGTGTTAAGTGTCAGCGTTAAGTGTGTCAGTTATTCTTCTTTGGATTCCTGCTCATCGAAGTATCTTAGGAAATGAAAGGGCAGATAAATTAGCTAAAGAAGCTTGTAACATGAGTACAGAGATTTATACCAAAACAACTATACCTGGAGATCTTCTGCGTGCCGTCAAAATGAAGGTGCGAAATAATTGGGAAATCATTTGGAAACAATTTTCTCAGACTAAAGGAAAATTTTATTTTAATATTAATCCAAATATTTCAAGAAGGGCTTGGTTTCACAAATTTAATGCACCTAGAAGATTAATTACCACATTATGTAGATTTCGGTTTAATCATTGTTCTTTATTCACATTTACATAGAATCAGAAGAGTTAGCTCCCCAAATTGTCATTGCGGCGTCTTAGGAGATGTTGATCATATTTTTTTAGTTGTCCTAATGGAAATAATTCCAATACTCTTTACATGAACCTCAATAATTTAGACTACTAAGCTCCTATTAATGTTGCTGGTATCATCATTTCCCCTGACATCAAATTATTAGAAGCTGTAGGTAAATTTTTATTTGACAGCAACATTAAACTGTAATGTGATATATATAATTGAAATATAAAATTCTAAATTATTTATTATACAATTTAAACCTGCATCCCGCATGAGCTTAAGTAGAAGGCTAAATGGCTTTATAAAGTTTAAGATTATAATTGACTGACCTAGTTCTCTTCTCTTTATAGCATTGTGTTCACTTACCGTGGCCCATTTCTGTGTCACTGTACTGTGTCCTGTAGTAAGAAGAGTCAATCCTTTTTATGATCCTGAAACTCTTACCTATTAAATTCGTACATAAGGCCCGTGTGACACCATGCAAGATTTGATATAAAATCTTGCACAAGTTTTGCATGTTTAGAAAGGGATGGGGACGTTTCGCCCCCACCGTTTCGCCTCCACCGTTTCGCCCCCACCGTTTGGCCCCTGCCGTTTCGCTTCTGGTCCCGATTCGCCCCCGACCCATTTCGCGCCCAAGTTAACATATGCTAATTTTAGAAATTACATTGAGTCCTTTCAATCATCAGTCCTTTAATGTTCTTCATTGCATTAAATAACAGTGACAAGATGTGACGAATAATAACATAGAAGGCTGGCATCGCGATTTTCAAGGTACTTACGGTAATTTATTTCCAAATATATTTTAATTTATAAATAGTTTTAAAAAACAACAGTCTCTGCACAGATATAAAATTTCACAATTATTACTAAGTGTTAAACCAAAAATATAGTATAATTTCCATAAGAATTGAAAATATTGTAGAAAGTTATGGTAGGATAGATACTATGGATATTTCTTAGGCATTGCTTAATTTTGAATTTTAAAATATTTTGTAATATGTATTATTTAATAAATATTATTTTCAAAATTCTCTATTGTCGCCTAGAAAAATGAGTTGGTAATTTATTTTTTTTTAATTAACGAATTAAAATTACGAAAAATGTCTTTCGATTACTTTTATTTTAAATTATAAATTACTGTAAGTCCTCTTTACTTTAAAACTTAATTAATCATTATAATTATTTTAAACATAATTCTTCCTTAACGAACTTATTTAACCTTTTACTTTAAACTAATACTCAATAACTCTAAGCTCATCCTTACTTCTTTAACTTCACTTATTTAAACTTATCGAACTTATTTAATCTTTAACTTAATTACTTGATTTTAATTAAATTCTACATTACTTCTAGGTGGAAGGGCCTGGCCCAAGGCCAGCCCTGTGCTCGTGGAGAACTCACTCGCTTGGCTTCGGTTTTCGCGCACTCGTTCACAATTTACTGTCCAATTAATTATCTTACTAATACCACTACCACTACTACTGCCCTCGATTCTACCTTGCGGGTCGATCTTTTATACATCCCTATCTCTACGTCACAATTGGTTCCTTTGCTCTGGTGGCTGGGGGTTTGGTTCAAAGTACAAAGTGCATCAGCATCAATTGATCCTTGCCAAATTTGTTTTTCTTAAAGCGTTCTAATTGCCTCGATCTTAATTGGCACATGTAAACAACACGCTCGCATTCCACAAAGCTTGCATTCAAGCGAGTAAGTGTAACGCGACTTTGATCTACTTCAATGGTTGCTGATTCCGCATAATTTTGAAATGCACATGATTGCAATAATTACGAAATGAATTTAAATTTACTTATTTCCTCAGATAATGACATCGTGACACTATTTTCGAGGGCGAAACGGTACGAGGGCGAAACATCCCGGGGCGAAACGGCGGGGGCTAAACAGTGGAGGCTAAACGAAGGGGGCGAAACATCACATAACCGTTTAGAAAATGTACCGACCACACATAACTTTACTTATTTCTTGTGCAAGAAATAATATTAAATCTTTACTGTGTTTGCTACTACCTCAATAAATTTTCATGTTGTGGTGAAAGTTGAAGACTTTCCTCGTTTCTTAACCCTCCTTACTTTAGTAGCGTATTTTTAGTGGGAAATTTAACCAAGCATGTTAAACAAAATGAAATTTAGATAATTTAGAAAACACTAGGGTAACGTAATGTAGTTCGCTGCCACCACCGGATTTTTAAGGGAATTCCGGACCCTATTATGCTTAATTAAATTACCTGGCCGATTAATAATACTTCGGAGGAGGATCCTTCCAGGCTGGAACTGTGCAAGCGTATTTTAAAATGATAATTTATTCTACTCTAAATAAAATACGTGTGCTAGCTTAAGGCAGAGTATATTAACGAAGTAATGAATTAACCTGGAGGGCGGTATTACACGATATGCACATCAAATCAGTTAAAATTAACAAATCCACCTACCGGATAGGGATTTCAGGTAGACCCCAGCAGCAGAGAGGATTTAGATTTATTTCCCTTTTTGAGGGAGGAGGGCTCGCTGTAACTCTTTTGGGGTGGACTCGGTTTGAATGAGTTCTTGTTCCTTGCACTCACACTTTGTTTAAACTCGGACCACACCCGCGCGAAGCTTGCAATTTAAATTTTTGTTAAGTTAATAGAAGCACAATAACGACCGTGGAACAATGAATATTTCGATTTTTGAACAAAAATGATAACGTTCGTTTAGGACGAAAGTTATGTGAACATTCTTATACCGAGGCCAGGCGAATATTAATTTAAATAAAACTTTTAGACGATAAACATAAAAATATTAATTATGATGAAATTAAAATAATTTAAAACATTTAAATAAAATTTTCAATGTAACAAACTGTTCGCGAAGATGACTTGGAGAACATTAATTAATTTTTCTAAAACTCGTGTCCCCCTCGGGTCATTGTTTACAAATTCAAAATCTTCCCTCTCTTAAATTTTTTCTTCGAAAGATGCTGCGCTCTCGCGGCGAACCGTTTAACTTTTGTCTAAATCGCAAATTTTTGGCACCGAAGTGACTTAAGTTGTATAACCGTGAGGCTAAAGTTATCCAAGCTTCATAACAGTTTGCTTTACGCTTCGCGTGGGCTGGTTCCCGTATACTCAGCAGGTGAATGTATTTATTTTAGCGGTATCTAAATCGCTCTTAAGGAGGATGTTTGGACTAACTTGCCTGGGAACTCGTTCACATTGCGTTCGAGTTGGAATTTCTTTGTTAAATTTTAATCAATAGGATTTTATTCTAATTAATTTTGGAATTAAAATTTTCGGCCGTTTACAATGCATCCTCATATCCTAAAGTAACATTCGTCAGAAGTCTTTAAAACCGTTTTCAATTAAAAATGGATATAAATGAGGATATTATGTTATACTCGATTGGTGTATGCTTCATTTTATTAATAACTCAAGCATTTAATAAAAATAAAAAGAGAACACGTAGAATTTGGAACAGGCAGTGGTTGCAAAGACGGAGAAATAATGAAGGGGTTCTCAAACTACTCAGTAGAGAATTAAAAGTTGAGGAGGATCCTCACTTATACACAAATTATTTACGTTTATCTAGCGAACAGTTTGAGAATTTGTTAACATTAATATCGCCTTTTATTACAAAGAAAGATACTATTTTGCGGGAATCTATTCCAGCACAAAGCAAGTAAGTCCTTTGTGAATTTAATAGTGTATAAGTTCATATGATATATTTACCTACTCTTTTAGATTAGAAGTCACTTTGCGGTTTTTGGCCACTGGAGAAAGTTTCCGATCACTGATGTATGCTACACGAATACATGAATCCACAATATCTCGATTCATACCAGAAGTATGCAGTGTTATTATAAAAGTTCTCAAAAATAAATATTTAAATATACCAAATTCTGTGGGAGAATGGAAATGTGTAGCTAAAGATTTTAATGAGCTCTGGCAATTTCCTCACTACCATAATTATAAAGGGACAAATAGTATTGTGTTGCTAGGTCTAGTAAACGCTCATTACAAATTTTTATATTGTAACATAGGAGTTAACGGAAGAACCAGTGATGGAGGCGTTATTTACCAAAGTAGCTTAAGTGAAGCATTAAAGAACAATGCTTTACATATTCCACCACCACAAGCATTACCAGGATTAACACAAGACACCCTTTGTGATTATTGCTGACGATGCTTTCCCTAGTTCAAGCTATTTGGTAAAGCCATATTCACAACAAGGATTAACTGGTGATGAGACAATCATTAATTACCGATTGTCAAGGGCTAGACGATTAGTAGAAAGCGCTTTTGGTATCTTAGCAAATAGATTTAGAGTTTTACTGACACCTATGAATCTATGTGCAGATAAAGTAGAAATAATAACTTTAACTTCAGTAATTCTTCACAATTCCTTGGCAGCTCATAATAACTCTTACACAAAATTACGAGACAACCTACATGAATTAGAGAAAAACAAGCAACAAGGAGGAAATCGTTCATCAAGTTTAGCAAAAGTAGTGAGAGACAATCTTGGTTTTATGGACTTTAAGGCTTCTAAAATATATTCAAGAGCTTTTTGCCTTTGATGTCTGTTTATACAGGGTGTCTCAAAACCTATGTCTTTAATTAAAACGGTAAGTTCCTCATTATAAAAGAGATTGATTCCCCAAATATGAACGGTATTGCTCAAAAATGAAAAACTGATCTACCACAAGCGCGTGCAGTTCCTTTGTTTTGAAACCTCTGCTTAGTTCTTGAGGCAAGTCCGCTTTCAATAAAAAGCAATATACTGCAATAAATTTTTTATTTACGTTTGAAAGAACTAGGTCAAGGTCTCAGACGCAGCGCTCGTCATTGGCATTTGTTTTATATCCGTGTTTCACCGACAATTACTGGAATAACGAAATGCGTTTTTCGAAATAAAATACATTTATGCGAAATAAAAAAAAATGTACAGTACAGCACAAAATGCATATCGAACGTGTTGTCATACCTGTGCATTCATTATAACTTTAGAATTTTACTAAAGTTCACTTCCTGTTCCTGGCGCTGATATTTTTAATTACAATAAATATTCAAAATGTTGTCCTGCGGTATTAACACATAATTCGCCATAACAGAGCACTATGTCTATCAATTCCTCATTGGAATACACATGAGCCATATTTATTACTTATTTACACTTAAATTAAGTTATGTACACAGATATTAAACTAACACAAAACAAACTACACACTACGTAAATTTGATAATTTTTTCATTCTAACCCCGTCCCTAATGTAAGCATCTCTGAAGTTATGACAGCATGATAATAAAAACAAACAACAAAAGAACGAAAGAACGAATTTTATTTTATGATAACCAATAAATCGCCAAGACGAATGTAGGTAAACGATTCTGAAAATTCAGAATTATTTTAAACCAGAATCAAATTTTCATCACGAAAACTAATTAAGCCACTCGTTTCTTGGATTTAATTAATAATTATCAACATTTTTAGTAGACATTTATTTTCGTCTTATTACTGAACATAAACACAGATCGTTGTACTGTCATGAAAATGAAACAAATAAAATTGAAATGCATTATTGTGCTACGAATTCAATTTGCTTTTAAATTGTACTTTAAATAAATAAGCATAAATAAATAGTAATAAGTAATTGCAATAAGAAACGCCACGTGAAGTCGTTTTTATTTAGAATCCTGACGAAAATATTTTGCGACGGACAAACATGACCTAGCCCAACAAATACGTTTCGGTATTTATTCGTTTATGGTCACAAAAAACACCAATTCTGCGCAGCTGAGACATTTAAATCCATTTAAATCGTCAACCAGCGTTACTCAAACAATTTCTTTGAAAATGAAAATTTTTCCCGGAGTTAGTATTTACTTTATCCCTATTGTCGTATAACAAATTTTGCTTCTTTTTTTGACTACTATCTGTGGTTTCAATTAAAGACAGAGGTTTAGAGACACGCAGTATATGACTTTGATCTAACTGCATATAAACAAGGGTATTTCTTATACTCATCAATTAAACACATCACTTGTTCCTTTGACCAAGACACCAAGTCACAAAACAATTAAACGCTGTGATTATTTATATAAATACAAATACGTATTTTCGATTTACATAACCTCAATAATATCATAATATGGGGGAATTCCGAAATAAAGTTTTGGTATTTGCGGAAGAAATCGTGGAGGATGATTGTGCCAGGTTGTGCGCAGATTTGTCATTTCTTGTAATTGTATTCAAAATATTTAGAACTTATTCTAAATTTTCTCAAATCTTGCAACAAGTTTTTGTTATTGTGTTTGATGGTCAGTACAATTTCTAAATATGCAAAACTTGTGCAAGATTTTATATCAAATCTTGCATGGTGTCACACGGGCCTAAGTTATAAAATAATTTTATACCCATAACCTCTAAAGCAAGCAACAAAGTGTAGTAAATAAATAAACTGCTCCAATAAAGTTAGGGATATTGAGCAAATATGCACTAAAAGAAACAAATAAGCAAAAGTGTTTATGGTATTATATGTTTTAATGATATTCGTCAGCCTGTTAATAACGTTTCATAAACCGCACATTTTCCTACCCTTAAAAAAGAAAAAACAAAAGTCTTATAAAATGTTGAAATAGAAAAGAAATTCCTAATAATGGACACGTTATTAGGAATTTTGCGTCAATGACAGCTTGACAACGACGAGGCATACTGTCTACGATGTTGTTTAGCACCTCATGCTCGTTGGAAGCCCAGAGACATTCGCATGTCCCAAAATTCGTACAACGTTTCAGGGACTGGAACATGGGCGTCCAACTTGCGTTGTAGAATATCCCATACATGTTCGATAGGGTTCAGGTTAGGAGATCTTGGTGGCAGCGGCAGTTGGGGCAAACGAGCATTTTAGATGTAACGCATGACTATACCAGCGCGATGCGGTCGAGCATTATCGCCAAGAAAAATGAAATCATCACTAATTTCTTCGTGAAACAGTATCGCAATGTCGTCAAAGATGTCCTCTATATACAGCGCACCTGTCATATTCAAGCGACAAAGATACAGCCCCGTACGAGCGTTGAACGATATGCCTCCCCCAACCATAACACTGCCTCCGTCAAAAGAGTATACTTGTTGCACTTGGCGTGTATGTCGCGATACTTCTCGTCTTGTCTACTATCATACTCTTCGGCTATCAGAAAATCGGCTAAACCGGGACTCATCTGTGAAAAGAATGGACCTCCATTCATCGCGCCAGTTAACGTGTTCAGTAGCGCAATATAATCTTCGTCCGCGATTCTGTGCCTGTGCCGTCAATGACACCCGTCGCGTTAGTCGCTGACTGACAAGCCCAAACTCTGACAACCGTTTTCTGACCGTTTCTATTGGAACTCTGGTTCCCGTAGCCGTTTGAAGACGTTAAGCCAAGTACCGGGAAGTACAGATTGGTTGCCTCCGGGCTGTTAAACTCAGAAAGCGGTCTTCCCGTGGGGTTGTCCTTCGTCGACGACCACTACTTGGTCTTTCCGTTACTGTCCTCGTCTCGCGGTACCGTTTCCATAACCGGGATATCGCACTTTGGGTTACATTCAGGTGGATAGCGACATCTTGTTGACGGAGCCCTGCTTGCAGCATTCCCACCGCCCTATTTGCGTCCTCGACACTTAATTTTCTCCTCATTGTTCTAAACTTCTTCAATTCTTCCACAGAACTGACTATTTGAGCATTTAATAAATGCCGCTTTTGCTGTTATAAAGCAAAACCTCTTTCTGATGTCCACAAAAAGTTATCACTTTAGCAAGAACGCCTTTAAATGTGTTAAATATAAATGTTCGTTATCAACGTATTATAATTATTCGATTATCATGGCATTTCTCATGATAACAGACAGTATCCCTAACTTTATTGGAGCAGTTTATTAAAGCTAGATTTAAAAAATTGTTTTTATTATGGTTATGTGGCTAGCAGGTATGGGTTAACCAAAAGACAATAAAAGTTGAAAAGAAGAAGAAGAACCACCTGTTCCTCACATACTTACTTGAGTTTCCCAAAATGGATTGTTCGCTTTATTAAAAGCGATATAACGAACAATCCATTTCGCTAAACACAAGTACTTAAGAGGATTCTATCAAGCAGAAATCAATGCATTTTTTGTCGGCGAATTGTGGCTTTCGTTATGAATAAAACTTTCTGAAAAAAATATGTGATTTAAGTAGTGATGATCGAGGTACCTTGACGCATAGGAGTATTAAATGCAAGTAGGGTTCTCCAAAAAAAAAATCCAAACCTTCAATAAATTGGCTCTACTGTACAACGCTGTAGTGAAGTGAACTATGCACGTTTTAAGAAAATAGTGGTCCACAGCCTTTGTTTTACATGTCCTTGATATGTTGGTTAAATTTAAATTGTATTGATTAATTACAACTTCCGTAATTCGTTGACAAAATTGTGCTGCAAAACGGAGTTAAAGTAGAGTCGGCATAACGCTATCCCTTGCATGCGGTCTCTGTCGGTCTCTGCACCTGCAACGGGCGGCGGGCAATCACTACTTAAGTCACATATATTTTTTTCAGAAAGTTTTATTTATAACGAAAGCCACAATTCGCCGACAAAAAATGCATTGATTTCTGCTTGAAAGAATCCCCTTAAATATACTTTTTACACATTATGTGTTTGTAAGAACTTCACCAAACTAAATAAATTACAATTACATGTTTTTGTTTTATTTATAAATAGAAGTAATGCAATCCAAGTTTGCTTTTTCTTTGCAATTAATTACAATGATTGAATATCAAAAACAGTAATTTTCTATTTTTTTGAAAACGATTCACCTGAAATATTTCAAAAAAGAAAAGGAAAATAAAATTTTCCACGTCTGCTCTTACTTCAAGGGAGGCATGTTTTGACCTATGAATCACACTTTTGATATTTACTCCCGTGCCCTCACGAATACCCTTCCAAAAAATTTTAATGGAATGACCCATCGTGTGGTACCTCAAATGAAAGCTTATCATCCAAAGAATACGCCAATGTACCTGTCTTTTAGAAAAAATTAATTATAAACTGAAAAATTAACACTTTGTTGTAAAGTGAAGTGGGGTAAATGTGACATAGTTTTTTAATGGGTAAAGCATCGATAATTCTTCAGAACCACAAATTTATTGAGAATTTTTACAGCAACCGGTTTCGGCATAAGCCATCATCAGGCTGACAAACTATGAAAAGAGAAAAATAATATAAAAAACTTAGATAAAATGGTCGTTGCAACCTGACTCACCAGCACCACATCCGCGTTCAGCGTCAAGGCCCACACTGAGGGCAGACGAATTTGCGCAAGGCTGACTAAAGTGATGTCGGTAAGGTAGGTTGCAGCTGTGTCAACAGGAATATAAACAAATGCAAAGCAACAAATTTGATTAACAAAAATCTTAATATAAAGGCAAAACGCACTACAATCTTTTAAAATTGTCAAAGGGTGAGATGGAAGACAGACTACAGTCGACTGTCAAAAAATTATGTAGAGTAGTGTTCATTAAGAATGTGCCAATTGATGGACTTGAAAAAAGGACGATAATTGAAATCGGTTTGATCATTGAGAACAGAATATTTATTGTTATTTTGGTGCAGGAAAATTTCTAAATTTTCGGCTATGTTTAAAATGTTTCCTTTGTTAAGATGGTGACAAAATTTGGTATTTTCTTGAGGTGAAAATTGGTGATTGGTTTCGTTCAGATGGATTGCTAAATTTGAATCTTCTTTTTTCAAGCGGAAGGATCTCATGTGTTCGTTTATACGTGTAGCTAAATTGCGACCGGTTTGTCCTACGTAAACAGCATTACAGGAACCGCACGAAAGGGCATAAACACCATTTTTGGAGAAGAGCTCGGTATTATCTTTACTTTTTGATAAAAGACATTTTAAATTGGAATTATTGGAAAAAGTGATTTTTGTGGTTGAATTGTTGAGTAATTTAGCCAAATCTAGCGAAACAGGACCGAAGTAAGGTAGTGAGAAATACCGTATATTGGTTTTTGCGGAAGGTGAATTTGCAGTGTAAGTTATTTTGTCGGAAATTTTGTTTTTTATTTTGTAAAACCGTTTTTTTAAAACTTGTATCGGGTAGTTATTGGGCGCGTTTAGCGAACAGCAGCTGCTGAGTTGCTTACTCAGCAATCGTTTGTAATTGGCTATTACCTTAATGTGAACCAATCACAAACGATTGCTGAGTAAGCAACTCAGCAGCTGCTGTTCGCTAAACGCGCCCATTGTTTGCACCTATTTGGAGTATAATTCTAATTTCGTTACTGAAGTCTGTAAAAGACATGGGAACTGAAAGAGCTCTATAGAAAAAAGCGTTGAAAGCAGCAATTTTGTGTTGTGGGGGATGACATGAATGAAAATTGATTACTTCGTCAGTGTGTGTAGGTTTCCCTATAAATTTTAAATTTTAGACAATTGTTTTCGGTGTCTCGTGAGATGGTTAAATCAAGGAAATTCAAAGATTTTGAGAGTTCAGTTTCTAAAGTAAAATTGATCTTTGCATGTAGATTGTTAAATAATTGTAATAAATGAGTTGTTTCATTAACGGTGACGTTGAAAATGAGAAAAATATCGTCCACATAACGAGCGTAGAATATGATTTTTTCTATAGAGGCATGACCAGAGTTTAATATGTTTTTTTCCATATTGTCCATAAAAATATCGGCCAAAAGAGGGGAGAGGCTGTTTCCCATAGGAAGGCCATCAGGTTGTGTGTAATATTTATTATTAAATTGTAGAAAATTTTGTTTGAAAGCTAGTTTGAGGAGGTTAGTGATAAATTCCACTTCATTGTCAGACAGATTGGATTCATGAAGGATTGAATTTAGAATCTCCATCGTTTCGGTTATGGGGACAGATGTGAACAAATTAGAAACATCTAGGGAAACGAGTATCGCGCTTTGAGGAATGTCTATCTTTTGTAATTTGTCAATAAGTTCTTGTGTGTTTTTGACGGTGTATTCGAAATTGAAATTGATATTCAATTTGAGAAAAGAATTAATAAACTTGAGAGATTTTTCAGCAGGGGTATCAGTGAATGAAACAATCGGTCGTATGGGGCAATCAGTTTTATGGATCTTTGGCAAACCGTATAATTTGGGCATAATTGGGTTCATATGTTTGAGCTTATAAATAGGTATGATTTTATTGTCGACGTTATTGTTCAAAAAATTATTGAAGTCTGAAATGTAATTTTTGAGAGGACTTTTTTTTGAAATTGAAATGAAATGATTCGAAGAGAGGAAATTTTCTACTTTGGTTATATAATCAGTTTTGTCTACAATTACTACGCATTGACCTTTGTCTGCTTTGGTTTGATTTGAATTTTTCTTTGAGTTGTCTTAAAAGACGAATGGAATACTGACTGTTAGTCTTTGTCTGGGACACGTGTTTGTTAATGAATTCGGCTGATTTGAATCTAAAAGAATAAGGATTATCAATATTCGAATTTTGAATAATATTTTCGACTGAAATGACAAGTTTCTTAACAGAACTGACTGACAAGTTGTTGTGTAAAGAAAACTTGAGTCCTAAATTCAAGAATTCAAGTTCGGAGGGAGTGAATTGTTCACTGGAAAGGTTTAGAATTCTATTGTGGAATTCATGAATTTTTAAAATGGGTTCATTAAAAATGTTGTTAATATTGTAATTTAAATTGAAATTTGATGAGATATCGTGAGTCGACTGTAGATAGTCATTCCTTACAACTTCGTTTTTATTTTTATTGTTGTTAGTATTAGCTACAACCTACCTTACCGACATCACTTTAGTCAACCTTGCGCAAATTCGTCTGCCCTCAGTGTGGGCCTTGACGCTGAACGCGGATGTGGTGCTGGTGAGTCAGGTTGCAACGACCATTTTATCTAAGTTTTCTATAATTTTGATCTTTTCATAGTTTGTCAGCCTGATGATGGCTTATGCCGAAACAGGTTGCTGTAAAAATTCTCAATAAATTTGTGGTTCTGAAGAATTATCGATGCTTTACCCTTACACTTAACCACAAAATATCTAGAAGCTCCTAATCTTAGTTTTTTAATAGTTCACGAAGAAAAGGCTAAAACTAATAATTTTGATGGAATCAACACTTTTTAAAAAATTATCAATGATTTAAATATCTAATTGATACCAGGACTGAAGCCTTTTCAGTTCCTTTTTGAAAAATGTTAGGTAATTTTTTTTAAAACGATGTCAATATATCGCATTTACCCCAGCGTTTGGGGCAAATGTGATAATGATGTCTACCTACCTATGAATAATTCTCTTGAAATGGAATGGAGCTAATGTATAACAATTATTGTAGTTTATTAGTTATTTTGGTTTTTACAAAACTAAAATATCTCGATCAAGAATATTGCTAGACACATGTCAACTTGAATGTTACCTTATATTATGACCTGTGCTATGACCAGCGATTGTCTCGCCGCTTGCAGCTACACTAGCAGGTAATTTCGTTCCATCTAGTGTTGTGCTTATTCGTATACAAGCTTAAAGAGTTGTAAGGTATATGGCAGCAGGAGTAATGAGTTTGCGTTAAAATTATGACACATTATCACAATTGCCCTTTTATCACATTTACCCCACTTCACCTTACTAAATCTTTAAACATCAGCCTAGGCGTTGGAAATAACAGTGTGTTAGTGATATTTATTACAGAATAAACAACCAACACTGAAAAAAAAACATTCACTCAAAATGAGCACCTTTTAATTTTTTAAATATTTCAGTTGGATCATTTTCAAAAAATCACAGTGTATACACACCGTTACTACAAATGTTTTTTAAATTATGATACAGTGATGAGAAATGAAACACACGTGCATCATGTGCTGACACAGGAAAACCAAGGAATATATCAATAAATTTTAATTCTTTGTTACCTACATGTTCCTTGCAATGCCATAGAGTACAAGTTTTTTCTGTTAAAATAATCAATTGGTCTTTCGCTTGGAGCATCCATTTTTATGTGACATCCGTCAACACAACCTAAATATTTAAGCCGAATTACTCTAGCAATATTTTCCAGCAATAAATCATAGAGATCAGTTTATGTGTGATTATCACTCAGTAACTCTACCGCCAACCGTTTATATATTTTGAATATTGCCTAGTAGCAGCACCTAAAAAGGCAATCTGAGTATAAGTTCGTTTTATCAGTGTTAGAGGCGGCGCGGTACTGCGTAACTTTTTTATTAGAGATCCTGCCACTTACATATTTTGCACGTCGCTTCTAAGGAGCAACTAAAAAGATAATCTGTGCACAAATTCGTTTTATCGGTGTTGGGGGCGGCGCGGTACTACGTAAATTTCTTATTAGAGATCCTGCCACTTACATATTTTGCACGTCGCGTCGCTTCCAAAGGAACAACTAAAAAGATAATCTGTGCACAAATTCGTTTTATCGGTGTTGGGGGCGGCGCGGTACTACGTAACTTTTTTTATTAAAGATCCTGCCACTTACATATTTTGCACGCCGCTTCTAAGGAACAACTAAAAAGATAATCTGTGCACAAATTCGTTTCATCTGTGTTGGGGGCGGCGCGGTACTACGTAACTTTTTTTATTAGAGATCCTGCCACTTACATATTTTGCACGTCGCTTCTAAGGAACAACTAAAAAGATAATCTGTGCACAAATTCCTTTTATCGGTGTTGCGGGCGTCGCGGTACTACGTAACTTTTTTATTAGAGATCCTGCCACTTACATATCTTGCATGTTGCTTCTAAGAAGCAACTTAAAAGATAATCAGTGCACAAATTCGTTTTATCGATGTTGGGGGGGGGGGGGGTACTACGTAACTTTTTTATTAGAGATCCTGCCACTTACATATTTTGCACGTCGCTTCTAAGGAACAACTAAAAAGATAATCTGTGCACAAATTCGTTTCATCGGTGTTGGGGGCGGCGCGGTACTACGTAACTTTTTTTATTAGAGATCCTGCCACTTACATATTTTGCACGTCGCTTCTAAGGAACAACTAAAAAGATAATCTGTGTACAAATTCCTTTTATCGGTGTTGCGGGCGGCGCGGTACTACGTAACTTTTTTTATTAGAGATCCTGCCACTTACATATTTTGCACGTCGCTTCTAAGGAACAACTAAAAAGATAATCTGTGCACAAATTCCTTTTATCGGTGTTGCGGGCGTCGCGGTACTACGTAACTTTTTTATTAGAGATCCTGCCACTTACATATCTTGCATGTTGCTTCTAAGAAGCAACTTAAAAGATAATCAGTGCACAAATTCGTTTTATCGATGTTGGGGGGGGGGGGGTACTACGTAACTTTTTTATTAGAGATCCTGCCACTTACATATTTTGCACGTCGCTTCTAAGGAACAACTAAAAAGATAATCTGTGCACAAATTCGTTTCATCGGTGTTGGGGGCGGCGCGGTACTACGTAACTTTTTTTATTAGAGATCCTGCCACTTACATATTTTGCACGTCGCTTCTAAGGAACAACTAAAAAGATAATCTGTGTACAAATTCCTTTTATCGGTGTTGCGGGCGGCGCGGTACTACGTAACTTTTTTATTAGAGATCCTGCCACTTACATATCTTGCATGTTGCTTCTAAGAAGCAACTTAAAAGATAATCAGTGCAAAAATTCGTTTTATCGATGTTGGGGGGGGGGGGGGGTACTACGTAACTTTTTTATTAGAGATCCTGCCACTTACATATTTTGCACGTCGCTTCTAAGGAACAACTAAAAAGATAATCTGTGCACAAATTCGTTTTATCAGTGTTGGGGGTGGCGCGGTACTACGTAACTTTTTTATTAGAGATCCTGCCACTTTCATATTTTGCACGTCGCTTCTAAGGAGCAACTAAAAAGATAATCTGTGCACAAATTTGTTTTATCGGTGTTGGGGGCGGCGCGGTACTACGTAACTTTTTTTATTTTAGAGATCCTGCCACTTACATATTTTGCACGTCGCTGCTAAGGAGCAACTAAAACGTTAATCTGCGCACAAATTCGTTTTGTCGGTGTTGGGGGCGGCGCAGCACTATGTAACTTTTTTTATTAGAGACCCTGCCACGTACATATTTTGCAACAAAGAAAATAGAAACAAGAACAAAACAAAAACAACAAATAAACTGAAGTGCGTAAAAATCAACTTAACAACTCAATACAATTAAGTGATAATTCAAGAAATTCAAAGTTTTAGTCTGACAGATATAATATGAATCAAAAAAGTAAGAACTTTCATTAACCCGTATTTATTTTCTTCTGTAGCCAATGTATTAAATTTTCATACTGTTGAAACTAAGTAGTCCCGAGTTGAATAGATTACGAACGTTTACAACAGAATATATTGAATCATCAGAACACACATAATTGAAATATGTACAAAACTGTATTATTATCAACAACTATTGTTTTTTATCTATGAACTTCAGTAGGCTCTGTTAAACGACTGTAACTCGCACATTAATTATTTACTTTCTAACACATACAAATAAACTAATCAAAATTTGATAAAATGTCAGTGTTGGGCTAAAATACATATTTTGTATAATTATTCTGAGTAATATCAGTGCGAAATTTGTTGGCATTATTGTGGTGTTTCTATCGACTTTATTTTGATATATTTATAAATAATACACTCAGTATGAAAAGACTATAATTAATTTGGATTGTAATGGAATTATTATATTTCTGTAAACTTGAAGCGCATCCGGTGCTTATTCAGCGTCTCGGTGCAGGCACTGTCCGCGGAGCGGAAGGAAATAAAATATGATGACAAAGATAACTAACTAATCAATTTTTAAAACTCAGAGAGTTCATTAGTTTATTAGAATCAGTTGTTGTAACGACACGAAGACAATAAACATGCAATTATAGTCGTAAGGACGCATGTCTTTTATTTGTTCTAAAATCTACATACGTTTAAAACCTTTTTAATAGAAGAAAAGTTTTAATTATATTACATGGCGATCCTGCCTAAAGCGGAGCTGTCTAAAAATTTTTGATTACAATGCCAAGTTAAAAAAAAACGGATAAAAGTGAAAAGTGTGTGATTGAAAATTTCCATCATGGGTGGCACCAATCAATCCAAGCAAGAAAAAGAAATAATCATTGCACAAGCAGGCAACAGTGGTGGTACATCAGGAAATGAAGCCAAAACGCAATTCACCCTTTGGGAAGTACCCGGAATAGCGGTTTTTTTTTGGTTGTCGCTTGGATTGGATGTTTTATCTGGCGCCAATGCAAGAAAGCTTGAGTAAAGAAAATTAGGAATGAAGTCCACAAGAGTCGAGATCAACTTGCCGTCGCTGCAGGTGGAGTATAAATATGCGAACAAATGAGTGACCAGTGAATTCAGGTTAGATTAAATATTTTATTATTACCTACATTATTTTATTAAATAAGTATATTAGTTAAGTTTAAGAATTTATTTGAAGATATTCAGTCATTTAAGGTCAATAGAATAAAAGACAATAAGGTTAGATGAGAAAATTTAGAATACACTGAAAAGAAATTGCTAGATTTAGATCAATTTTCTGTTAGATTAAGCATTTTAAGAGCAGAATTTGGTAAAGATGTTGCAAACGTTGATGTAATTGGCGAAGTTAAAGCTTATATCGAGCGCATTAACAAAATTATTGAAGAAATTCGTTGTATACTTCAGGATAGACTAAAAAGGGATTTTAAAATGGCTGAAAAATTTAATTTAGAAACTGCGGGTTCTTTATTACCAGCTATGCATCCATAGCTGAAGACACAACCAAAAAATTAATAGATTCAATCACGTTATATGCAGAATTGTTAGAAGCAGAGAGTCGAACACATTTAATAAATTATGTTTTAAAAACACGTCTCTCTGAAAATGCTAAAATTCGATTAAGTAAAAATTACGATACCGTAGATTTGCTCATAAAAGATATCAGAGAAAATTTTATTGCACAAAAATCAGCTACAACTACATCAATTACATCAGTCACGACAACAAAATAAATCTATTGATGAATTTGGTAGTGAGATTGAACAACTTCTTAGTGATTTAACATTAGCACAAGCGGGAAATGACGAAAATTTATTAAAATAATTGCGCCCAGTAAACGAAAAAATTGCTATAAATTCTTTTTGCAATGGAATTAGAAATCATGAACTACGAACGATAATTAAATCGCGAAATGTTAACACGTTGAAAGAAGCCATAAGTGTTGCTATAGATGAAGAGAGGAATAAACCTCCCTCTTTTAATACTTTTCATCTCAACACGCAACGAAACGGAAATACTAAAAAATTTCGAGGTTCTAATTCTAGAATGAATTATTACAGACCGCCTAATAAACAAAATCCAAATTTTTCAAAACAATATGGCAAAACATTTCATAATTATAGACGTACTCCGACTACGTTGACTACGGCAACGGCCATTCGCAAAATTTTAATCGAGGATATGTACGCTCTGCGCAAGGAACGTGTAGAGGTCGAGCAAAAAATTCAGTGCGTTCTCGCTGCACGGTAAATCATAGCGATGCACTTTATGCAGATTCAAACGCATCAAATATGCCAAACGAAAGCAAATTTTCTCGAGACTAAAAACACTGAAAATGTGATTTTGAGTGTGAACGGTTTAAATTATATTCGACTAAAATATCAAAATGACGATTTATTATTTCTTTTGGATACAGGTGCAAGATTTTAGAAATGATTTAAATGGAATCATTGGATCAGATTTCTTTGGAAAACATAACGCAATAATCGATTATGAAAAATTTTTGTTTACTTTTTCGAGTAATGCATGCAAATACACAATTCCTTTGGAATCTAAGTATGATATTTTCGCTACAATACCTCCACTTTGCGAAGTCATTCAACATTTTTGGGTTGAAGATTGTGTGGTTTTACCGAATGAAATTTCAGAAGGTGTTTTCACAGCAGGAATTATTGCGAGACCGAAGTCAAATATTATTCCAGTCCGTATTCTTAATACTAATGACAGACCAATCAAAATTAAAAATTTTAAACCAGATACTGTCCAGTTAATAAAATTTGAATTATATAATTTTGATAGTAATCAAATTTCACTCGACAGAGTTACCAAATTATTAGATTTAATTAATGTGAAACACTTGAATCGAGAAGAAAAAGACTCCATCCATAAAATTTGTGCGAAATTTGCTGACATATTTCTTTTAGAAAATGATCTTGTAACAGTAACCAATATTGTTAAAGAGACTATTACATTAAAAAATGACGCGAAACCCATTTATGTCAAACCATACCGTTTACCCCAATCTTAAAAAAGCGAAATAAATAAACAAATAAATAAAATGCTAAAAGACGGAATTATTGAGGAAACTAAATCAAATTGGTCGTCTCCATTATTAATTGTCCCAAAGAAAAATGACGTTAAGGGTGACAAGAAATGGCGCGTTGTTGTTGACTATAAACAAAACTATCGAAGATGATCGTTTTCTTTTACCAAACATTACGAAAATTTTCGATTCTTTAGCAGGTGCATTTTATTTTTCATATTTAGACCTTTCACAAGGATATTATCAAGTTGAGTTAGAATCGGAAAGTCGAAAATACACAGCTTTTACTACAGTTAAAGGACAATACCAAATGACTCGTTTACCGATGGGTTTGAAGACCAGCCCTAGTTCTTTTTCTAGAGTAATGAGTAATGACAATCGCGATGTCCGGATTAAATTTCGAATCGTGGTTTGTATACTTGGATGATCTTATTGTATTTGGGAATAATTTACAAAACCATAACCAGAATTTGATGAAAGTACTTACAAAGTTACGTGAAGTTAATTTGAAATTAAATCCTATAAAATGTCAATTTTTGAAAAAAGAAATTTTATATTTAGGTCATGTAATTTCTTCGGAAGGAATTTCGCCCGATCCAGAAAAAATTTCTATTGTTAAAAATTATCCAATTCCTAAAAATGCAGATGAAACTAAACGATTTGTTGCTTTCGCGAATTATTATCGCAAATTTATTCCAAATTTTGCCCAAATCGTAAACCCTTTAAATAAGTTAAGTCGTAAATCTGTTCAGTTTCATTAGGATGAACAATGTCAAAATTCTTTTGAGTTTTTGAAAAAATCTCTAATTGACCCCCCAATTTTACTATACCCGAATTTTTCACCAACCAATGAATTTATTCTGAAAACAGATGCCTCAGATACATAACATAAGCATACATAAAATTAAATATTAATAATTATAAATTATTATATTATAATTATATATATACAGGGTGAGTTTTTTTCGATGTTTAGCATTGGGATCTCGGAAACTAGCAGAGCTAGAGAGACGGTTAAATGGGGAAAGATTTGTAGTTTTAGGAGCCCAGTTTAATGCAGCTTTTGTTTTTTCCTTAAAGTTCATGGCTGGCTAGATATTTTGAAAAAACTGATTTTTTATAAATTCGTTAAATGCATATAGCTCGGTTATTCTTGATTTTAGAGAAAAGTTGCAAGACAAAAGTTGTACAGAATTATGTTCTTAATTAAACAGTCGAACTAAATTTTCCATATAAGCTCTTATTTTTTAGTTATGACATAAACATCAGTTTTTTTAAATGGAAACCATAGTAGGCCATGAATAAAAAAGAAAGACCTTTTTTTTACCTTTTCAACGATATAACATTCGATATGGTTATTTAAAAAAACTACGGAGATGCGGCAGTTTTTCTTTTTCAAAATTGTTAATATGGTTGGCCATGGAAACAAAAGTTTATTGACAAATGCAAGTTATAAATGGTGAGCAAATAAAATCAGATTAGAGTAGGCGCTGCAAAAAAATGTATGTCTGTGATTAAATAAAAGGTCAATACATTTGACAGTCCATGAATGTATTACATTAATTAATTCAGTTTATCACAAACATTGCACAGCCCACTCTAATCTGAATTTTACTTGCTCACTTATATTACTTTGACTTTTGTTCACCGTTTCTTTTTTACATACGTTTCAGAATCAAAACTCTAATATCAACAATCGTTCAATATTTCAATAGCCTCCTAGGAGACCCTTCAACCTCAAAACATCAGTATCACTATAATTTCATGTTTTCTTCAATTTTCGAAATTTTGAACATTGATTTAATGTCAACTGTTTTTTGTAAATACTCACTTTATGACCGCTTTTTGTTGAGATAGGTTCATTTTCATCACCAACTCAAAATACTGTTAAATATCAAACAGCTATGTGAAACATTGAAATACAAAACCAATAATTCGTACGTATAAATTATTTTATACTTTACAAACACGAAGCAGCGAAACCTTGGAAGATGATTCTTGTGGTTCTGAAAAGAACCTTTCAAAATTCACTGGATGAACAACTGCAAGTATACCAGGGTCGGAGAGTAGGACTTGACCTTCATATTGCTAATCCGAAGCCTTTTTAACAAATCTAAACTATCGAGACAAAAATAAACTAAAAATATTTCTAAAGATGTTCGAAAAGACCACCATTATTTGCAATACATAAATTACACCTCTTTAAAATCGAATTTACTGCTTTCCTAGTAGAACGTCCGTCTTTAGGGGCTATTCTGTAACTTATTAACAGGCTGTTAAAATTTAAGGGTACGTTAAAATTCAAAATAGAGTCTTGTGATTCGCTGTTACTATGATAACTGTACTTTTTATTTAATCACAGATATACATTATCTTTGCACCGCCTACTCTAATCTGATTTTTATTTGCTCATCGTTTATAATTTGCATTTGTCAATAAACTTTTGTTTCCATGGCCAACCATATTAACAATTTTGAAAGAGAAAAACAGCCGTATTTCCGTCGTTTTTTTAAATAACCATATCGAATGTTACATCGTTGAAAAGGTAAAAAAAGACCTTTCTTTTTCATTCATGGCCTACTATGGTTTCCATTTAAAAAAACTGATGTTTATGTCATAACTGAAAAATAAGAGCTTATATGGAAAATTTAGTTCGACTGTTTAATTAAGAACATAATTCTGTACAACTTTTGTCTTGCAACTTTTCTCTAAAATCAAGAATAACCGAGCTATATGCATTTAACGAATTTATAAAAAATCAGTTTTTTCAAAATATCTAGCCAGCCATGAACTTTAAGGAAAAAACAAAAGCTGCATTAAACTGGGCTCCTAAAACTACAAATCTTTGCCCATTTAACCGTCTCTCTAGCTCTGCTAGTTTCCGAGATCCCAATGCTAAACATCGAAAAAAACTCACCCTGTATATAATTTTTCTAGTAAATTCATAGATTTTCAAGTAAAGTCACAGTAGTCATTGTTACACTATTAAATATGATTATGATTAATTATGATTTCATGTTTAATGTATTTTTCAATTTTTTCAATGAGTTTACACAAAAATGTATAAAAATTAAAAATTAAAATTTTTTAGCAAAACTTCGTATTTGGAGTATTTTAGTGGTTAGCAACAACTTTCTTAAATACTTTTTTGCTCTATCTTCATCGCTACTATGACTTTACTTGAAACACTAGTTTTTATTTAAATCATAGTTGGCCAGATTTAGACTCCAAAAAGAATCCATTCCTACAAAAAGATTAATCTTAATGGTCTCTATCTCTGGTAAAAATTTTATACTAATTGCGTTATTAATCAATAAGTTATTCAGGTGTCTTCATGTAAAGTGAAACACACTGTATATAGGAAAAAGTCAGATTCTGCTCCATTAAGGAACTAAGCCCAAAACTAACAATAAGTTGCGTACATAATAATCCTAGTACTAAGTTAGTATTAGCGAAGCAAACATTTGCAATACACGTCGAGAGGAAAGGGAAAACCATTACAAAATCCTTACGTAAAGAATTCTTGTATAGAATAGAAAGACTTCGTGAGAAAATACGCCTTTAAGCTGGCTTTGAAGTTTTGGAGCTTATCGATATGTTTAAGGTTATCTGGTAAGCTATTAAAGATTTTTCTTAGATTAGGTGAATACTTTTGCCTTGCCCGTTTAATATAGAAAATGGACCGACAAGTAGTGGCGGGTCTATCAATATTGTTTAATATCGATAGAGCTATTGATAGCAAGAACTATCGATAGCACTATCGATAATTCTGTCGATAGGAGACTAGCAAAATAGCAAAAACTATCAAGTAATTTCTAGTAATGGTTTTGTTATCGCGCGAGCAATGTTTATGTACTTTTATAAAGAATAAGGCTCGTATGCATAGACATTGACGTTTCGCAAACCACTTTGCTTGCTTTGATAAAAATCTGTTTTCTTTTTCATGAAAAATATTTACAAAACTGAGAGTTGATCTATGTGTAATTCTTTTGTTGGTTGACAGATGCTGATATTAATACAACACGGCGTTTGAAACCTCAGGCCATGCCTTCAAGAAACTTGCCTGTTCGAACATTGTGGAAATTTCAAATTTTATTGCAACCGTACAACACTGTATTGCTGCAAACGTAACTCGCGTGCTTTTTAAGACCATTTCTCCGCCATATTGGCACATTTTACAGCGACATCTGGAGGAGATGAAAAACGCGAATAGGAAAAATAAAATAGGGCTCAATATGGAGCCTTGTGGAACGCCTAATATATTGTTTCTTAAATTAGATTTAACCGATTTAGTCCCAGGTAAGGAGTTTGGCAGGTTAACAAACTATTGTTTACCGTTTAAAAAAGAACCGATACAATCCAAAGCAATTCCACAGGAGTATAAATTGAATCGATGAGTGGAAGAACAGTATAAGTCCAAAAACGGCCATTTTGAGCTAACATAGCCAAAATATTTAATTTATATTGATACATCAGTGAGTGAAAGAACAGCATAAAAAAGTTCGACAAATTTTTAATTTTTAATATGCGAAAAGCTGCGATCAAAGTAACCCCAACCGACGGTATTTATGCATAAGAATGAGTTTCAATTTATTTAACAGGTTCGAGATACCCATCTCCTATTAAAGTTATTCGACGAATAACCTGATTTTTCTGAATTGTTGATTGATTTTTTATGAATTGTTTTCATGGTAGTTATTCGTCTAATAACTATTAGCCAATTTATTAAGAGGTGGATATCTCCGCCCTAAATAGTATATGTATGTATTTACTATGTTCAAATATACAGTACATCAACATTTACTGTCTATTTATTCACTTAACATGTGTCAGACCTAGACCATTTTCCACTGAGTGGAAGAAGGATATAAGTCCAACTTCTTTTTTCTAATGTAGTTTCTGCCAAGATGTTCTTTTGGTATGTTTACCTGCGTATTTGTAACCTTACTTGTGTGTACTAAGTTTCCTGTAGATCAGATTACTGAAAAATTGAAAACTAAAAAATTAGAATTTTTTTTTGTTTTTCGCAAAACCTTATTTTTGGACTTATACTGTTCTTTCACTCACCGATTCAATTAGAAAGCAGGATAGAGTGATTGACGCAGTCGAATGCCTTACTGATGTCGTAAAAAATCCCGACAGGACACTCGTCCGCCTCAATACACTCCACCAGTTTGTTATGAAAAGCAAAAAGGGCTGTTCCGGTTTATTTACCATGCCTGAAGCCATGTTGATTATGTTATTAGCGATTATGTTATGAGTAAAGACTCCAACTCTCAAGCCCGAATGCATAGGCGCTTCGATGCACGCCAGCGCCGATCGAAGCTGCGAGCATTATTTCTTTGATATAGCGAGAATATTTGGATCAATTTTGTTACATTTTAATTTGTTATTTGCTGTATTTTTGATGATCGATATAATTTTAAGAAAAGGACGAAAATATTCGTTTAGATAAAACACGTTATACCTACGTATCATATAGCCGTAAACAGCACTGGATACTTGACTAGTCGACCGATTGAGGTTTACATCGCATTGGCGCGAGCAGCAAGTAATATACAACTGGACAGATAAACGGATCTTTCATTTGGAGTCTTTAGTTATGAGACTCTAAGTAAGGTAATAGACGGTGTAGGAAGCTATATTCAAAAATTTTGCTAAAGATGGAGAAAATCCCAATGGGAAGATAGTTATCTATTGAGTTTACCTTCGAGACCTTTCTTATCGGAATCATCCGGCACAATTTTTGATCATCTGGGAACGATCCCTCAACAAATGACAGGTTGACCAGATGTTTTAAAGGATTAATAATGAGAGATAAAACCTTTTTTAATAAAAACATTGGTACTTCATCGGAACCTTAAGAGGATTTGTATTTTAGTTTGTTACGTAATAGACATAGGAGTTCATTATTGTCAAAGGGCAGTAGGTACATAGAATCACAAACGTGTTTTGAATTTGAGCTGTTTACGGGGGGCGCGAAAGGAATTTGGTTGGTAATATTGATAGGTACATCAACAAAGTAGTCGTTGAGTATATTCGCCACTATAAGAGGATCATCATAGGAGATGTCATTATGACGTGTAGAGATTGGTTTTGAGACTTTTGGTTGATGTGATAGCTCTGATACTACGTTCCAAGAGGCTCTAGGGAGGTTGTCAGAATTGAATATTTTATTTTGATAATAGGTTTTTTTAGCGGCTTGGACTAGATTTATATGATGTTTTTTGGCAAAATTGTAGCTCTCTTTAAAGACAGGATGATATTTTTTAATGGAGTGCAGATCTTTAAGATTTTTGCTAGAGATTATTACATCCTGGGTTACCCATCTCTTGTTAGGACCAGAGTTTTTAATGGAATATTTTCTCAAAGGAAAAAATAAATTAAAATAATATAGTTTTTAGGAAACCGTTAGAGGCATTATTTAAGTCAGAAGACTGGTATAAATTGTGCCAAGATTCCTTAGCGAGGGCAGAGCTGAAGTCATCAATGGTTATCTGGGTGAAGAACCTCTTGAAGCCGTGAATTCGTTTGCTGGAATCGTTTGTTTTCATATCAAATTCAAAAAGAATTGAGCGATGATCAGAAAAGGTGTTATCAACCACAGAGACTACACCATTCGTAAGATTGGTGAAGATATGGTCGATTGTGGTACACAAAAAAGCCGTAGTGCGAGTGGGCCACCCCACCACTGGATGCAGGCCGTAACTTAAAAGTACATCAGATAAATAATCTACCGAAAACATCTGAGCTCCCAGGCTTCCCATAAAAGTTAATATTGAAATCCCCAGTTAAGGTGATGTTGTAACCCGGTTTAAAATATGTATTTAGGACATTGCACAGGGACTCTGCACCGTCTTGCGGCGCTAATCACCACGAGAGGGCGCTCCGACACTATTAACAGCTGATAGTCATTACGCCAGATTTTGGATCTACAAGGTCGGAGATTAGTTTAATTATTTTCAAATCACTTTTTCTCGGCATCGTTATTATTTTATTTCTTTATTTACTTAAAAGCGTAATGTAAACGAGGGGCAGATCTGCTTATCGGTTTGTTTCTAATTTGTTAGTTCGCCTTTTAACAAAGTCGAGTTAATTTACTTTCGTGTTCATTTCTTTGGACCCCGTCTGGGTCATATGTAACTTTGTATTTTGGACACCATATTGATTTTTACCACATCTTCCAGCATTTTAAATAAAAACAAGAATAAACAATAAAGAAATGTTTATTGCCAATCGATACAATATATATCAAGGCATTGTCAAATACATCTTCGTTAGTGTTAACAATAATTACGTATATAAATAACAAATAAATTTGACTTGTCAAAAATGATTCTCAAAATCACAATTAAAAAACTCATCGAAATTGTAAAAGCAATAATATTGAAGCATTTTTTAATCTTCTTTTTAAATTCAGTAGTCGGTAGCATCCTGATGTGGTTGGGCAGTTTATTGTAGAGACGATATCCCCAATATCGGGTTCCATTTTGACCTATTTTCAGTTTTACAGGCGGCGGATCAATGTCTTCTTTATTGCGGATGTCATAGAAATGTAAATAGATCAGTTTTTTTGGTAACATTGTGAAGTGATTTTATGTACATTAGATTATGCAGAATGGAGACACACGGTAGAGGTAACACATTAAGTTTTAGGAAAAGCGGTTTACAATGCGCTCATGAGTTTGTTTTTTTAAATTGTTCTAACTGCCTTCTTCTGAAGCACAAATATCCTCTTTGCAAATGATGAATCACCCCAAGTTATTATGCCGTATTTCAGCATTCTGCGAAACAATGAGTGGTATACTAGTAGGGCGGTGGTAACGTCCGTGAGATCACGAATTCTTCTAATAAGGAAGATGGTTTTGGAAAGTTTTCCAGCTAGTTTTTCAACGTGATGGAACCACTACAATGAATTATCCAGGTCTATACCAAGCAGTGTTGCTGAAATGTCGTTATCAACACTTCTTCTTGACTTAAATCTGATAACTTGATTCTTCTCTGTATTCAATGAGAAATTATTCACTTCAAACCATTTCCCTGCAGCTTCTAATATGCTTACTTCTGTCAGGTTATTATTCAATTCAAATAGAAAGGTGGTATCATCGGCAAATTGTATAGTTCTGACACTTCTTGGTATATTCGACGGGAGATCATTAACGTAGATTACAAAAAGAAGTGGCCCTAGTATACTGCCTTGTGGTATGCCGTATTTTTTTTTCAACTGTGATTCATTTTTCGGAAGTGCTACTTTTTGGTATCTATTTTCTAGGTAAGATTGAAAAAGGTTATGAGCCACTCCGTGTATTCCGTAATACCACAATTTTTCCAGAAGAATGTTATGGTCCACAGTATCGAAGGCCTTGGATAAATTGCACATTGTAGCTGTAAGTTGCCTTCCCTCCTCTATTCCTGTTAGCACGTCATCTATTAAGGTGGTAACGGCTTGTATTGTTGACTTCTTTTTTCTAAAACCAAATTGGGAATCATCTAAGACAATGCTGGGCACAAGTTTTCTGATGAGTCATCCCCTCCACTCTGCAGCAACTGTAATCGGCGACAGTCGAAAATATTCGCCACTCGTCGAGACATTATATTGCGCGTCGTTGGTTCTAAGCGTGCCGATTTCAATTTAAATTGGAATAAGCGCGAAATATTTGCGGAGAAGTATGAGGGGTGGTGGTAATGTTCTCCTACCGCGCTCGGCACTGATCTAAGACATCATATTTTTCAAGGAAGGGAACAATACGGTTTTTTTTATTACTTTTTCGTATATTTTAGAGAATACTGGTAAAATGGATATTGGCTTATAGTTGCTTGGCTGCGTCTTCTCTCCTTTTTTAAAAATTCATAAACTCATCCGGAAATATAATGAATTTTCGTTTTTATTGTTCATGTGTAGAAAATCTCTTGCTATTTCTCTTGCTTTTCCATGGTATTGTCTGTTGCTTTCCTGCCTCCTATATTTACGTAATAATCATTTAGTTGTGTTGCCGTTATTTGTTCATCTACATTAGAATTTTATACTTTACGACCAGTTTCTTGATTTATTAAATTCCAAGCTGATTTAGAAACATTATCGGAATTTCTTATACACTTGGTATTGAAATTGGATTTTGCAATTTTTAATTCTGTTCTGTAATAGTGCCTGTAAGTTTTATATATATCCGCCATTTCAGGATTTTTCCTTAAGGACTATTTTATCAAAAGTAGTGTCTCTCTAATTTGCTGTAAATCGTTGTTGTATCACTTGTTATCGGTTGCGTTGATTTTTATGTACTTGTACGTTAAAGGAAAAACTGTGTTATATGTTTCTAGAAAAAGTTTGTAAAAATCTGTATATTCTAGTTGAAGTTTATATTGCTTTTGGTTGGACGTCTGTGCGTATTTTAATTCAATCACTTGGCCTAAATGATCCGATGGGGTGCACAACTTTAGCATTAAATAAATCGGAATTGATGTTAGTGATGATATAGTCCAAACACGACTGACTATGTTTCGTTATTCGCGTAGGATCCTTTATTGTCATTCTTAAATTATTTGCGGTTAGTAAGTCATTTAAAGTACTCTTGGCTGCAGAATTGATTAAGTAGTTTATATTTAGGTCCCCACATATTATGATGCTTCTGAATTTTTGAGTTTCGGTTAATATTGTAACGTTGCCTTTTGGTAAACAGTTTGTACCAAGAAGTAACGTATACTTAAGGGGTTGCAGGGCGTAGTGAGAATTAAGGTAACGCAAAATACATAAGGTACATTTATTTGGGTTACAAATATTCTTACATGACCAACTGTAGCGGCACTTTACTGAGATGACAGGAGTTCGGGCACTTCGATGAGGATCTTGTCGAACTCACTCGTAATTGGAAAATCGGTCTATTTATATGAATTGACTTGACCTATTTTCCACTGACGTAGTTCGTGCAGGTGTTCGTTGTTCTGATGACTCATTTTACTCTCCGGCCGGCTGCCACAATGATGCAATTCTTGCAGAGCGGATGAACTAGATTTTACATGTTTTTATCTTCTGTTACACTTTCCCCCCTCGGCAAAAAGACGAAGTGGTAGTAATTTGATATGAGGTGGAAAGGATGGAACAAAGAAGATATTGTGTTTGGAGGTCTGGTAGATAAACAATTGTTTTGTAAGAAAGAAATTTGCGATAAAATTAAGGAGGATATGCAGCTGGGAAAGAATCTTCGGTGTAGTGCAGTAGGAAACGGTCGGCTCACCTACTTGGGCTGTAGAATTCGTTCGGGCACCATGCCGGTGGAAATCATTTTTGCGATGATATGTTATTTGGTCGGGCGAGTCGAGGATCCCTTTTTGCGTCGCCGGGTGCGGGATTCCTTGGGGTTCGTGTGTGCGGTGTTACGAATGTCCGCACGACGGTTTCTCAGGAGTGCCTTGAACCAGGGGTTACGAGGGGTTCAACGGTTTTGTCGCAACACCCGACAACGTATTCCACGAAGGAGGGAGTTTGACGAAGTTCATACTCTTCGTTTCGGAGGGTATGTCCAATGGTGCGCAGATTTTCGCCGAAGGTTGCACGAAGTCGCCAGAGCGACGTCAAGGCGACGTGGAAGGTAGCTGCGGCGAAGATCCCGGAGGGTCCGTGAAGCACAGCAAGGGCCAAGGGAGGAGACAAATGCACCACGGTCCTCAACCTCAACCGGGTCCTTCAGGGATGCAGGCCGAATCCAAAGGTTCTGCGCTGTTAATGAGGGGTCGTCAAGTCCGGAGGGTTGGCGACTCCTACGAAGTGACGGCGGATGTTGCGGAACCTTCAGCTGGTTTGGAGGACATGCCCGATGTACCCGATCTTGTGCTGAGGGACCTTTTGGACGCGGCACCGATGGTTTGGACCGATGAGGCGATCCTCGATGAAATAGAGCGGCTAATACGTGGGGAAGAGAACAATCATCATTAAGTTGTGAAGAAAAAAAAAATTTTATTATTATTATTATTTTTTACTAGAAAGTAACTAGTGTGGCGGCCGCTAAGAAGTTATACACAATAAGTTCAGGTAAGTCATTATACAGCTGCGAAATTCTTATAGAAATACTTGTTACAAAGTAAAATTTCTTATGTTACATTTTTTAATACCATTGTTTATCATTTATCATCTTTAATACTAGAATAAATGTACCATAATGAAAAGTAATATTGCATGACCAGTAAGATTTCACATTTCAAATTTTCACATTTATGTGCGAGGGTGGAAAAATATTTTTTTTTGTTTTTATATAATAAAGGAAAGTAACTTACAATATTTGTATGGAAATAAAACGAATCTTTTTAATCTACTACCATGTTGTCTCGCGTACACTAAACGACTGAATGTGTGGTGGAAAATGTCAAAGCTGGCTGGTCAAGCGAGGTAACGTTGCTTTATATTATCTTATCTTAATTCTATGTTTACAAAAATAATTATGGTGCATGAGATTCATTGTTGGTGTTTGGATGGAAATTTTACATCACTACCCAGAATACATTTCCTACAGGTAAACTTACTAATATTGTAATATTTAATATAAATATACAATGTATCAGCAATAAAATGGAAAATTAATCTGTTTCAAATTCCAAATTACAATATCAGCTCGTTTTTTTGTCGAACTGAATACTTACATGGAGATACAATTATTTATGCTAAAAATGGATTAAAAGTGAAAGAAATTGATACAATTACAAATGTCTCCAAAGAAAAATGCATTGAAGTTGCCGCCGCATACATAAGTGATATAAAATGTTGTTTAGTTAGTATATATGTTACTGTGGAAGACCGAAATCAGTGAATGTCAACATGCACCAAACACGTCGGTGAAAGAATGAATATTTGTTAGTATTATTTGCCGTTCGGACCTTCTCCGGTATATGTCGATATACACAGATGAGCTTCGGTGGGTGTCAGAAACGACTGGTCTTAACAAGAATGTGCACATTTAACATTTAGCCGCCAAAGGGAGGATTCTTGTCAGTCTTACTCAAGATATAGTACTGTGAAGAGCATTGTATTCTTAACCTGATATTCTAATTTGTTTTTATAATGGCTAATACAGTGGACCCTGATAATTTTTTTGAAAAATTATGTGAATTAATTAACAGTAAGATCAAAGACAGTTGTTATGGTGGGTCCATTTACAAAGAATGAGCGACACAGTACCAGTAAAGCGAGTATGGAAGGCAAAAGTACAAAAGAAGAAAATGAGAGGAAGACCAAAACTAAGCTGGGACAAAGAAGTTACAAAAACATTGGTAAAGAAAGGGAAACTTGGGAATTGCGCAAAATAGAGAGGACTGGCGTAAATTTGTAATAGGAATTAAAAGTACCCCGACACTCACATGGGTAGAAGGGATCTGATTATATAATAATAATAATAATATTTTATTTGTGATATACATTCCAAGGGAATTTTCACACGTCAATGTAACTGTTACAATACACAAGACACAATATAGGACAATATCACAATAGCTAATATATTAAAGCATATTAAAAATCAAACAATGATATGTAAGTATATACGAACCGACACAAAAATTCAGTGGTCGTTGGAAACTAATGGCCAGTCTACTGAGAGGTACGTTGCGGAATCAAAAAAAGCATACAAGTCTTTAGGCTTTTAGGCTATATTTTGCAATGTTAGAGTAGTGTAAATCGATCTCTGTCAGATTGACATAAACGCTGACAATTATATCATATAAAATGACACAATACATAATTTAACTTTCACTTTTAGGAGTCAACAAGAAAGCAATAGATTGTGGCAATAGTAAACTAAACTGAGAATTCATTTACGATAAAATAACATAAATAAATATATTTTACAAATTAATGTCTAATGCTTCACAGCAGCGCCATTATTTCTCACAACACTTTACAAACGCTCAGGCATTGAATAAATACAAGAACGGATATAGTCAGGGGAAAGTTCATTCCCAATTTCTTCAATCTTATCTAATAATGCGTATACATTTGCAGGTCTAAAATGAATGGCGTACATTTTCTTCACGATATATCCCCACACATGTTCAATGGCGTTGATATCTGGGCTTCTGGAAGGCCATGGCAAACGCACAACGTTATTTTCTTGAAGCCAGCTTTTCACAATTCTAGATGTATGTTCTTACTGACCACCCTTCTCCAATTATTGTAAATTGCGGTTTTTGGGCAACAGTTAAATGCGCCATGTTACTGTCGGTATGTCACCTTGACAATTATTTTGACTTAAAAGTCGAAAATATTTCAAACGAAGCTAAGTTCACAGCGAGAAATTTTGAGTGTATGCTTTTTTTAATTCCGCAACCGTACAAGTAGGCGCAACTAAATCATTAAAGTCATTATTTAAAAATTCATGAATATTATAGAATGTTTTTTGCAAGAGATAATTTTTTATGGTATTTTTAAATTGCAGTGTTGCTAGATTCTGGATATCAGAGGGTAAAACGTAAAAAAAATTTATTATTATATAATTAACAGTAAACGAGAAGATAATTGCTTTTATTTTACTCAGGAAAGATACTCTAAAATACTTTCTGAAGTGATTTCTGCTGCAGTACACCATTAAAGTTTTCACCCCTATACGCAAAGTTGGTAAAAGTGAGAAATTACTTTTACGTTGGTTCGGACCATATTATATTGTTAAAAAACATACGGATGTAGATTATATTGTTCAGAAAGGTTCAAACAAAAATTCCAAAACAGATGTAGTACACGTAAGCAGGATAAGACCTTATTATGAAGCATGGCAACCTTTTATCATAAATTTCGGAAATTTTTGTAATTTTCGAAACTTTCATCAATATATGACATTTTCATAAATTCCACTGAAACTTTCATAAATATCATCACATGTCAAATTTTGCACTTTATTTTAAATTTTGTTTTCATGGTGATATGTTAAAATCGGTGTTTATAGAAATAGTTACTGTTGCGATAAGTAGGTATGTTTCATGCAAGTACCATCGTGGAAAACGATATTACTATTGCTAGAACACTATTGGAATCTCAAAATAGCATGGTTCAGATAGATAATAGTATCAGCACTATAAGTGACAGCAACAATGACTGAGAATAAATACAGTGTGGATAAAAAGTCTAGAACACCTTAAATATTTCCTAAAATATTTTCTTTTTGCAAAATCGCTCGGACATGTTGATTATTACTATAAATTTGTCATATTTTTGAGTGGTCCATTTATTTGTACTGAAAATAATTTCATTTTTTTTTATGGAAACCCTAATTGTCTATTAGGAATTCTAAAAGGGCATATTTTTTACGAATATCTACGCAAAAATTTTATAGAATCACATTTTTGAAATAAATTCAACTTAAAGAGAAAAAAAATGATTTCCAAACGAAACCAAATGAAAAATACCGAATGCTGTGAGTGAGTGAGTGAACGTGAAACGTGTTTTAAACGTTTATGGTAAATAAATACCACATTAATCTATATTATTTTGCAATTGCAAAATGTTAAGTAAGTTCTTTCAAAATCCAGTTGGACAATCACGAAAAGATGTGTGCAAGTGACTTCAATTTCATTAGTTAAATTGTGTAGACAGACACCTACAAATATCAGTGCCGGACCGCGCAAAAACCTCTTAACAGCCGTAGCCGGTTCTTTTTAACGTGCAAAACATACCTGATTATTTCAATCTACAGTCAACATCAATTAATTTTTTTTCTTTTAAAATTTTATTAATACACAATTTCAATGTCGGATGACAATAGTACCTATTGCTCCGCATGCAAGCAACCTTTCTCTACTACCAACTAGAAATTCATAATTCAATGCATCGAATGCAAGCAATTTTATCACGATACGTGTGGAGTACTCAACAGGCGAGGTTTCCGCATGAAAAAGAAAAATGCATGGAAATGTTTGAAATGTGAGCCCACCAGAAAAGGAAGTTCTTCGTCCATCAGCGACGATGCAGTCCGCGAGGATCAGCCAGCATCGGATTCAAATCCACAAGAAGTTTTTCTATTACAGTAAAAAAACAGTACAAATCGATTTCAATCAACTAATTAGTAACTACGAGAAAATGTCGCTTAACACGTTACAATTAATTGAAGATATTGAATAACGTTACCTGCATAAATTTAGTAGAGATTATCAATCTGAAGCATAGTTACATAGGATATAAAATTCAATTCCAAAGTCATACTGTTATTCCATGTTTCTGTAGGTTAAGTTAATTTCTTAAAATACTCAGATTTGTTCAGATTGATGAGTCCAATTAAAAGCAGGATAAACTGGGACAATAATTTACAAAGAAATAAATAAAAATATAAATAGTAATCAAGCATAACGAAGGATCAACAAACGTGTGGAAGATGTTATTATGTTTTATAACTTGTGTTGTTGATTGTTATATTTCAAATTATATCGTTGATAAAGACGTTTCTTGTAGTCATAAGATGTGTTTATCCAGTCCATTATTATCCGAATAATTAGATTTTATATAAATGTTAGGAGGCAAGTTGAGGTTAAATGTGTGAAATCGTTGTACCTGAAAATTATAAAAAAAGAAATTTTATATAGGGTAATTAGAAATAAGCGTGACCTACCTTTTCTTTTTCGTAAATAATTATGTTGAAATTTCTTGCATTTAAAATAAGTTATTATGATAATTTTATGTAAATCGTATTGTTGAAAATTTACCTGTCAAAATTGTGAATTGGAAATTTCAAATGTCAAGGGTTGGTATTTCGGACATTGAAATTTAAAAAAAAATGAGATTGTGTGAAAAGGAAAGTATGAGGAGGTAAAGCGAAAGAAGAAAGAAATGAATTTAAAAGAAATATAGTTTTATAAAAAGAGAAAATTGAAAGAATTATGGAAAGAGAATAGTACCATCTAGCGGCAGAAATAAAAAGGAGGGTTGATATGGCAACAAGAAAGAACAAGTGGAAAAATTCAATAAGAAAATTGAGAGAGAAATCAAAATACAAAGTTCGAGAATTTGTTGAATTGCTGCGTGTTGTAAAGTGCCTGGGCGAAGAGAGAAGTTGGTTGGCGGAAACAGAAGAGCGGATTTGAAAAATTTGGCGGAATTGTGCGGGCGAAAAAAAAAATAAAGTCAGGACAATTTCTTTTTATTTGTGGGACATTGATTTGCGGATTCTTTCAATAGTTTAGTTTAGTTTAGTTTAGTTTTTCTTTAAGGCAGTGTAGTTATATTTAAAAATAGAATTTTTTTTATTGATTAAGTTAGTAGTTTTCTTTTTTGTTCATTGTTTCAATTTTGTTTTATTTCAAACGTATGTTGATCTTCAAATAATATTAAAAAAAATATATATATTTACCATCACTAGAAGAAGTCTGAAAGAATAATTTTTTTTATAAATTTATTTGGCACCACTAGGAACCTGAGAATAACAGTTAAATTAGCCGAGATAAAATAAATCAGTATCAATATAAATAAAAAACTCGCAATACTTGAGAAGGATAATGGTGACCTAAGAAAGGAAAATAGAGACCTTCGCGCTGAGGTGATGTTACTTAAAAACAATGTACAGGAGTTAACAACATTATTAAAAACAAATGCAGATTCACAAAATCTATCCACAGAAGACAACCTTACAAAGGAAAATAAATCATACAGCGAAGCTGTGCTTAACGTGGACGTCACAGAATCTAAAACATCGGCGTCTAAAAGCTGCACCGCACCTTCACCACAAATGACTGACAATTCATCTGACCAAATTCCGTTTCGGAACAATAAAAATACAAATACAAATACAAATCTAATAGATTATCAAAACATTCAAAAACAAAAAATGAATAAAATTCTCCAGTTAAGGGACACACCGCTGTCAAACATACATGAAGAATCACAGCAAGCAAAACAATCGGAAGAGGAAAAAGAAAATTTTACGTTAGTAATGAATCGCAAGAACAAAAACATGAGCTACAATAGAACAAATGCCGCTCTAGCAGGTCCGCTGAAAACACAACAGTTCGGGGGGCCACTAAATTGGCACATTTTCATTTCTTCGGCTTTGATGTGACCACAACAACCGAAGAATTAAAGAAATATCTCTTGGAAAAAAAATTTTCAAACCCTAAATGTGAACAAATTACCTCAAAACGTCCGGATGAATATTCGTCTTTTAAAATATCTATACCGGATTCCCAAGTTGACGCACTTGCATCTCCAGATCTATGGCCTGTGGGTGTGAGATTCAACCGTTTTTTATATCGACTGATGAGGAAAACACAACCAACATAACACCGAATGCTTATGACAATGAGATTTTAAAATTAGTTCACCAAAATGTGCAATGTTTGTCATCTTGTATAAACGAAGTAAATGTTTTTGCTAATTCCTTGAAAGCATGTAAAGTTCTATGCATTAGCGAACATTGGCAAACTGCGGAAGAACTTCCGCTGCTGAGTGCTGACAATCCAAAACTTCAAATTAATTTCGGCCTTCTGTAGAAATAAACTACAACATGGTGACACTGCTATCTACGCACACTACAGCTTAAAAGGAAAGGCGATTTCAATTATGACATGAAGTCGGGGAGTGCGAGTAGGTGCGAGTCTGAAGTGTTCGCTCCGACTAAATTTAATTTTTATAGTGGAAAAACTTGACAAATTTACTTTTAGTAAATTGAAATAGTGTAACTAGTCTGTGTACTAGTAGTATATTCATAGAAAATAAACTTTGATGTGTGCGAATTGTCAGTAAAAGTGATTTCTCACTTTTTTTCAAGCGCTTACCAAGCGGACTTCACGCATAAATTTGCCGGCTGACCATCGAACTCTTGTGTTTAATTTACTCGAGAGATATGTCTTGTGATAAGTAATTTAAAATCTCGGACTTAAAGAAAGACGAACTAAAAAGTGAGCTCGTAAAGCGAGGTGAATCTTGTGCGGGAAAAAAACCAGCTCTAATTACAAGACTTCAAAATGTAGTGAATTCGAAATATCTAAATCCTACATCGCCCGACGATGATTCAAATACCCTAAACGCATCTTTAGACAGCACGAGTAGTTCGACTACTGTGGTGAACTCTGTTATTACTTCAAAAAAAAGGTGCAAAAATAAGACATTTTTTAAACTCCTAATAAAATTGAAATATGTAAATGAGTGCTGTAAATATAAAGATAAATCGATAAATTTGAAAACTCGAAAGACGGCTGACAAGAAGGAAGACTTGCAAGCGAAATCTGTATATGAACCTAAAATAAATACAAAAAATAAAATACTATTCTTGGGAGACAGCAATAGCAGAGGTCTAAACGTAGCACTTAGGGAAAATATGGATGAAAATAGCTATGATATCCTGTCGATCGTTAAACCGAACGCCACTATTGAAAATGTGATGGAAGGAATTGATAACACACTATCTACTTTAAACAAGCAGGACTTTGTGATAATCCTTGGTGGCATAAATATCGCGATAAATGGTCAAAAAATTGACACTGGTAAAATTCATAAAATCAAAAAGTTATGCGTAAATACAAATGTGATTCTGATCTCCGCGGCCTTCTGGCAAAACAGTTCTAAATAGTTTTGTGCATCAAGTTAATTTGAAAATTTATAACGAACTGGTTTGCAATAATAACAACATTGCCTATGTTAATATAAATACATTGATCTCCTTAAGCGATTTTACTGCTCATGGCCTTCAGCTAAATGATAGGGGCAAAAGAAAATTATGTGCTCATCTACGAACCCTAATTAAACCCTCGTCATCTCCAGCTAAAAAATCATCTGTAAATTGGCAAAATCTCATCAATATAAATCTGGTTGAAACTCAGAGCCACTTAAAAACAAATGGGACAGTGCGAAGCAAAATCGAATTAGAAAACATCCCGACTTCCAAATCTTCTCTGGAAAATCCATGTACGGATCTGTCTTTTTAGAAAACACCACCGTCAATCGAAATGATGTCCAAAAATGTAAAATCTTAGACTTAAATGTCCAAAGTTTCAAAAATAAGCAAGAGCTCATTGATTTATTTTTGGTTGACAATACACCTGATGTGTTTTGCATCAGTGAGCACTGGCTAAATGTAAATGAAAAACCAATTTTAAAAGGCCATATACTTGTAAATAGTTTTAATCGCTCCTTATTCAAAGGCGGCGGAACAGCTATAACTCGTGTCTAAATAAAAACCTGGTCAAGTAGGCTACATTTAGTAATTCTGCTATGTAAATGCAATGGATAATTTCTCGATCACAACCCACTTGACCAGGTTTTTATTTAGACGCTCGTTATTTGTTAAATCCTCCATAAATGCATATGTAGTTAATCTAAATGTCCCATGTGAAGAAAAAGTTTTTGAGTATTGTGCAGCTCAGTGTTATGTACATGACGTTAGATATATTATCATTGCAGTATATAGATCACCTTCTAGTAATGTACGATTACTCTGTAAATCCCTTCAGGAAGTTATTCTTAAAATACTAAAATTCTCAAACTGTGAAACTATCATCTGTGGCGATTTTAATGTCGACTTTTCTAATACCATATCTTCTGATACCATTAACATTTTAGACTTGATGCATTCTTTTGGTCTTCGGCCAGTGATTGATCAGTTTACTCGCATAGGTCCGACTAGTAAGGCTATAATTGATAACATATTTGTAAAAAACACTCTTATGCGCTGTAATGGAGACATTATTTCTCCTGGTTTCTCTGATCACTTTGCGGTACAAGTGACTTTCAATTCTCAAAACTCTAAACCATACAAAACAAGTTCCAGACTTTTTAGAAATTTCAGCATAGTTAATAAGCAAAAATTTAGAAAACTAATTAAATTGTAGACTTGGGACTCAGTTTTCCAGGCTTCGAATATGGAGGAAAAATCTCGATACTTCACTAATATATTTATGAAACACTTTGAAACGCCTTTTCCATTGGTGAAATCAAAATCAGATAGCCATAAGAAAAAGAACTGGGTTACAGATGAAATTAAAAGGAACTCTAAAAAGCTGTCCGACTTATTTATTACATCCCGTACTAGCAACACACAAGCCACCAAAGATGAATGTAATTGTTTTAATAAATATCATAGAAAAATTGTAAACCAAACAAAGAAAGCGTATTATTCGAATATCCTTCAAAACTCAAAAAAACATGTCCAAATCTGCGTGGCAGATTATTAATGAAAATAGCAAATCAATAAATCATGGAAAAATTATCATCAAACATGAATGCGAAGTCTTATCCAATGATAATATGGTTGCCTCTCTATTCAATAAACACTTTACTAGACATAATAATCTTTCTGAGGAAATTATTCCACCTGAATCCTGTGAAGCTGGCCAGTCAATGTATATAAAACCTACAACTGAAAATGAAGTTTTCAACATAATTCATTCTATCGGTCATAAAAACTCAGCTGGAGTTGATAATGTACCATGTTCTCTCTTAAAATATGTATCAGACATCATTAGTAAACCGTTGGCCCACTTAATCAACGAATCTTTCCTACAAGGTAATTTTCCCTCAAATCTTAAGATAGCTAAAGTAGTGCCAGTATTTAAAAAAGGTGATAAATATTGTATTTCCAATTATAGGCCAATATCCATTCTACCGGCAATATCTAAAGTATTTGAAAAATGTATGTTAAATAGATTACTAAACTACCTAATTAAATATAATATTTTGTCTCCCTCACAGTTTGGATTCTTGCCAAAAAAATCGACAACAATGGCACTTCATCACTTCTTAAACTTCATATATGAAAGTTTGGATGAAAATAAATTTACATTAGGCGTATTTTTTGACAATAGCAGTGCCTTCGACACAGTAAACCATAACATTCTTCTCAAAAAATTATATAATTATGGTTTGAGAGGCCCTATTAGTGATTGGATTCGATCGTACCTCTCTGATCGAACTCAGGTGGTTCAGGTGAAATGTCTTATCGACGCCACTAACCAATACCACTGGAGTACCACAAGGTTCCATCCTTGGGCCCCTCTTGTTTATCCTATTTGTCAATGACTTAAAATCGTCGCTTGGAAATGTCATTACTTGTCAATTTGCTGATAACACATCTCTAGCCATAGCGGAGAAAACCAAAACTAATCTAGTAAAGTCAGCTACGAATTCTGCTGACATGATGGCAGAATATTGCAGGCAAAATTCACTTATTTTAAATAAAGATAAAACTCATACCGTACATTTTAAAGCTTCTAAAACTAGCCAAAATAGCCTACTAGTTCGCATGAATAAACACAAAGTTGAAGTGATAAAATTTCTGGGACTTTATGTTGACGAACACCTTAAGTGGAACAATCATATACAGGAGCTTTCTAAAAAAATATGTTCCTTAAATCATTTGTCTTTTAGGATTAAAAATATCCTTGACTTCGACACTATCAAGTTATTTTACGCAGCAAATATAGAATCACGTATTCGTTATGGAATAATGTTTTAATTCAGAAGAGGATATTACGTAACATTACAAATGAAGGTTTCCTCGCTCATTGTAAGCCTATTTTCAAAAAACATTCAATTTTAACTGTATATGATCTTTTTATCTATGAATATTCCATGTATGTAAAGAAAATATGTCACTCTTTATCAAAAGTAAAGATGTTCAGCAACGTTATCAAACCAGGTTCGGTGAAAGTCTAAATTTTCCCATTCATAATCTCTCTTTGTTTGAAAGAGGTCCTCATTACAGCTGCATAAAAATCTATAATCACCTTCCATCTGCTGTAACTAAAACTACTAATTTATCTCAATTTAAAACTGAACTTATTAAGTGGCTAAATAATAAATGTTTCTATTCACTGTTTGAATTCTTACAAGAGTGCCATCATTGAATATGCAGAACTATTTATAAAATGTTTGTTATTGTGTGATGTGTGTCATTGTATGTAAAACTGTACTTCTGTGTATTAAAATGACGTATTCTATATCGTTTTTTGCGATCACTGAACAAAATAAATTATTATTATAATTATAAACAAATTGTCTATACCTTATGATATTGAGATATGCAGTGCAGATTTGGAACTCAAAAATATAATCACCGTTGTAGCACTGTATAGACCACCCAACGGCAAAGTGGCAACTTTTTTCGATATTTTTGAACAGTTATTGGAGATATTAACATCTAGACATCGACTATTTATAATATCCGGTGACTTCAACATCAATGCGATGACTGCATCAAATACTGTGAATGATTTAAGAAATCTACTTGATTTTATAAAACTTACAACTCGCAATACACAGCCCTACTCGTATAACTGTCAGTTCTGAAACTTGCATCGATAACATTGTATCAAACATCCACAGTATCCAGACACAAATTATTCCGTGCCATTTTTCTGATCACACGGCACAAATTGTTTACTTCAATAATGCCCAGAAAGGGAAAATTTTCGTGCGCAATTATAGCCAAGCTAACATAATTAACTATACGAATGACTTACATTCAGTAGATTGGAGCATAATTGATGAAATCTTAGATGTAAACAGCAAATGGGACACCTTTTCGGTTTTACTCACAGAGAACTTCAATTACTATTTTCCTCTGACTCCAAAGACGATCAGTACAAAACCAAAAGAAACCTTTGTCACTTCTGAAATCATGCAGTGCCGTAAAGATCTAGATTTACTTTACATCTTGAAAGAGTTCAATTCTACAGCTAATGCAAACTACAAAAATACTAAAATCCGATATAAGCTGCTCCTAAAGCAAGAAAGATCCAGATATTATGAAAACTTAATTTCTCGCTCTGAAAATAAACCTAAAACCATGAGGTCTATCGTATCCTCTTGTCTTGGAAAAAATGCCAACGAAAATCAATTTGAAGATTTATCGGCGGATGATCTCAATAATCATTTTATTTCGTGTACACAGAATTTACTTGACAAGACATCGAAACAAGTCTCTAATGAAATCAACGTCCCTTTCAACACTAAAACTCTATTTCTCCGCCTAGTTACTGAAGAAGAAATCTTGGAAACAGTGAACAAATTTAAAAGCAAAAAAAGCTCAGGTTTTGACAATTTTCCGTTATTCCTATTGAAGAAAAAACCATCATTTCTATCATAAAACCTTTAGTCAACATAATAAACGCTTCATTACTCTCTCGTATCTTCCTTACCAGTCTCAAAACTGCTGTCGTCATACCAGTACTGAAAAAAGGGGACCTTGCTGAATTATCGAATTATAAACCGATCAGTTTATTATCTTCTTTTGCGAAAATTTTTGAGCAAATTATGTACGCCAGAATATATGCTTTTATTTCAAAGTCCGACCTATGGAATACTAACCAACATGGTTTCCTAAAAGGGAAAACTATTGAAACCGCATTATTCGACTTCACAAATGACATATTTAACAGTTGGGAAGAAGGAAGTCTTGCTTGTGGTTTATTTCTCGACCTGAGTAAGGCTTTCGACATACTTGACCACAACATCTTACGAAATTATACCAATATGGCATTCGCGGACTGGTTTTTGACTGGATGAAATCCTACCTTACTTGTAGGCATCAGATGGTTCTAAAGCAAAAAACGGAAACATCACAATCCTGTCTGAAAGAAATCATCAGAGGTGTACCTCAGGGAAGTGTTTTGGGACCGCTGCTGTTTATTTTGTACATGAATGACTTGCCACAAACAACGCAGAATACTTTTTGTAGCGTGTTCGACTATGCTGACTTGTGTCTTAATAAAGGGGGAAATGTTCGTGGATATCCCAAAACATGCTAAACAATGCCTGCAAAACATGGATCACTGGTTCTCTCTAAACAATCTAGTGCTAAACGATACTAAAACCAAGTGTATCTTGTTCAAAGCTGTACATTTCTGTGAAACTCCATCCTCAATAACTATAAATAATAAAAAAGAACTTCTAACGAATAGTGTTCGTTACCTAGGAATACACCTGGATCACAGACTAACGTGGACTGACCATATAGACTGGTTATGCAATAAGCTCAGTACTGTCTGTTTTGCCTTAACGACACTAAGCCATCACATCAATACCGAAACCTTAAGAACCGTTTACTTTGCTACTTTTTATTCTCACCTGCAGTATGGCATTATATTTTGGGGAAACAGTGTCAATATAAATAAAATCTTTGTTATACAAAAACAGGCCATACGGATTTAATAAACTGTCGTGTCGTGAGTCTTGTAGGGGAATTTTTAGGCAAAATCACATGTTAACTGTTCATGGCATATATGTGTCTGATCTTTTTATTTAAAAATAGGCAATTATTCTCAAGATTCGAAAATAAGAATATTAGTAAATATAATAGAAGGAACAATGACTGTTTCCAATATCCTTGCCACAATTTAACAAAATTTGAGAGTAGTGCCTTATACAGTTGTATGAAATTATATAACAAACTTCCGATAAATATAAGAACTGTAAAAAATCCTGCGGAATTCAAACGAAATGTTTTTAATCTCTTAATTAACATTGATCCTTATAATGTAGCAGATTACTGTAATGCTCAAAGAAATGAATATGTTTGTTAAATAAGTTAGAACATTTACTTTGTTGGACGTTTTCAAACCTGTACCTTTAAGTTCAAGTTTCTGAAATAAACATGCATACATACATACATACATACACTACTTATCACGAAAAGTGAGAAATTTTTCACTGCCTCTTAAGATACAATTAATAAAAATAAATACGGTGCAAGGTACACTGTGGCTAACAAAATATTGGATCAGAAATAATTAACAATGTCCAAAATGCATTCGCTTCACAACTAGATCACTTTCTAATAGTGTCTGGGAAACAATTTTTGTATTTTGTAGATATGTAAGAGAATATGCTCCTTTAGAATTCGTAATAAAAAATGGGAGTTCCATTTAAAAAAATTAAAATTATTTTGTACCTCAGCGATGCACTCTGTACAAATAAATGAAACCCTCCAAAATATAGCAAATTCATAGTAATAATCGACATGTCCAAGCGTTTTTCCAAAAAGAAAATATTTTAGGAGATAAATATACAGGTTGAATTTTAAAACTAAGTGGATATAAGTAAATTCGGACGAAGTCGTGTAGGAGTAGAGGGGGTTCTAGCGTGTATCAGGTCACGCCTTCATTTCGAAGCATGCAGTTTTTAGAGCTATTTTTTAGCTACATTATTATAAATTACAGACAATAATAATTACATCACAAACTCTTTTAAACGGACACTAAATGGCGCATAAACACTTAACGTTTCGCAGTCGTTCTGACGAAGCTGTCGAACGACTGCGAAACGTTAAGTGTTTATGCGCCATTTAGTGTCCGTTTAAAAGAATTTGTGATACAATTTTCATCGGACAAGAGCCAGCTTTAATTAATAATAATTACGTTATGCAAATGTACTACGGCAATTAGAACAACATTTTACATGAATTATTGAAATCCTAGATAAAATAAAATTATTAAATACGCGCTCATCGTTTCGCTTCCCAATGCGAGACAAGGCCGGCCGTCTCGAATACATCCGAGGCATGCGTCGCCAACCTACTTGCTTCAAGCTATATAAGATGTTCGACACTTTTTATCTACACTATGTGTATAAATAAACTATCGCATTATTATGTTAATTTTACTAGATTTCACTAGTAAAGATGATCGCTATCGTAAAATACAATTTCTTTAAGATCATGATTATGACAGAACAGTTGTAGTAAATTGTGTAGAACAAGTTAATTTAATATGTAGTATAATACAAATATAAAGTCACTAAAGTGTGGAAATATGTAGAGTATAAAAGTATAAAATACAGAGACAAATTAAGACAACAACAATTATTAGACTAGGTGCTGAACGAACGGTAGTGAATATAGATTCAGTGAATACTAGTGGTGAGACGGTATTTTTGTAACGGTTATTTTGTCGCGGTATAAATTTGTAACGTTACTTTGCGTTACTGGTTTCTAAAATAACCAGTTCCAATGTCGCGTATGTCGCGAATTGAGAAATTACAAAGCGTTCGTGTTTTTCAGTAACGTATAACGTTTAACGTTTTGCTGGTACTCAGTCTCGACGTCGCGTCGCGTTTATTGGAACTAGTTACTTTAAAAGCCAGTACTGAACAATTGAAAATTTAACGTCAAGAGAATGTACATAAAGTTTTTAAACACCACCGGTTTAAACACCACTTTTATCATTTAGCAGCCCGAGATTAGTTGTCAACATATATCATAATAAACTACCTAACGTCTCAAGACAGGTATTTTTGAATTTGTGAGAGGTTATTGTTTACAATCAAAGGCAAAATGCATTTGCGGGTGATGCGCGCATAAATGCAGTCTTTCGCCCCGTTTCGCTCGCTACTGTCGCTATAGTTATTTCGCTCCAACGCAACAGGAATTGCCTACATCAAGTACCAAGATGCAAAAATAACGCGACAAAGTAACGTTACTCTGTCGCGGTATTTTTGCGTCGCTGTAACGAAAGTAACGTTCCAACGGTGTAACCGTTTTTCCCATCACTAGTGAATACCACGAACTGAATAAGACAGCGTCGACAGCCGCGATATGCGACACGAACCAATCACATGTCAACAAGAGAAGGAGGATAATTTGAAATATTTTTGAGATTTATAGAAAGCTTTTTGAAATTTCGAAATTTTCAATGTCATTTTGAAAGTTTCAAAATGAAACTTTCAACACTCACATCACTAATTCTGGGTATTAAAATACTTCTCGTTTTTCACTAATTGCTATTGGACGTCTACTTTATAATCGGTTCTCATCCTTCCATATTCTGTTTTTTTCGTCAGTATTGGGCAAATTGCATCAAATCGGGAATAATTAATGTCGATATCTAGATCTAGAGATAATTTCTTTTTCGCCTCTTCACAGTTTGGACACATTTGGGTTTCGGCTTTGTATTGATCTGCTGTGTGCTTGCCCCCGCACTTCAAACAACGTACTTCATTTTTACAGATGCTTGCTCCATGGTGGAAACTCAAGCATTTATAACATCTCAAAATATCAGTATGTTCATATACACTACATACCGCAAAATTTATGAAAACTAATCCAAAATCCATTATGCTGTGAAAAGTTTTCGGATCCACTTCTATTATGGCCAAATACCTGGTTTTCATCTTTTTAATTGTTTTTAATTAATGTATGCACTGTTGTCCATGAATTTATTTGGATTCAAAAGACAACTTTTTAGAGCGTTTTCATCGAGCGATTCCTCAATTCCAATAATTTTAATTTTCGGTTTTTGTAATTTTGGTACTTGAACTTTATATTTATCTCCCAATTGTTCCTCAGTTGCCTTAGATATTTTTTCAACTTCTTCTTTATTAGCACATTGCACAAGTATGGTTCCGTTCCTTTTTTCGTTAATTTTGGTTATTCCAATATTTAGCTCAGCTTGATTTAATCTTTTTTAAGTAAGGTTTTCGTAATAGTGCTTTCCTGTTTGTCCTTTGGTTTTATTAACACTACATTTTCCTTTCTTTTTACAGTATTTGCGTATGAATTATTTACAGAATTTTGTTCATTTAATTTTTGTTTATTACTTTTTTCTTCCCCTGCTAGTAAGTCCAGGGCTGAACGGAGTATTTTATTGTTATTTAAAATTTCATTAATAGAAGTTTTCGTTTCTTCACCCATTTGTAACAGTTTTTCTATTTTATCTGTCTCGGAGCTTTTTGATTGTTGTAGGGATATCTTGTGTAATTCTTTTACATCTAATTAATTGAGTTGATTGTTACTTGATGAAAATCAATATCAATAATATGAAATAACGTTGAATTCTTAACTGACTTTCACTTTATTTGTTAATTGTTAATGTGCCATAAACCAGCACATACAGAAATTACAATACATAATCATTCAAACCACCATTATTCCCAAAAAGTAGCAGCATATAATAGTTATATACATAGGTTAATTACTGTGCCTCTAAGTAAAGTAGATTTTAATAAAGAACTAAATCTGATTAAACAAATAGCAATCAATAATGGCTTTAAAGTAGATTTAATAGATACCATATTAAAGAAAAAACAGTTTGAACAAGCACTAAATCTAGTTTATCCTAAATCAATACAGAACTATAAGTATTTCAATACTTTTACATATCTAGGTAATCAGACAGAGATTATAAGTAAAAAACTGAAGAAACTTGATCTGAATATAGCTTTCAAAAGTATAAATTCAATAGGTTCCTTTATAAAAAATAATAAAAGTAGAACATCAAAGTTAGATAAGTCAGGTGTATATAAGTTAGCATGTGGTAGTTGTCATAAAGTATATATAGGTCAAACAGGTAGAAGTTTTCGGAAACGGATTACTGAACACAAATTTGCTTTTACACATAAGAAAACAGATTCGAATTATGCGAACCATTTATTAGAGAATAATCATACTTTTAAAATCTTAAATGTACAACCTAAAAGTAAAAAAAAATAATTTGTTAGAAAGTCTAGAAATAAATAAATTGAAATATACAGACAAATTGTTAAACGACCAATTAGATTTAAATAGTTCACCGTTGCTGAAACATTTCACAGAAAATAGGTTTCGAACGTGTCCGGAATAAATTATTTAGCTTAAAGTTAACTCTAACTGTCGTAGATACAAATTCACTGTAAACCAATATTATATTAGTATTAAGTGCTCAACATCTGAAGAAGGTACAGTGTACCGAAACAATTTTTATGTATTAACAAATAAAGTGGAAGTCAGTTAAGAATTTAACATTATTTCATATTATTTCTTTTACATCTGTTGTTATTTCTGATATTTCACTTTCACAGTTTTCTGTTATTTTATTCCGTAGTTTGTTTAATTCAAGTTTTAATTCTTTATTTTCTTTCAAAACCATTCTTTTACATCTGTTGTTATTTCTGATATTTTACTTTCACAGTTTTCTGTTATTTTATTCCTTAGTTTGTTTAATTCAAGTTTGAATTCTTTATTTTCTTTCAAAACCAGACCTAATTTATTTTCTATAACAATATATTGTTCATTAATAGTCTTAAACATTTTGTAAATTTCTTCCGCATTTAGCTCGCTTTGAGAAAATTTATTTCGCTTCTTAGTGCCGGTCAGTATTTGAGAAGATTTACCTGTTTCAACATCTATTCTCAAAATTTGTAAATACTTTGGTATTATGTTCATATCATAAGATTCGCATTTCCAACTTTTTTTCTTTTTCCCCGCATTTCTGTTACCCCTTCACAGGTGTTATGGTAGAATTGATTGCAACTTGTGCATTCAATAACCGATTTTATGTCATTAAATTTCTTTTTACATGATGCACATACGATATCATCATTTTTTAGCATTTTCCTTGCTGTCAAAACAGATAATCTCACATCAAATTATTTGATGCCTAGCGCGGCACGTTTATTGTTTTTAAGTTGGATTTAATTACACGGTGATAAGAAAACCGGTACTACAATGTCCACCCGATGAATGTTCACATTTATTTTTTCTACTTTGCGTTCACAATGGATTCATTGTGACACCAAAAACAGTTTCACAATGAAGCTCATTGTGACACTGTTTTTGGGGATATTTTAGTCATTTTTAATTGAAAATATTTAATAGATTTTACAAAATAACTCAGTATTTATTTGTTACTTAACAATATACTTACAATGAAGCTGGATAAGAAAAATTAATAATTTGTTAATGTGACTTTTGATTAAAACGAAAGGTTTTCGGTGTTGCCACGCATTACAACTAAAATTCCCCATACACTAAGAAGATCCAATATTTTTCATATTTTTGTTCAATAAGTGACGCAAAGTAGAAAAAATAGTATATTATACACGTTTCACAAGAGGCATTGTAACACTCGTTCCGTTGGGGCACTCCTAGCTCGCTACGCTTCGCTAGTCGTACCCCAACCCAACTCGTGTTACAATAAGCCTTCTTGTGAAACTTGTATAATAATATACTATTATTAATTACTCATCAGTCCCAGCAGCTCTAGATTCATCCTTTTGAGTAATGCACATGTAAAGTTAGTTACTTATGTCTCTTCAGGTTCAGATAATTTACTGTACGTTTTTCTCATGTAAATCAGTTTTAATAGAGACTCACAGTAAATTGTTGGGTGAACAACACGAGCACGCCCGCGCCAATAATAGAGACGTAGTGTGCTCAGCTGGTGCTTTTTAATTTTGTTCACTTTGCCCACCTTTTACTTGGGGTCTAGTCGAACCTTGCCGAGCAGTGCCGGAGAAACGTCAGTCCCTCGCACAATTTGCTGACCTTCAGGTAGGTAGCAAACACAAGCCGCTAATGTAACGCATGTAACTTTTTCAGAAGACAAATTAATTGAATTTAACTTGAAGGCTTCCGCGGTCGTCGTCCATGTTTGAATTGGCTTCCGGTTGGAACCGCGTCACGTTGACTTCTTCTACTGCCGACGTTTCGTTCTCCATTGCAGAAGAACTTCTTCAGGGCTGCTGCTGCTGCTGGTGGTGTTGCTGCTGCTTCTGGTTAGTCGTTGAGACTGAGTGGGTATGTCTGTTGTCGTGGTATTTATAGTGATCGGTGGGGGTAGTGAGTTGGAACGGTGACCGGGGATTGGTCTGTTGGGGCGTGACGGATCGTTAATGAGATGTTTCCAGGCATTGTGGAGGTAAAAGCCAGTATCACGGTTCAGATTATTGGGATGTTTGAGTATTTCTATGGATTCACGGATTTTACGATTGAAAAAATGACATGAGCGGGCTAGAAGTTTTGTGTCGGAGAATAGGATTTGGTGACCGGTTTCTAGTTTGTGTTCAGCTAGGGCCGAGCCAGTTGTTTGTAGTAGTCTAGTACAGCGTTCATGTTCAGAAACACGAGTGCTAACAGACCGTTTTGTTTCACCGATGTACACACGTCCACAGGAACAAGGAATTCGGTACACACCTTCGGATTGTAAGGGGATGTGATATTTTGTGGAGGGTAGGCAATCTGAAAGTTTCGTCATGGGTAAGTAAATTGATTTGATGTTCTGTTGTTTGAGTATTTTGCCGATTCGATCTGTTATGGTGTGAATGTAAGGTAGGTAAGCTGTAGCGACTGGAGGTGTATCAGGTTCAGAACGTGGAGGAATTGGGGTGCGATGACGAGAAATGGATCTTTGGATGTCGTGCTTTTTGTAGTTCTTATTTAGAAGGAATTTTGTTACGTGGTTCAGTTCAGTTTGAAGTGAAGAGGGTTCTGATAGGGCAAAGGCACGGCTGACTAGTGAGTTAATGACTGACTGTTTTTGAGAAGGATGATCGTGTGAATGTGCATTCAGATAGCGATCAGTATGGGTTGATTTGCGATACACAGAGTGTCCTAATCTACCGTTAGGGAGGCGGCTTACTAAGATATCAAGGAAAGGTAAGTGGCCGTCAGTTTCATATTCCAAAGTGAAGCGAATGTCAGGATGTTGAGAATTTAGGTGTTCAAAGAAGTTGTTTAGGGATTCCTTACCGTGTGGCCAAATAGCAAAAACATCATCTACATATCTGAACCAACACTTGGGTTTAAGTGGGACAGAAGTAGGGCTTGTTGTTCGAATGCTTCCATAAAAATATTGGCTACTATTGGGGAGAGAGGAGAGCCCATGGCTGTGCCGGAAACCTGTTCGTAATATTGATCACGGTACATTAAATAGGTTGAGGTTAAACAACATTCTATTAAGGGAATTAAGTCTTTGGGTTGGTTATGGGCTGTGAACAGTTGTTGGATGATTGTGATGGTGTCGGGAATTGGCACTTTGGTGAAAAGAGATTCTACATCGAAGCTGACCAGAATGTCCTGAGGGTCTAGGGAAATCTCGGGAATTTTTTGGACGAAGTGCTGAGAGTTGAGGATGAAGGTTTCACTTTTCCCTCCAAACGGTTTGAGACTCTGTGCTAGATATTTGGAAACTTTGTAGGTTGGTGAGTTAATTGCGCTAACTATGGGACGTAAAAGTGTATCGGGTTTGTGGATTTTAGGGAGTCCGTAAAGTCTGGGAATTCTGGAGTCACGGGGGATCAAGACTTTTTGTGTTTCTGGTGGGATAGAAGAAGATTTTATTATTTATAAAAGATCTTTGTCAAAGATCTTTTATAGTGTAATATTGGCCTAAAGTAATAATATCATATTAGTGGTATTTGTCTTAGTGAACACAGATCAAAGAAAGAAATGATATTTGTTTTTGAAGGATTTAAAATAGCATTTTAATTTTAAAACCACATAAAATAAAATTCTAAAAAAAATTATTTTTGGTCAGAATTTTAGCAAAATATTGTATTTAGACGCTCTAGGTTGTTGATTACATTTAATTTTATCTGAGTGCATTGATTCTAGAAGAAAAAGATTAGTAACTTTAGAATTATTGCAATTTTTCATCTTCGCGAGTTTCTATTTTTCAAATTTTCAGCCATATTTTAAATGATTGGCTGGATAGAATTATGCTGTTTTTTATTTTAATTGATGCACGAACTAACTATAGTATTTTTTTTTTTGGCAAAAGTCAATAATACAGTTTTTCTCCATTTCTAACGAATTTTATGAAAGTCACAGTATATAAATATTCCTATGTTCAGTTAAAAAAAAAAACATGTCAATGCATTGCAGGACATGGAGGCAATTTCCTAGCAATCTTCAACAAAATAAATGTGCTGACAGTGTCACTTATGAAATGTCATGATCAAACAACGGACATATGTATGGCTGTTCACGGTTACTTCGCTTCGAGGACGCAACGCGCACGTAAAGTAGCAAGTCCATGAGCGCCGGGCAGGAGCCGGGTCAATATATTAATATATTACTTTCAAAAAATTGATTAATATGCTATAATAAACATAAAGTTATAATACGTAAATTATAATTTCTTATTTTGAAAGAATTACTATATTTATTTAAAATTTAAACTATAGTGATGCCAACACCAAATTTTACGCTCGGAATATTAAGACGACCAGCTACAATTCTATTGCCGCGCAGGGCGTACCGCTCATGCGAATAACATTGAATTCCATTTTTCCGTCCGTTATTTGGTCATGATTTAAATCTCGAAATCTTAAGAAAATCTTTGTAGGTATAAGAAAATTGCTTATGAATTTGCTCCTTAGAAGGAGAACATTTCGAACATTTATTACACTGTTGTTAACAAAATAAATCTTAAAATTACTTTACTGAAACTGGTTTTCTTTGATCGTAGGTCAGACGAGGCCCCAAATAGGGCTGAAAGAGATGTTCGAGAGATCCACTGCAATGAGTGCGTATACGATAAATTCAGTGAAGTAACTGTTGCCGACAAAGCATCGTCTATCTTTTCACTGTTGCTAAAAGAACATGCCTCGGATGTGTGGTATACGACTTCGGGTTGATCCGAATGCTGTCGGTGCTCAGTGTAGACGTAATATTTTATATCCAAATTTGTTTACTGACGACTTCAAACAACTGGATCAGCAGTGAACACTTCTACGTCCACGTGCGGAATTTTTAAGGTGCTCTTACAGGAACAATTAAAATTGTCTAATTACCAGCAACTTCCGTCAATTTTTATGTCATGGCAACATCTAACAATATAAGGCCACACATTGTACGAATATGTGGAGCAACTCTTTGTCAATTAATAGCTCAATATTGCCCGTTGATATGGATATAGGTATATCCACCAATTAGGCAACGAGTGCATACACGATTAATTCAGTGGAGCAACTGTTGCCGGCAATAAACATCGTCTACCTTTTCGCTGTCTCTAAAAATGCATTTGTTATAATGCATTCAATAAAAAAAAAGAAAGAAAAGAAGAAATAGGCGAATTTGGATGCGAACATTTCTAGCTAGTCGAGAACATTTATCTTCAGCATTGTGAAATAAATCAGGTTTAGATGACTTCTTACGGACAAAATTTATTGTAAAATTAAACACATTAAAATATGCAAAAAAACAGGTACAATATGCATTTTACATGAAATCCGAGCTTTACCTATGAGCACGCGCATTAATAGTTATGTAGTACTTAGCGTGAACATTATCCGTAATGTACAAATTGCGAAAACTCCCTAATGACTAAGTATTTATTTAAGGACGTAATTTATTTTTATAAATAACCTTTATTTAGCTTTTTGTAGGTACATATTTTGTTCTCTTTTTTAGTTTGTGGAATATCCGATTGTTAAAATGAATCACGAGTCATTACTGAGACGTGACATTCAAAACCTTTATCGCTATAATCCAACCAATTTCAAGTTCGTGTGACAGTATTGGAGTGTTAAGGGGATTCTTTCAAGCAGAAATCAATGCAATGTTATGCATTTTTTGTCGGCAAATTGTGGCTTTCGTTATGAATAAAACTTTCTGAAAAAAATATATGTGACTTAAGTAGTGATTGCCCGCCGCCCGTCGCAGGTGCAGAGACCGACAGAGACCGCATGCAAGGGATAGCGTTATGCCGACTCTACTTTAACTCCGTTTTGCAGCACAATTTTGTCAACGAATTACGGAAGTTGTAATTAATCAATACAATTTAAATTTAACCAACATATCAAGGACATGTAAAACAAAGGCTGTGGACCACTATTTTCTTAAAACGTGCATAGTTCACTTCACTACAGCGTTGTACAGTAGAGCCAATTTATTGAAGGTTTGGATTTTTTTTTGGAAAACCCTACTTGCATTTAATACTCCTATGCGTCAAGGTACCTCGATCATCACTACTTAAATCACATATATTTTTTTCAGAAAGTTTTATTCATAACGAAAGCCACAATTCGCCGACAAAAAATGCATTGATTTCTGCTTGAAAGAATCCTCTTAAGAGTTGCGAAAACAACAAATGTGTATTTTTCCGTTCGAAGTTGGAACAATCGAAATGTCTTTTGTAAAGGGTAAGGTAGCTCTGATCACGGGAGGTGCGTCCGGAATTGGTCTTTGCTATGCCCTAGAGCTGCTAAAAAATGATCTGAAGGTAGGTGATGGTTTCTTCGGAAAGAACGCTATTCATATCTTAGAGATTTCAACAGGGCCGCGCCACCCATAAGGGCAAGACGGGCAGTGCCCTGGGGCGCCTGGTTGCTGCGCCGCGCTCCAACATCATTTAAATTTCTACTAAGCAGAGTAGAATTTAGAATTTTATTCTGTATTGTAATGATTTAATCATTTAAGTAAATGTATATTATAATAGTCCCGTTATCAATCATCGAAAATACGCTTCATACTTCTGTCTTATATATTTACAATCCAAACATTATCCAATCATAAAAAGCACGACAAAGTGCCAAAATGCACCCCAAAACAGCGCAATTATGCTTGGCGAAACACGATTTTTTCCCGACGTTCACCACACAGATCTACAGGTTTAATCCTGTAGATTCTTGCCCAGAAGTCGTTGGCTGGATTTTTCTCCGCGTGCGCATTTACTTATATAAAAAAGCTGGTTAACCCCGCAATCTGTTTTATAAACTGTGTTCTTTGACATTATTATATTGTTATTACTTATACTTCAATTTAAGTCACCATAGGGAGTAACAATTATTGTATAAAATCTATTATACATTTTTGAGATAAGGAGGGGTGAAATTGTATTTTTTGCCCAGGGGCGCATCCAAGGCTAAGCGCGGCCCTGGATTTCAAAGAGCTGGTGCCATAGCAGACTTTTTAGACAGTTGAGAGGAAATTGTGAAGGTGTAAAAGAAGTTTGAAAAATAATAATCTATAGCATTTAATAGCTAAATAGAGTATTTATCTTCAATTTCAGATTTAGTTCTTATGATTATAAGAAATATATTAATTATTTTCTGTGATTTAAATTACGAAATGAAATGTCGACGAAATAGATGCAATGGCGAATACAACATTTGCGCAATTATTTAATTTCGAATTCAATTCAGCGGAGCTAACCACACTAAAAAGTGATTTTCTGATATACGACCAAGTGGTAAAATCCGGAATTTAAAATCTTTTAAAATTAAAAAAAAAGAAGCAAATTTAAAGTTTTTCTATCAAAATAACAAGTGCTCCGGACCACTTGCATTCGTGAACTCGTGAACAGAGAAGAACAATTCGAGAACGCGCTTCGCGCGTTAAAGGCCGCTCGCCTTTGGGGGCTTACGGCAGCTAGGGAATTGAATTTTCTCTCGGGTCCTTCCGACCTTGACCCTGAAAATATTCGTTTAATTTGAAAAAAAAAAATTCTATCTCAATTCGTTGTTTTCGTTGACTACAGTCGGGTTCGCTTGGGTTGGGTTGACTTTGAACTTCAGTTTGACCTTGACCTTTAACTTTTTTAAAATTTTCTTTTTCGATCGCAATTCCTCGCTCGAATCGACTACAGTTGGGTTAGCTTGGTTTGGGTTCGCTTAGGTTGGCTTGGGACGACTGATCCCTGACGTCGGCAAATGGATTGGTAGGAAGCATGGATACTTGACGTATCACCTGACCCAGGTGCTTAGTGGGCATGGGTGCTTCGAACATTATAAGTACCAATACAAGATCTCGGATAGTGCGGGGTGCAGATACTGCAACAATGAAGAAGACACGGCCGAGCATACGCTGTTTGAATGTACCAGATGGGAACAGATGAGGCGCAAAATGGTTCTCGAGGTCGGTGTGAATCTGGACCCAACAAACTTAGTGGATGAAATGCTCAGCAGCGAGCGTAAGTGGATCATAATCGCCAAAACCATCGAGGGGATAATCATAATTAAGGAAAAAGATGAAAGAGCGACGGAATAATTAAAATAAGAAATCTGGAGCAAAAAAAAGTCTGGAAAAAAAACAATAATTGTTTTGCACTGTGAAGAAATGCGTATACGCGAAACTGCAGTGGAAAAGCGGGTAGAAAGAAGGAAGGGTTTTTTAGTCGGTAGGCGCCTGGGCGACCTCCTTCCCAGGTGAATCCGACACTCCCCTGGCATAGATCCAGCCGGGGGGTAGTCTTTGGAAGATTTTCTCAATCCTCATTTAAAAAAAGAAAAAAAAAAGGTTCGCTTGGGTTGGGTTGACCTTGAACTTCCGTTTGACCTTGACCTTTAACTTGTCGAAAAAAAATTATTTAAATTTTTTTCGATCTCAATCCCTTGCTCGGGTTCGTGACCTTGACCTTTGATCATAGGCACGCCTGGTTGTCGAAAACCGATTTTTTTTCCGTCTTTTGCCAAATTCTTGTTTGTGACCTTCACCTTTGACCTTTAAGGCGATTCGCCGTCGAGAATCGAACATTTTTCCGGATTTATGTCGAATCTTTGTTAGTGACCTTGACCTTTGACCTTTAGGGCGATTCGCCGTCGAAAATCAAAAGTTTTAACCGATTTATGTCAAATTTTTGTTCGTGACCTTGACCTTTGACATTTGGGACGCCTGGTCGTCGAAATTTAAAGCTTTTTCCGTTTTTTTTTCAAAATTTTCGTTCGTGACTTTGACCTTTGACCTTGAAAGCGATTCTCTGTCAAAGACGGACCTTTGACCTTTGGGACGCCCGGTCTTCGAAATTCGAATTAAAAAAAAAATTCCCCGATTTATGCCAGATTTTCGTTCGTGACCTTGACCTTCGACCTTTAAGGCGATTCGCTGTCGAAAATAAAAAATTTTAACCAATTTATGTCAAATATTTGTTCGTGACCTTGCCATTTGACCTTTGGATCGCCCGATTGTCGATATACGAATTAAAAAAAAAAATTCCCCGATTTATGTCAAATCCTTGTTCGTGACCTTGACCTTTGACCTTTGGAACGCCAGGTCGTCGAAATTTAAAGTTTTTCCGTTTTTTTTCAAAATTTTCGTTCGTGACCTTGACCTTTGACCTTGAAAGCGATTCTCCGTCAAATGTGAAAAATTCTCCCCGATTTATGTCGAATATTTTTTCGAGACCTTGACCTTTGACCTTTGGGACGCCCGGTCTTCGAAATTCGAATTTAAAAAAAATCCCCGATTTATGCCAGATTTTCGTTCGTGACCTTGACCTTTGACCTTTAAGGCGATTCGCTGTCGAAAATAAAAAATTTTAACCGATTTATGTCAAATATTTGTTCGTGATCTTGCCATTTGACCTTTGGATCGCCCGATTGTCGATATTCGAATTAAAAAAAAAATTTCCCCGATTTATGTCAAATCCTTGTTCGTGACCTTGACCTTTGACCTTTGGAACTCAGGTCGTCGAAATTTAAAGTTTTTCCGTTTTTTTTTTCAAAATGTTCGTTCGTGACCTTGACCTCGACCTTTAAGGCGATTCGCCGTCGAGAATCAAAAATTTTCCCCGATTTCTCTCGAATTTTTGGTCGCGACCTTGACCTTTGACCTTCTAGATAATCCGCTGTATAATTCAAAATTTTTTGAAAAATTAAAATTTTTTTGAAAATATGCCCCCCCTTTTCCCAAATTTTCGGTCGCGACCTGGACCTTTTTGACAATTAAGACGATCCGCCATATAAATTCAAAATTTTTTGTAAAATTTAAAATTTTTGAAAAATGTCCCCCCCTTTTGCCCAAATTTGCAGTCGCGACCTTGACCTTTGACCTTTGAGATGATCCGCCGTCTAAATTCAAATTTTTTGACCCCCCCCTTTTCCCTCGACGTTAACGAAGTTTCTTTCTCGAAATCCGAAAATTTAACCCCCCCCCCTTTCCCAATTTTCGGTAGTGAGTGACCTTTGCGACGATTCGTTATCGAAGTTCAAAAATTTTTCGAACCGCTCCCTTTTCCCCATATTTTTGGTCGTGACGTTGACCTTTAAGACGATCGGCCGTCCAAATTCAAAATTTTTTTGAAAATCCCCCCCCCCCCAATTTTCCTCATATTTTTGGTGGTGACATTGACCTTTAAGACGATCCGCCGTGTAAATTCGAATTTTTTTTGAACCCCCCCCCCCTCCCTTCCTTCGACGTTAACGACGTTCCTTTCCGGAAATCCGAAATTTTGAAAAATCCCCCCCCCTCCCATTTCTTGCCATTTTATTTTCGACTGCGTCTTGGGTTCGGTAGCGTCGATTCCACTTGGGTTCGTTCGCGTCAAGTCGACTCGGGTTGGATTAATTTGTTTTTTTCAATTTTTTCTAAGTTCGTTCGAATTTTTCCGAATAATTTATTTTTTGTTCGTTTCGGCCCGTCGGGACGTTTCTTACGACGTGCGACACGCCGTGCCCATCTTTTTCCGGATTTAAAACGATAATAACAAATAACGATAAACAATCAACAGTTAACGACAAATTTCGACGGAGGAAAGTATTCGACGTACGTTGGACGACAAAAGTACGCTTTTTCTAGATTCAGAACGATAACCGACGAAAGTAAATAAATAAATAAATAAAACGAAATTATTTATTCGAACCGACAATTATTTACGTCGAGCGTTAAACAAAAAAAAGAAAATTCTCGCGGGCGATATTAATTAATCTCATAATTCCGGCCCGCTAAACGAACGAAAAAATTCCCGGCCGGCCGCGATAATTCGTTTCGAACTGATGACGCCGTTTGAAATTCCCGCTCCCGAAGCCCCGCGATCGGACTTCAGTTTATAGGTTAGAACTCTCACGTACATTTCTTTCCGAAGCACGGGGTTTACTGCCGAACGATATAATACCAGGGGCGTATTCGAAAACTCAAAGCGTTACTCTTGGGTAATATTCTTTCTCTCTCATATAAATCATTTTGTATATTTTGCTATTCACTTTATTCACTCTGTTGGTATTTACTCCCTGTATTTTCGAACACGCCCCAGTGTTGTTCTTCGGGTGAAAATTATTGTAACAGAATTTTACAGATTAATGTAGTAGATTTTGTTTTGACGTAATAGATAGTGCTCTATATTTATTTCTTAATTATTTTTCACTGACCATCTCTGGAACGACGGCACATTCTACTTTATACCATTGTTTATACTTGTGGACAACAAAAGCCGAACGAAAAGGTTTAAAATTGTGCTAAATTCAAGCTTATCTTCATGACAGTACATAAAAATTATTACAATTTCTATATTTTTAATTATACATACATATAAATTTAATAATAAATATCAGACTTAAATTCTTTAGAACATTAATTTATTTTATTTAATTAATTTTTAATTATTTTATTAATTAATTTATAAATTCGTAACACATTTTAAATATTATAATATACATATTTCTAACATAAAAAATAAACTTTACAAATTCGACTTTGGAAGTTGCAGATAAAACGAAATGTAATAGATTTTATAGTCGAGTAATAGCGTAACAAGCAACATAAAAAGTAATAAATCTATTACGCCCGTAATGACAAGAACAACGCTGAATAATACTCACTCAAGGACTCGGATCGGAAACGAAAGCGAGTGACGTCGGGGACTCGCTCCGAACGTTCTTAAATTGGGAAACGTTCGCGAATTGTTTCGATTTACTATTTTAACCTTTCTTCCGATTTTCGAATTGCTTTTTTCTTTCAAATACATATCTCTTCGTCGTATTTCACAAACGTTAGCGCTATTTGTAAACGGGATAATAATTATAAGTGTTTCGGACGGACACGAAGCGTCATCGACATTTCTTTTCAGTCGCATTCGTGCAAAAGGCGTTCGAATTTACATATTATCGGATCAAATAGACTTACGTATCGGTACCGCCCGTTCACAATTCACACGCACACACACATTTTTAATCTCAAATGCAATGTATTTTTGAAAAATTTATGAGAAAAAGAAACTCAACTTACGTTTTAGCAAGTTCGAAATTCACTGTCAATAAGCATGCGCACGTTCCCATGGCAACCGACTCTGGCGAAATCCTTCCGCAAGCGCGCGATTTTCAAATTAGTTTCTCCTCTTAATTTTTCCGTTCCGATTACGCCGCAGATAACCCTTTCGAAATATCTTTGGTTAATAAGAAAGTTATCGGTAAATTTAAAGACGAACTCTGTGGACAGATAATAACTGAGTTCATTGGAATTAGAGCTAAAGTTTACGCCATCAGAGTAGGAAAAGAAGTAAAGTTTAAAAAATTGAAGGGCGTAGGTAGGTCGTTCAGGAATTAAAACAATAACTTTTCAGGATTATTATGACTGTTTGTTTGATAATAAAAAATTAATGTCAAAATTCAAATAGCATCATCAATTATTAACCGTTACCATAAATAAAACTGCCTTAGATGCTCAAGATGACACGACATTACGATCTTGTAACTGACATTCATTCGTTGCCGTTGGTATTATAAATTAAAATGAAATTGTATGTAATTTTGTAATTATGTATTAAAATTAAATTATATGTAATTTGTAATTACATTGTGTGTTAATAAAGCATTTTGTATTATACATACGTAAGTAAAACATATCTTCTATTTTTAGATTTTATTTAAGATGTTTTACAATTATACACGCACGCCGTTATCGTTATTCGCCCGCTTGACTCGCGGAAATGCGCACGCCCACGCACCGCAAGGACCATCGCTACATTTTTTCGAAATTCCCGCGACGCCGCGCCGCCGTGCAATTCGTCAACAGATGGACATTCTTTTTACAGAAACCCACCGGACGTCCTTTCGCAATTCGTCAGCAGATGGACACCGCCAGACGCAACAAACATCGCATCCGTGTTCGACGAAAAAAACGACATCCTTCGCCGCGCGTCGTTCTTATTACAATCTCGAACCGATACGAGCAACTGATTCAACGGTCGAGCGGCTTAGGTGGACGGTTCAGGAACGCCGAGGAACGGGTTCGAATCTTTCTCCGGACGGAGGAAAAAATTCCGCAGCGAGGCGCCGGTGGTGACACCCAGCGGACAATTTCCGAACTAACGTTCCGACGACGAAAATAGCAGCAGCGCCGCAGGCATATGGCGGACAGATGCCCGAACTACGTTGTCTCCGTCTCTCTCTCTCTCGAGCTCCATCTCTCTCTTTACCACGGGCTCAGATGCGGCAGTAAACTAGACCGGAAGTCAATGAATTTCAAATTGGGAAAAATGGGTGTGGTCTGTTTTTTATATCTACTGATAATCCAATGGAGAGTTTTTACAAGGATGAGAGAAGTTAACATTTTCCAAGTGCGTTTTAATTGCTTTTCCAACATTTTTGCTTGTAACTTCTTTATAATAAAATGTTACAAAATATAATCTCAAAGCGTGCAACAAGTTCTTGAAATGTTTTCGGTAGCATCGTTAGTGCTCCAAAAAAGTTTTCCGTATTGCTTTAAAATGACAAAATAAATTTTCTGAATTCAATTCCAATCTGAATTTGCATAACACACACAAACATCGCACTGGTGCCTCCTTAGACATTTTTGTAAGAAATATCCACATATACAGTATGTCCCCGGATTGAGCTGTTGCAACTGTATGACTTAAAACCTGTGCAGCACTTTCATTTTTTGAAAATTTGTTGGGTATATATGTGCATCACTTAATTTTGGAGCTAACCGAAATGACTGTTGTTTATCTCTTTGATAAAAATCTCTTAAATATTTCTCATCTGTTTCTCCAAATTCTTCTGTTTTCATTTTATATTTTAGCAAATTATTTCTTGTAGATTTTAACAAATGCGGAACATCAAACATGTAATAAATTTTTTTATTGTTCAGTAAGAAATATGGTTTCTCTACGGTAACATTATTGCTATTGCCAAATTTTACGAAATTGGATCCTTGATCACACGCCTTCAACGTCTACCTTATGTCCTAAGAACTCGACGGTAGGTGTGGCAAAGACACATTTTGCTCGATTAAGCTTTAATCCATGTGACTTCGTCCTTTCCAAAGTTGCATTGAGAGACAGCATCAGGTTGTAGAAACCATTTGCGAAGACTAGCACGTCGTCGAAAAAATTGAGAACATTAGAAAGATCTTGTAATACAGATCCATTCTTCGTTGCCAGATTGCAGGAATATTTGCTGCTGCGTAAACTGCTCGAGTTGGACGAATTAGCCCATGTGTTTGAGTATTTAGTGTTGAAGCATTAGCAAATTCTTCATCAATCGTTAGATGTGTATATGCATCTGTAATATGTAAATATAAATGGCAGAATAAGTTGGCTCCTTTCATACGGTTAAACAAATGTTGGACTTTTGGTATCGGATGTTCATCAATAACGATGCGAAGGTTTAATGTAGTCTTGTAATTTCCTGTGATATATATTTTTCCGTTTTTCTTAGCAACCGCATGTGTTGTTGAATGTTCTACTTTTTCATAAAATCCCGACGCAATTTTAGCATTAATCTCTTTCGGGTATGCCTCACGTTGTGCTAATGGTGTCTCTCTTGCTCGGCAAAAGACAGGTGCTGCTCCTGGCTTCAAATGTATTCTGGCAGGAAGTCCGCTTAGTTTTCCTGGAATCTCACCGAATACATCGTCATAGTGGATCAGGATTTGCTCGAGTTGAATTCTTTTTTCAGGAGTCAAAACATGGCATCGCAGTAGACATTGTACAGCGTGTTTGTAAAATAAGTGCAAAAATTTTAACCACATTACCGTGAGAGCACATAGAACACGGAAAAATAAAAAATAAAATTTCATAACAGGGGGGAAAATTATTTTATCCGCCCCTTATACTGTCACGAGGGGGAATTTTCTATAAACCACGAGGGTTTTTTTTTCTGTGTTCCGCGAATAAAAAACATAAAAAGTATTTAAACGCGAACTTGTGTAATTGAGAGCAAATTGCGACCGTGTCGAAATGTAAACACAATAAGGAGGAAACTAATACAACGTAACGTAAAGGTTCATATTTCATAATAACACATCAGCGGAATTTGTTACAAACGGGGCCACGCGCGTATACTAATGACGCAAACAGACACAAAGCAAGTGATGAAAAATGCAACGTGCGAATAGGCAAAAAAACGTGTATTTAAAGTGCGGGCCAAAATTGGGAAGCCAGTCGTTGCCACCGGACCGACTCAGTGGGCACTAGTGCCAACCCACGAGGGGACCCCCAACATTGCCATCGCCGACGCCCCAACCATGCCGTCGCCGCCACCCAGCATCGCCGTCGTCGCCACCCCAGCATCTGCCACTGCCGCCGACAACATTGCCGAAGTCCTGCCCTGGCCACGCTGTTCCAACCCGATCACCCATAGGCTGAGCAAGGACGTGTCGTGCTCCAGCCAAGGAACATTGTCACTGAGACCGACCTTGACCCACCACGCCAGTCGCGGACCGGCCTCGAACTTCGCCAGTCTTCCCCGGCTAAGGAAACGTCGCCCGCTGTTCCGTCTTAGACGAATCAACAACCCCAGTCGCCGCGAACGACCCAGGACCGCACCCCCAAATTTAACGGACAAACCACCCTCAACTAAATTAATTATTTAACATAATAAAGAGGTATTAATTTTTTAAAATCATTGTCTTTAAAGCTCAACCCTCTGATAAACCTACGCACCCCAATCAACCCGAAGGCTAAGGACACACCGTCGCGACATACTGGAGGCTTAGCGCGAAATGGTGAAGGCAGCCGTCCTTCATCGCGACAATACGACGGTCATGAAACAACAAGAAACTTACGGAACCTGCTTCGCTGATCGTAGACAATAAACATCGCAGGCGTGACTAATATGCAAAGGCGCACTCACTCACCAAATAATATCTGTGTGGAAGAACACATTCAAACGTTCACTACAGTAATTTAGGAATGTTTATAACAACTGTTCAAAGTAGCATCCATCATTAGCGACACACACACGAAATGTTCCATAATCGCGTAAATGCTGGGGCACTCGCTGTAAATGTTCTTGCATGAATTTGGAAATGTGTTTCCATAAATCAGCCGTGCTTCTTCAGTTCCTCGAGCGTCGCAGTAGATGAGGAGCATCTGTTCTCTCGCCGTTCGTGAATTGCGGCATTTTAATAAGTAATACTAAGCACAAAAAATAGTAATCGTATTTAGCTTTAACTCGTTTAACCACTTTTCACACACTAAACTGTTGATCCCAAAGGATACGGAGCAATAAATTGTGTGTCATGATCATAAATGAAATAAAATGAAGCAAATTCCTTTGCTTTTATTACTTTTATTGGCCGCCCGACTTCGGCAAAGGTCACTGGGTCACTGCCCGATTACAGTTCTGCTTTTTGTTCCAACAGATGCTTTCTGCGGTCGCAATAAAATATCATTTTCTTGACCTACCTCAAAGACATAGACGTGCGATTAATTCTTGCCCGACTTTCAACTGCGATTTTCTCGAAATGTGTAAAACTTTTGTTAAGGACATATGAGTTCAATCGTTGCCATTTATGCTGATGTATTACAGGTTTAAATGTTTGCATACAGTAAAAGATCACGCTGTATGTATCTGGTCAGGATTAGAAAATATTTTAGAAAAATTTATTTCATTCACATGTTGTGTAATCCATTCTCGACCAAAAAGTGTATCAAATTTACCATCGACGACAAATAGATTCACTCGTCGGGTTGTCGCGCCAACTGTAGCATTAACTAAAATGCGACCAATACAATGGATACGATGACCTGTATAACTAGCAAATTGTCTATCTGCCTGTTGTAAGACAAAATTTGGTTTAATCGTGCTCAGTATTTTTTTACTAATTATTCCTTATGGTGCCCCAGTATCGAGCTCCATTTCAAGACTGCATCCATCGATAAGTACATTAATCATTTGGTTACCTGACGATTTGAATAAATTGATATCATGAACCTTACTCAGACGTTGCAAAACATGGATCTGCTTCGCTGGTGACTCCACTTCCATTACTTGGCCCCCAGTTTGTATTGACGTCTTTGATTTGCAAACCTTGGCGATGTGGCCCTTTTTTTCCACAGTGATTACATTTCGCATTTTCATTTCTTTTGTTATATGGTTTTGCGTATCCTCATTTATTTGTCATTTCGTGCGTTGTTGACATTTCTGTTGACTTGACGTCTACGGACGTATTATGTGTCACTTCAAGAGAGTGTGCAATTTCATATTCTTCAGTAAATATGACAGGCTTTTTCGCAATAATTTAATCACCAATCTCGTGAGATTCAAGGCCATGTAAGAGTTGTTCAATTAACATTCTATCCATAAACTCACCATATTCACAATGTGCACCACCTTGCGGGAGCCTCAGAGCAAAATTTGCAATAGTTTCTCCCTTATGTTGCAGTTTGGCGGAATTTGATGCTTTCGGCGAATTTATTCTTTGTCCGATCAAGATGACCAATAAGCATGTTGCATAAATCGTCGTATGTGATGTCTTCTGGCAAGCGTGGACTGACCAAAAATTTTAACGCATTGTTTAACTCCATGCCCATATAAACACGAGCATAATTGGCATGCTGCTCTTAATTGAAGTGCCCAATCGAAGCGCTTGAAATAGTCTTCAATTGACATTCTCTCTGTTGCACGGTATTCAGTCATAGAAAATGATGGTACGTGCGACAGTTGCTCCTTTGGAAGTCTTGTTACTTCCTTTAGCGGCGACGACGTTTGCCACGGACGTCCGCATTGCATTAGTGAGCATGTTTGTGATCGCTTGCAACAATTCTGGCGGTACTTCCATTCCAATTTCAGATGGAATACGTTTTCTTTTTCTTCAAAGCTTTGACGTTTTTTCTACTTGACACAAATCACTTATTTTTACTTTTTTTCTCTTAGGTGGTGCGAAATCTATCATTTCTGACACCACATTTGTGTTTCGATGTAATGTAGAACTTCTTTTTATTCAGAACTTTTATTTTTATGTAAATTTTAATACAAGAAGAATATAACAACTATTGTATTTTCAAAACTACGCCACCTTAACATTCTCATCTCTGAGTTAATAGACAACAGTATGTATTCAATGTTTATTTGAGTTTTTTGATTAATTGTTCAGTAACCATTTTTTTTACTTTTAATTTTAAACTCCGTTGATGTTATTTAGATCTGGCGGAATCATATTGAGGATTGTGGGCAGTACAATACTGTCTCGTCTGTCTCCATATTTATTGACTGTAATCGATGGTATCAGGAAACTAGTATCCTTTAGTCTTGTTTCATATCTATGGCTAACTACGTCGAAGATAGGCGGGTTGTAATAATTTTTAATAATTAGTCTATAGATATATATTTCTGATAAGAAGTAAATCTAATGAGGAGCATGTTCTCATATCTATGGGTCCGATCTTGCTCCTGCTCATATACTTTAGTAGCCTGTCTTGAACAGCTTGTAAACTGTTCAGACTGTTCATGACTGTCAGAAGCTCGGCCCCAGATGGTTACACCATAAGTCAAAATAGACTCCACTAAGGCATAATAGATGGTTTTCATAATATGGACAGGTAAAATAGCTTGTAGGTAATAAAAGCGACCAGCTATTTGTCTTAATTTCAGGGATAAATTTTGTATATGGGTTTTCCAAAGTGTAGCGTGAGTGCTCGGCTACTCTCATCTAATATTCGTCACTATGGTGATAGTAACATATAGTAACGCGGGAGTGACTGAACACTCACGTATGACAGACTAATTGGAGATATAATATTTAAGGGTGGTTTACAGAAAGGAAATCAAATACTTAATTGCGATTAACTATTTGATTGAGATTAAAATTAGCGTTGCCTTAGTTTAACAATTTAATTTCTATGGCAACACGAATTTTAAGCTCAATCAAATAGCTAATCGTAATTAAATATTTGATTTCCTTTCTGTAAACCCACCTTTAATAATAATAATAATAATAATAATAATTATTGGTACGTAATACTTCACAGTTTTGTACACGTCAGGTAGCAACATAAAAAAAAAAACATTAAAAAACAGGAAAAACTGTTAGTACTAGACATTAAATATAAATAAGTACATATAAAAATGCAAAAGTTACATGTTTACAACATCTATATCTGTCAAAAACTCATTCAGGTCGTAATATGCTTTCTTTAAAAGAAATTTTTTTATTGATTTTTTGTAATTATTAAGATTTTTGACAGATGTAGGGAGCTTATTGTATAACTTTATTGCAAAGTAATCTGCTCCCGTCTGAGATTTCTTTCGCTTGATTGTACGAGGATGAATATTATCGTTTTGTCTTGTGTTATGATCGTGTAACTCATTGTTTTGCATATACTGATTTGTGTGTGTGATTTGTTTAGTATTTATTATTACCTGTATTAAGTATTTTCCCGTCCCTTTCCAATACATGGTGTCAGGAGTGGAATACCTACATTGAGAATGCAGAATTTAAGCGATACAGAAGAAATGTCATTGCCCGTTCCGAGCATCCCGGAAAATGCGGGCCCAATATCACAAGTGAAACCGCCTGATCAATTCGATTTCGCACAACCAGAAATGTGGGCAATGTAGATAAAACGATTTGAAAGATATTTGTCAATATCAAAATTAAAATTGAGACCCGAACAAGAAAAAATCGATTTGCTCTGCTATTGCATGGGTAACAAGTCAGAAGAAACATTAGCCCAAATTCTTCCTAAGAAGAGGGGAAACTGGGGAGTCTGTTGACCAATTCATTACGGCTTTGCACACATTGGCAGATACTTGTGAGTATGGACACATTCGAGATGAACTTAGATATAAGAGACCGAATTGTTATCGATATTCTTGATGGCCGGACATCTGAACGTCTTCAATTAGTAACGAACCTAACCTTGGAAAAAGCTGTGCTTGTGGTACGTCAGGCAGAAACTCATGCAAAACAAAAGAATATTCTAAGAGCTAAGGATGTGGATTATGCAGAAATAAATTATACCCCTACTCTTTCAACAACAGCGCAGAAGAAAACAGCTGAACATACCACGGTTGGCCAAGAGAACCAATCCGTGGTACCTGCTACAAATGTGGAGCCCAAAGACACAATAACATCAGGACCTGTCCAGCTACAAACTCTAGGTGCCGGAAATGCAACAAAATTGGACACTGGGGCAAAGCATGTCGAAGTAAGACCCCAGAAATCAATTATCGCCAACAAAAAGTAGTCATACAAGTAAATTTAGCAGAAGAGGAAGAAGATATAGAGAATATGCGATTTTTAGATTCTGTGAGTAAAAAAAAACATTGATTCTGAATTCTTGATTGATCTATATCTCAATGACTTTAAATGTAAAAAACAATTTTTATTGGACACGGGAGCTTATGTAACATGTATTTCTTATGGTTCTATACCCAAGAAAAATGTAGCAAAAATATAAAAAACTAATCTATCAATTTTTGGCTCAAATGGCAATAAATTGAGTGTATTAGGTTATATTACACTTATCTTACGGGGGAAAAGAAAAAAAAATACGTTCCCAAGTGTATGTAGTAAAAGGATTGAACGTTTGTTTATTGGGATGTGAATAAATAAAAAAAAATGGATTTAATAAAGAGGGTTAATCAAGTGGAAACTGTAGAAAACAGTAGTTATGAAACAAAGAACAGATTCAGTCTTTTTAAAGGATTAGATTAAATGCATCCATACTATCCTTTTAGATATAATTTCTCAGTAGTAGAATTGTACTATACAATTCAAGGATCGTGATTCCTTCAACTTTGCAAAAAGAAATTTTAATCAAAATCCATGAAGGGCATCTAGGAGTAAATAAATGTCGCGCTAAAGCTCAACAAGCAGTATGGCGGTTAGGACTTAGTACTCAATTAAAACATCTAGTAGAATCTTGTCCAAAATGTGTCGAAGAACGTATTAACCACAAAGAAAAATTCGTCAGAGAAAAATTCCCAACACGATCCTGGGAAAAAGTAGCTATATATTTATTCAAATGTAAAAAATGGTATCTAATAATCACTGACTACTACTCTCGTTTCTTCCAAATAGAAGAATTAAAATCGATGGGGGAAAAAGATATTATTGAAATTTGCAAAAAAATATTTACACGTTATGGGATTCCATCAACAGTGATCAGATAACGGACCACAGTTCGGGGGAGAATTTAGCAGATTTTCTCAAAGCTATGGATTTGAACATATTACCAGTTCCCCTTATTTCCCACAAAGTAATGGGCAAATTGAAGTTACCGTGAAAATCGCGAAACAAATATTTAAAAAATCTGAAGGTATATTCTTGGGATTGCTGGCCTACCGAACTACGCCTCTTGAAAATGGATTTAGTCCATCACAATTGCTGTTCTCTCGTCAAATCAGATCTACATTACCCTGTATGCAAAAAAAACTAACATTTTGTAATATAAACAAAAAAGTTCAGATTAAAGAAAAAGCAATAAAGAATAAGCAACAACAAAATTACGACAAGAGGCATCGTTCACGAAATTTATCATCATTAAACACGGGGGTCAAGGTTTGGATATCAGATCTAAGAATTTACGGTAAGATAGAAGAACCAAATTCTTAAGAACTGAAAGGGGAGTAGTAAGGCGAAATAGATGGCACCTTTTGTATTTGCGTGGGGAAAGGATAATTTCTTAAATGGTCTCAATCTTTATTTTCTTAAAAAGTGATAACATAATTTTATGATTATAACAACTGAATTGTTTTTTTTTTACAATAATGATGCCTACTTCTTTTTAATTGAATTGAATACACAACATTTCTTCCCTCCTTAAAGAATAGGAAACAATGTAATCAAAATTATTTTATGAGAACAAATTTTATGAAATTTGTAATCTTTGAGGTGGTCGGCGTAGTAGAGTAGACCGACGCAGGATCTGCGGGGATGTCTCCTGTTGCTGTTGTGACTGCACTGGGATTTCAGATGTTCTCCCTATTTGTTCTCCAGCAGATAAATGATTATGTTGATGTTGAGGATGATATGTAGGTACTTCGACTGCTTGGTGATGGTTATAAAAATGTACTCGGCGAGGTTTGTTGTTATTGAAATCTCCATGAAATGTAACTTGATCTTCGTTCTTAATTTTTGGTAGATGACGTGCTCGAATTTGATCCACGTGACGTTTGAAGGGTTTACCATTGAAATCTATCTCATAATGTAAGTCTCCCAAACGAGTAGTAATTGTACCAGGGATCCATTTATCCATTCGCACATTTCCTGAAAGAAAGTACACAGGTTGCTTTGGATTAAATTCACGAAATGAGGATTCGAATTCAGCTCGCTGTTTGTTGGTGATCTTGGTGTATGTGTCTTCAGGTCTTAGAAGATCTAATCTCGTCCTAATATTTCGTCCTAAAAAGAGTAAGGAGGGGGGTTGATTTGTGGTCATGTGAGGTGCTTTCCGATATTGACCCAAGAACACATTCAAATTATGTTGTAATGAAGTTCGGGTTGTGTCCATTGCTTTCAATGCATCCTTCACTGTCTGTACATATCTCTCGGCTTGTCCGTTTGTCGCTGGATGGTAAGGAGTAGTCAATTTGTGATACTTGACACCACAGGAACGCAGAAAATTTGCAAATCCCGAGGACGTAAATTGAGTTCCGTTATCTGAAACGATGGTTACGGGAGCTCCATAGGTAGCAAACAATTCTTCAAGAATTGTAATTATTGCAGCTGTTGTCATGGATGTTGACGTTTTCACTTCCAACCACTTGCTATAGGCATCTACGACGACGAGAAGCATAACACCTGCAACTGGTCCAGCATAATCAATATGTACACGTTCCCAAGGTCCTTTTGGGTATTCCCAGTGATGATCTCGGAATTTCGGCGGAATATGTGCATGCTTTGCGCATTCGGTGCAGGCCATGCCTTTCATCTTGACGATGCCGACATGGGCAGCATGTAGATCGTTCAGGATTGGTTGCCTAAGAGGTGCAGGGATAACAATATGATGTTCGAACATCAGACAACCTCCAGATAAAGTATAATTATTTTCAGGGGATTTGTAGTCATTGTGAGCTAGATTTTGACCATTTTGAATTAACCTGACAATATTACCTAAGGCTGGATCTTTTCTCATCTCTCGTGCTATGTCTTCTGCTCGAATAGGTACCTAGTTGCTTGATTTGGCAAAATGTAAATTGATCAAATTCATCTTTTTCTTCTTCCTCTTCTTTGATTTGATGCGTCTGACGAATTGAAGGTAAAGGTAAGCGAGAACAATAGTCCGCATTGGCGTTGTCTTTTGTTGGTTTGAATTCGACGTCGAAATTAAAATGTGCTAAATAATCAGCATAATTTGCCATTCGACTTATACACAGCACTGGGAGTGATTTTTCTGGATGCAAAATCTGAGATAGCGGTTTATGGTCCGTGATTAACGTAAAATGACGAGCATAAACATAATGAAAAAATTTTTGAACAGCCCAGACAATAGCTAATGCTTCTTTATCCATCTGCGGATAATTTTGCTCTGTTTTGCTTAATGTTTGGCTAACAAATGCGATCGGTCTTTCTTGTCCATTACTTAGTCTGTGTGATAGAACAGCTCCGAGTCCAATTTTACTCGCATCAGTCGCTAACAATAATGGAAGAGACGGATCGTACGGCATAAGAACTTGAGGAGAGATTAGTATGTCTTTGATTTCATTATAGGCTTTTTCTCCTTCGGGTGTCCACGTAAAACGTTCTGATTTTAGCAGATCTCTAAGAGGTCGGTCTCTTGAAGACAAGTCCGGAATGAACGCACCATAATAAGTTGCTTTCCCTAAAAACAATCGAAGTTCTTCGGGTGACGATGGCTTCGGGGCGTCGCGAATTGCTTCAATGTGTCTGTCTGATTTGTGAATACCTTGGCCGTCTATCTTATGACCAAGAAATTCTACGGATGATGTAGCAAGACACATTTACCACGATTGAGACGTAGACCATGTTGCCTCAAACGATCCAATGTTTTGTCAAGGCATGAAATGAGTTGCTCGAATCCATTAGCAAAAATCAAAATATCGTCAAAGAAATTTACCACATTTGATAACCCTTTTAAGACGGTTTCCATCCGGCGTTGCCAAATAGCGGGAATGTTAGCAGCTCCGTATACTGCACGGGTTGGTCGAATAAGTCCATGAGTGGGTGTGTTAAGCGTTAAAGCTTGACGAAAATTATCATCAACTGTCAGATGTGTATAGGCATCAGTAATGTCTAAATGACAGAACAAATTTGCACCTTTCATATGACTGAAAATATGTTCTGCTCTGGGTATTGGCTGTTCGTCGATAATTATTCGGGAGTTAAGGGTTGGTTTATAGTTACCAGTAATCCTCAGTTTACCATTCTTCTTTGTTACTACGTGTGTTGTAGAAGCCCACTCTGAATAATCAATTCTTTCATAAAATCCGGCAGCTATCTTATTATCAATTTCTTTAGCATAGGCAGCGCGTAATGCCAAAGGAATTTCTCGAGCTCGAGCGAATACTGGTGAGCTATTCTGTTTCAGATGTAACGTTACAGGCGGTCCTATTAATTTTCCTGGAACGTCGCTGAAAATATCTTCATATCGAGACAGCACACAATTAAGTTGTCTTTGTTGGTTCAAAGACAGTCCAGGCTTTGTGGTAATCAAAGATCCAATTCGTTCAGATGAAGAGAACAATTGAGCAAAATTTATTTCGTCTACAAAGGAAGCAATCCACTTGCGTCCAAAAAGCGCGTCGAAATCTGCCTCCACAATGTACAAGTCTAACACTTTAGATGTTTCCCCGATTGAAACATTCACTGCAGTACAACCTAAGCACTTAATCCGATGACCGGCGTAACTGGCAAATTGACGATTGGTTTTCTTTAGTCTGCGACTAGGAACCATCTTGCTAAAATTTCGCTGACTCATTATTCCACATGGCGCTCCTGTGTCCAATTCCATTTTAAACTGATGTCCCTCGATTTTCACTTGAATGATATGTTTTGCAACCCCATTTTTCTCATTCACTACATCGAGTTTTTCCAAAATATCAATGTGTTCTGCTGGCTTCTCTGTCATAGTGATTTGACTAGTTGTTCGTGAAAGAGATTTAGATCTACACACTTTCTTAATGTGACCTTTCTTGCCACACATGTGACACGTAGCATCCCGAAAAAAACATTTAGCGCGAGGATTGTTCACCGCAGCCGTTGCATAAATGTTGCTTACTTGGACGATTTGTAAAAGTTGTTTGAGATCTCTGACGTCGTTGTTCAAGATCATTGTTAGATAATCTAGGATGGACTATCTTCTTTTTATTTTTTAATTTTGGAGGTACATATCCTAATTTGTGAGTAGATTCTGGATTTGACTGATCTGGATTTTTGACACTATTTGACGTATTGTGGGTTGCCTCTAGAGTATGTGCAATTTTATACGCATCTTGGAACGTTTCTGGATTTTTCGAGATGATTTCGTCACAGGATTCACGTGATTTAAGACCATGTAGTAATTGTTCAATTAGCATTCTATCAGCAAATTCTCCATATTCACATTTTGAAGCACTTTGTTTTAGTCGAAGAGCAAAATTGGCTACAGTTTCTCCTTCTTCTTGCTTGATTTGTCGAAATTTTATACTCTCAACGTATTTATTCGTTTCTCTGTCGTAATGTTTTATTAGAGTCTCTTTCAGAACATTATACGTGACGCTCTCAGGTGACAGAGGACTGACCAAAAACTTAAGAGCATTGTTCAATTCTACACCCATGTGAACTCGAGCATAATTGGCATGTAGATTCCCCGGTACTTCACTAAGTTGGAATGCCCATTCGAAACGTTGGAAATAATCTTCTACAGTCGCTCCTTCAGATCATTGGTATTCCCCAAATGAAAATGACGGTGGTCTCGAACTTGTACTTGATAGATTAGTGGCAGTACCATCTCCGTTTGCTGCTACGTTTGCTGCCGATGATTGTAGACCATTGACGAGCATATTTGTGAATGCTTGTAAGAGTTCTGGGGGAAGTTCCATGTTATCCACACAAGTTTCAACTTAATTCCGCTTCTGACACCACTTTTGTATTTGCGTGGGGTAAGGATAATTTCTTAAATGGTCTCAATCTTTATTTTCTTAAAAAGTGATAACATAATTTTATGATATTGATTAATTAATTAAACAAAATGTATTTAGATTTTCACAGTTTATTACTTAACACATAACAATTGTTTCAGTACACAGTACCTTCGTCAGATGTGAGCTTAAACTCTAGTTTAAAGCTTAAACTCTAGTTTACATTTGTAGCACCACTTATTAAATAGTTGTCAGACACTTTGTATTGTATTATCGCAGCTTTTGTATTTGCAGAAGGTTCTCTGACATGTATGTATGTGATCTAGATAAGTGCTGGTAAGGATATTGTTTCTAATTTCTTCGCGGGTAGAATTGTAAATCAGTTTTGTAAATTCGGCGCTGGATAGAAGATTTTTATATCTAATTGTTGTGTCGGTGTCTTTGAAAATGTCTATGTTCATGTCGCCAATTATAATGAAGTACTTATCATTGTTTGTGTTAATTATGTTCTCTAATTCATTTATGAAAGAGATATCTAACATTTGTGTTGGGTGGTCTGTATATGGCTAAGAAAGTTATCGATTTGTTTTCTTTTAATTGTATGTTAAATAAATATTTTCGCAGAAGGTAAGATTGCAGTCCATTATTTCAATGTGTAAACTTTCCATGCAGTATAACATTAAACCCCCTCCTCTCCCAGATTTCCTGCATCTAAAATAATTCATAAAGGTTTGCTTTTGCATTAGCAAGTTCAACTGATGTTATATTAATTTGAGAGAGAATCATGATATCTAATTTATCTTGATTTTCAATTATAAGATGCTGCAATACCCGTCATAATGTGCCTTTAAAAATCTAATATTCAAGTAAGTGTACACGAGATTCTCTGTAGCCAGGTAGATAGACTCATGTAGGTATTGCTGGTGGTATATTCATCCGGGCATTCGAAGAAGAATAGGTCCATGATTTTATGTAATAAATAAGTAAAAATTGTATTCTTCAATGGGGCTGCAGTCACACATAAAAGTTATATTAGAGTCAGACCTTCTGCTTGCTTCTTATCTGAACATGCCAATAAAAAGGACCATCATATCAATTTTCAAGATGTAAAAATACTTGATATTGAACTAAATTTAAATCAATTGAAAGAACTTTTATTGAAATATGTCATATTTTTGGTAATAAGAAAAGTATGAATAAAAGAACAGATATTGAGAAACTGAGTTGCATTTACATATATTTACTAAATTTTAAAACTACTTCTAAAATTTCCTAATCTAAAATTATAGTATCTTATAATACAAGTGCATAAGAGAGCCTTTAAAGCACGCGCGACGAATTTTAACGGCGCAAGTGCTTTAAAGGCTCTTATGCACGTGTATTATGCGATATTTTTTATTATACCTGCGCTAAAATGTAAAAATTTGATTGACATTAAAATTTAAATTCATTTTGTAAAGTTGCCTGTGGATCGCATTTTGAATCGTTAACGTGGAGATTGTATGTATTGTTTCCTAGGCAACTTTAAAACACGGCGTGCTTTAATCGCTCTTTTTCGCACGCTTTTTAGTTTTAAAAACAGAGATTTTGATGCAGGTATAATAAAAAAATATTTATAACATCATATTGCTTTGCCCCAAATAAACAAATTTGCTGTCAATTCAATTTAGTGTCAAAAATAATTTGTTAACAATATTCTTTTACGATTTATCTTGAAATAAACTTCTTTGATTACTCATTAAGGAGTAAGTAAAAATTTGTATTCTTAATTACTTGTTAATTTGTGCCATGTTTTGTAGAAACCTTGAAAAAGGAAATAAAATTTTCCGAAAGCTCGGTTAAACTTTAAAAGAGTATCAATTACCGCCCTTTTGACTGCAGCCCTGTTGAAGAATACAATTAGTAAAAGTAAATATAGTGAAATATGACAAAGTGAATATGAAAGTAAATGTATAGGTATATACATAAATATAAATCTAAATATAGGGAGATATAAATGACACGAATTTTATTGAATAAAAGCTAGGTCAGCCTCAGATAGAATGTGAATTGCTTTGGAATTTTCAAACTTTCTAGCTAACATCTTTCCACCGGAGACCCAATTAAATTTCCAATTTTTTGCTTTTATGAGTTGCTTCGCTTGCCAGAGTAAGTTTTTGTAAAAAGCGTGTATGTAAATTTTGTTTCCGCTGCCATTATTATATGTATATCATCGGGTTACTGCCAAAACAAGCTAACTCCACTTTTTGTCAATTCGGAGTTAAGTGCTCCATTAGATTAAAAAATACTCAAAAAACATACTGACAAATTCATACAAATCCACACAAAATGTTAAGGCGGAAAAAATAAGTGGCTGAAATAACCTAACTTCATTTTTACAACTTTTAGTCTGCTAAAACCAGAGAAGTACATTTGTATCTCAAAACAGAATAGCTATTTTTGTATTAAGGGCATGAAGGAGGCGATTTTGGCCCGCAGCGGAATTATAAGTCCGAGGTCCCAGGGATTATAAGACGCAAAGAGCCAAAATCGTCGTACACGCCCGAAATGCAAACAAGATTTTTTGTAAAATCATTTAAATCCACCTTAAAGCTTTGAAAAAATAAATGGTACAATTCGTTCTCAAAAATCAAGTTACGTTGTTGGTTGCTAATGTGATGCAAATAAACATATTGGTTTCTTAGGTTTTAGGGCGCAAAAGGCACTATTTACGCCCGCAAATTATTGTATAAATGACTTCATTTTGATACGATTTTACAAAAAAATATTTTATCATCTGAAATTTTTTAGGCAGTTAGGTTGTTTTTGCTGTACGAAACTAATTTATGTGTAAATTTTTATCAAGAAAAACATGACATCTGCCATGACTGCAGATGCATGATTGGTTAAATATTTTTCGTATGGCAAGGACGTCTAGGTCGAATAAAAAGCCGTTTAGCGTAGAAGAGCTTAAGTACAAGGACTTCTTCGATTTAAAAGTGCTCTCAAAACTCATCATGAAAAATAAAACAAAAAACACGAATGGGGAAAAGTCAGCTGGCTGAAAATAATATATTTAAAAACTTTTAAATTTTTAAAATATTTAACATCCAAACCAGGTATTATTGCATACAGGTATGATCATAGTTCCGATTATAAGGAGATAAACGTTTTTGGTAAAGACCGCCCTAATAATCTCACTCAGATCGAATTAAAAAAGGTATACTCCAAACCTCGACCCATCAGTATTCAGAAGAAGCAGGATTTGCTGAAGCTCTGCAAATCAGGGATCATTCCGGATGAGTTTCATCAGCAATATAAGTCATTACCGACGTCTAAGAACATAGGAGATAGTATCCCTGAACCCGATATTCAGGATAGTGATGTTCAAGGTGATGTTGAGGACGAGTAACTTTGTTCTGCCAAAACCAGACAAGTGATATTGTTATGTTATGACATTGTTTATAATATACGTTGTTGTGAACCCACTTTTTTATTCAAGAAATCTTAAAATACACAAAAATTGGTGTCGGAAGTTAGATAGTGCAAGAAACACAATGGAAGTGCCCACAGAATTGCTACAAGCAATGACAAATATGTTAGCAAGCGCAATGCGCACGTCTGTAACGAATATCGCCGCCGCCGGAGGAGATAACCAGGTTCCGGACGGTGCAGGCTTTACGCAGTCGAAAGCACCACATTTTTCTATGACGGAATACCATGCAGGAGATAACACGATGATTGAAGATTATTTCAAGCGATTTGACTGGGCTCTGCAGTTAAGTCGTATCCCGCAAGAACAATTTGCTAATTATGCTCGAGTTTATATGGGCACAGAATTAAACAGTGGGGTAAAATTCTTAGTTAGTCCTCGTTTGACAGAGAAGCTAACTTATGATGAAATACGTAGCACACTTATTAGTCATTTTGACAGAGCAAAAAATAAATATACTGAAAATATTAAATTTCACCATATAGTACAACATAAAGGAGAAATAATCTCAAATTTTGCTTTGAGACTTCGACAAGGTGACGCACATAGTGAGTATGATGAATTCATGGACAGGATGTTGATTGAACAACTGCTACATGGTCTCGAATCTCGTGAGATGTGCGACGAAGTTATAGCAAAGAAACCAAAAACTTTCACAGAAGCATATGAAATAGCACATGCACTTGAAGCAAAACACAACACGGGTAATGCAGTTAAATCGACTGGGCTATCGACGACTTATGAATCGACCAATAAGTTAGGATATGGATCACCGCAAATCAAAAAAAAAATGGAAAGTGGACATCACAAAGGAAACCGACATCACGAGGCCAAAGGCAGCAACAAAAGCCTTGCAGAAACGAAACAAACGAACGTAATGAACGTTTCTCTTGTAAAGGTTGTGGAGGACCACATTCACGAAACTACTGCAAATTTCTCAATGCGAACTGTCATCACTGCGGAAAGAAAGGCCACATCGGCAAATCACAGAGATAGATTCTCCAGCAGATAATATCGACGTTTTACATTGTTTAAGTAAAGTTTGCGATGTCAATAATGTCAAACCATCCAGCAAACAAATGATCAAAGTGAAAATTAATGGTCACAGCTTGGAAATGGAACTCGATACTGGTGCTCCATGTGGAATCATTAGCAAGAAAACTTTAAGATCAAACCAAATTTTGTTTTACAAAAGTCAGACAAACAATTTTCTAGTTACACAGGTCATCGTTTACATTGTATTGGTCGCATTTCAGTTAATGTTACAGTTGGAGCAACAATGCATAGGTTAAATTTATACGTAGTTGATGGTGATTTTGAATCTCTCTTTGGTCGAGAATGGATCGCACAATTTATAAATGAAATAAATTTTCCTAAATTATTTTCTAAATGTGAACAGGTACATGCGATAGCCATGGCAACTCCATATTTGACATCAGATCAGAAAATTCAACTTGCACGGTCCGTCTGAATACAACTTTACTTTGAAAAAATGTCCATCTTTAATTTTTGTTTTTATCAACTTTTAACAGTTTTCTTTATTAAAAAACATTAACCATTAAACCTTCGTACGACGGGTTTTCTTTTAATTAAGAGTTATTTCGAAATACCTAGTTCTTTTTGGTATTTCACAAATTGCATATACAAAACAAAAGAATTTAATAAGTAAACAACAATCTTTTTGTACTTGTATGCTAACTGTACATTTCATCTTACAAATGAATGCTATTGTACCTAATGGATTTCAAAAATTTTGACGGAAAATCAGGAGTTCTCCCACACTTTCTTAAAATCTGCATGTGCTGCTTCAAAAGCTTGTTCACTGAATTGTTCTAACTCTGGTTCTCATTTAGAATTGCAGAATTCTTGAATATGGTAAAATATGGCATGGTGTTAACGTGTTATATCTAATTCAATGAAATTCTGCCTGAATTGATCGATAGCTCTTTCAAAATCATATGCCAAGTTGTTATCAAAATATAACTTAACAACCCGTTCTAAACTTGACAAAAACTTGACATATTTTAAACAGTTAATAGAAGAAATGGAACGTAAAAAGTCAATTTTCGAAAAGCAAATAGCGACAGGAGTTGCCATTAAAACAATCTCCATCAAGGACTTTCCCGTTGTACAGAGATGACTATTAAAATCGTGACCTCTGCATGCTAACCTCGCCCTTATTGACCTGTAATGGAAACAACAGCTATCGTGCTCTATCGTACGGCTATCGTCCGTCAAGTCATATTGCCGCTAAGAGTTCCGTGTAGGGATGTGGAAATTTTAGAAAAAAAAATTTTTTTTTGAAAGAAACGCGGAAATTTCATTATTTTTAATATGAAACTTTTCAACAGGACATGAAATGAAATTTCACATTAAGAAAAAGAATGAAATTTCTTTGAAATTTCAATGAAATGTGAAAGAAGATCAAAATCTCAAGGTAGTTTTACTTAGAATTTTTTTAATACAAGTGTAAATAATGTACAGTTGCGGAATTTAAAAAAGTATACAAGTCTTTAGGCTTTATTTTGCAATATTAGAATAGTAAATCGATGTCTTCTGATTGACATAAACACTGATAATTAAATCAGGTCACTTTCATTTTTAGGAGTCGAGAAAAAACTGTATGGTGCTTTTATGAACCTCAAATCTTTCGGTTAATCTTCTTACTCACCACCTTTCTTCAATAATGTATATAGTTATTTGCGTTTTTCGGGTAAATTTAAATGCGGCATGTTTATGTCGGTTTGTCACTTTGACAATGATTTTGACTTATAAAGCGAAAATAATTTCAAACAAAACCAAGTTCACAGCGACACGTTTTGAGTGTATGTATGCTTTTTTCCGCAACTGTACAACTGCGGACAGAAAATTTCGGACTGTCTTTAGTACACTGACACAAAAATATAGCATAATCCTTTATTATCATTTTGATTGATATGTGACGCAGATTGATTTGTGACAGGTGTTCCTGTCACCATTGTTTCCGATAATGGGACACAATTCAAATATGAAGAATTCAAAACATTCTTACAATTAAATGGAGTAAAGTATCATATGCTAACGGCTCCGTATCATCCATCTACGAATGGACAAGCAGAGAGGTACGTGCAAACCGTCAAAGATGCGCTTCGCGCAATGGGAACTACTGTTTAAAAAAAAATTTGAACGAGTTTCTTCGACAATATCGAAAGACTCCACACACGATTACAGGACAACCTCCAGCACGACTTTTTCTGGGACGTGACTTACGAGGTACACGACTTGATTTGGTCCGTCCAAATGATACGCATTCGGAAATCATGGAGAAACAATGTGCTAAATTCGATGGATCATATCGTAGATTCCGACCTGGTCAATCTATTTATTTTCTTTCAGGTAATCCTCAGCTGAGAAAGTGGTTACCGGGTACGATCATCACACGCCTTGGAGATCTTCATTATGAGGTTGATTATTGTGGAAAGAGATGTAAAAGACACGTAGATCAAATTAGACAGCATCAACAAGAGCGAGAAGAACCTCCAGAAAAGTTGTACCGCCGAGTACGTTTCTATCGTAATTTAAGAAGTTCGGATACAGCAACATCTGCAGCCTCACCAGCAACGCCTGCAGTCACATTTGCCACGCCCCGACGATCTGGATCTTTTAGATCAAGTGTCCCTGCTAATCCTATACAAAATCCTACGGAACATCATAGACTTCAGACCACGCAGATCAACACGCATCCGACGACCTCTCTCAAGATATCCAAGTTGAAGAAGGGAGAGGAAATGTTATGTATTGATAATAAGTTTTAAGGTTGGCTGTTTAGAATATAAAAAAAGAATGTAGTTGTTTATAATATACGTTGTTGTGAACCCACTTTTTTATTCAAGAAATCTTAAAATACACAAAAGACATAAAAATGTTTTTTAGTGAAAAATAAAATAGTGTTTTTAGATTTGGAATTTTTTATATGGGATTTTTCATTTGTTATGTTACTTACTTTGATTTATTTCAGTCATTAAATCATATTTAAGCTCTGGCGATTTTTCATTTCAATTTAAACTTTCAAACGACGTTTTTTCTAACGTTCAAAAAATGGAGTTATCTTGTTTTGGCAGTAACCCGACGATATGGTGTTGTTTGTTATCTTAGATGTTTTGCTTTTCATGAGGATAGTTTTTTTTAATGTTCCAGATTTTAATTCAATAATTATTGAGCGGGGTTTCGAACTGATTTTTTTCCTGGGCGCCCTATCAACGTAGACAATATCAGTTGATGTTAAATTTGCGTCTATTGCCTGAACTATTTTGCAAACTGTTTCCTCAATGATTTCTTCTTCTTCTTCTTCTTCAATGCCGAAGTTTCCAATAATGTTTTTATAATTTTGTTGCTCAATTTCACCGTTTTATTCAGGGATGAAATAATTTTGTCCTTCTCTTCGTTCTCTTTGGTTAAAGATTCAATTTTAGCTTCATATATGAGCAGTTGTTTTTTAACATTTTCCACGTTATGTTGTACGCTAAGGATTATACTCTTTAGATCTTGTATGGCTTCCAGAATAGAAGCTTTTTCGTTGCCCGCTTCCGATTCTATGGAATCATAAATTTCCTCCTTGGTGCCTCTACACTCAATGCAGCGCCAAATTTTTCTTTTACATCCCTTGCAAATAACAAGTAATCCGTCTTTGGGAAGAGGTAAATTAGTATTAAATATAAATTATTAACTAGTATTATCTGTAACGTATTGGAAATAAAGCCATTATTATTATTTTTATTATTATTATTATTATTAATTTTATTCATTGTCTTCGGCCTCGGGGAACTCACCAAGATTATTTTAGCAAATATTTAGTAGTTAAAACTGATATTTCACAGCGCACTTTAAAACACGTCCGCACGCTTCAATAACTCAATAAACACCTTCAATTGTTTTCAACTGTTTTGTGAAATACGTATTTAAACAAGTAACCGTTACAGGAACTTAGTTTATATTAATTCACTTATTCACTTAAATATGTAATATAATGAAAGTGTTCGCCGAGAATATTGTTGAACCCTTAATTCCTGTGATAAATATGAGCTTTAAATCAGGTCAATTTCCATTCACTTTAAAAATAGGTAAAATTACACCCAAATTATAGAGAAAGCGGTACATGACAGGGTAATGACTTTTGTAAGAAAGACACAACATGGGTTTTGTGAAGGCAGGTCAACCGAAACTGCGACGTGTACCTTAATAGAATTTGTTCATAAAAACAAGTAAAGGTAAACATGTGGTGTTTTGTTTTTTGATCTTCGCGGGCGTTTGACTCATTAGTGGCCATTTGCACCAAGCATTTAAGCTCAACTTAACTTTAAGGGTCACTTAGAATATGACTTACAGAATTCTGTGTAACCTAAAAATGTCACATTACAAACACCACTTAAATTTAAACTTAGCTTAAGTGTTTGGTGCAAATGGCCATAATGTACAGGGTGTCCCAGCGAGACCTTTAATGAGAAGTTTATGGGGTTCTGGCCAAAATAGAAACTTGAACATTTAGAATTAGATACAAGTGATTGCGTTCTCTTGAGCTAAAATATTTTCAGATGTCTAGCACTTCCGGTTATACCGGAAGTCGCTATCTACTTTGTTATTTTAAATGGAACACCCTATTTATTTTTGCATTTTTAGATGGGAATCATAATTTTGAATCTTTTTTATTTAAACCATACCATGTCTATCTATTATAGTTTTTGAGATAAAAATTATTTTCCGAAATCATGGCAGGTGGTTGACGTTTTCAAAATGGGCTGTAACTCTTATTTGAAACGAGATAGAAAATTGAAATCTAATTAAGTTTGTAGTTTAAAGATCCCTTTATCGTAGGTATTCTTTAAAATAAACATCTTTGCCTGAGAATAATTCTTAAATTTATACTTTTCATCAAGAGTTAAAAATGTAAAAAGATCAATCTTTTCAAATGGAATGCCAGATTTTTCGTTGCATAATCAAATTGGTGATAAAATTTCGCACAAAGTGGTATTACATGTTCCTATACCTAAATCAAACCGTTTTAGAGTTATTTCCAAAAAACGGAAAATTTTAAATGTTCAAGTTTCTATTTTGGCCAGAACCCCATAAACTTCTAATGAAAGGTCTCGCTGGGACACCCTGTATAATAATAAGGTCTTTATTCTCAAAAATGAAATAAAATATACAGAATGTATGTTAACAAAAAAGACAAGAGGCGAAGTTCAGCTAAATGCTGTTCTTACACTTAACCTCTACTATACTAAATAAAACTAACGCTGGATTTCACAAACGTCACCCAACTTCAATCATCGATCAAGAATAACCATTCCTATACCTTCAACACATGTAACCATGACAACGTTTACTTTTAACGGACGACTAAATTTAAGTAACGTTTGTGAAATCCACCATAAGTGTACTAAATTATAAAGACAAGTTTGGTGCGAATAAATATGAAAGATTAATTTCCACTATTTAGCAAAAAATATTTTAACTTTATTTTGAATTGCTCAAAGCTCAATATTTTAAGATGATCAGGAAGAGTATTATATGACTTTGCAGCATTGTACGAAAACGACCGTTCGAATATTGAAGTGGAATGTTTAGGCAGTGATAATACATTTTTATTGCGCGTATTGACTGTATTGATATCTTGAAAACGTAGTAATTTTTGGTGCAAATAGGGTGGAGATTTGGTTAACAATAGTTTGTGAGTTAGATTTAATAAGTGCAAAAACCAACGCTTTTTTAATGTCAACCAGCCAGCCTCTTCCAGCTTATTTGACACATGATCCCATCGCCTTAAACCGTAAGCAAATCGAATGCAATTATGTTGGACAACTTGTAATCGGTTTGCATCGCGAGAAGTTAATGCTGGCCTATAAACCATATCACAATAACTGATTTTAGATAGTATTAACGTATCTGTCAATAACAACCTTGATTTCGTGTCTAAAAAGTCCTTATTCATAAACAATTTTTTTACAATACCGTAAGATCCCTGCATTAGTGAGCTAATGTGCTTTCTAAATCTTAGATTCGTGTCAATTATTAGATCTAAGTTTTTGCATTCTGGCACCAATTGCAATGCGTCGCCATTAATTGTGACTTTTACGCTGTTCGAAATTCGTTGTTTCATTTTGTCCGGGTCAAATACCATAATGAATGATTTTTTGGAATTTAGATGCAAGCCATGTACCTGAGAAACTTTAATTAGTTGACGAATATCAGCATTGATATTTTCAATTGTATCAACTGTTTGAGTAAAATAAAACGATTTGTACAGTTGTGTGTCGTCGGCTTACTGATGAATCCCACAGTGTTGAATGACACTGTGAAATTCCGATGTATATATTAAAAATAGTAAGCGGCCTAAAATTGAGCCCTGCGGAACTCCTTTTGAAATAGGTAATAATTCTGAAGTACAATTGTTTAGAATAACTCTTTGCTGTCGATTAGTCAAGAAGCTACTCAAGAAGTTGACAGCTGTAGGGTCAAATCCATAATACTTTAGTTTCAAAAGCAAAATTTCATGATGTAACATATCGAACGCTTTACTATAATCAAGCAATGTAAAGACTGTAAATTTTCCCATGTCTCTTGAAAGTAAAATATCGTCCGTGACTTTTAATAAAGCGGTAGTTGTACCGTAACCCGAACTGAACCCCGATTGGCAAGAGGGAATTAAATTATGTTGATTTAAAAAACTCGTAACTTGAGAAGCTATAATTTTTTCTAAAATTTTTGACAGTACTGGTAAAATGCTAATGGGCCTTAGTTGCGACGCGTTAGTAGGCATGGATACTTTGGGCAAAGGATATATGTCCGCAATTTTCCAGCACGACGGAAACGTAGATGTTGCAATAGCGAAGTTAAGTAAGTAAGAGATTGAGATGATCTATTATAAAAGGCAGAACCAAGTCTATCATTTTAACGGATATTTTATCGTGCGCAGTAGATTTAGATTTTAAAGAGCGAAAATTTTTTTCCACCGACTCAGACGTTACAAACTTAAGTGTAAATGTTTCATCTCGTAAACGAGGGATATCGTATTTATTTAGATTTTCAGAATGAATATCAATTGTAATGTCAGTAATAGATACTAAAAACTGCTTATTTAATTCATTTGCGGTGATAAAGTTAATGTCAGCAGAATGACGAGTATTATGACAAATATTAAGACTTCGAAAAGTTTTCCACATAGAACTAGGGTTGTTATTGCGGATTTGGTATTGAATATAGGCTTTCATTTCACGATATATGGCGCCCGTGATATAATTACGGAATTGTTTATAGTGTAACCAGTCATGAGAAGACCTAGACCGTTTGAATTTAGAGAAACCATTATTTCGAAGTTTGATCATAGTTTTCAGAGTGTCTGTCAACCAATGAGCAAGAGGTTTACTTATTTTTATAGTTTTATAAGGAGCATCAGCATCGAAGACAGCGTGAATATTATAATTGAGGTAATCAACCATATCATTAACATCAGTTAATTTAAAAATTACATCCCAATCAATATTTAAAACGTCTAATTTAAAATCAAAATAATTATAAATTAAAAATTTCTATAAACAAGAAAACGAGGTTTTTCCCTAGGTTTAGGGTACATTAAATCACAAGTTACCAAATTGTGATCAGAGATTCCATGCAAAGGAACAACTTATGTTTAAGAAAGCGAAACCGAGATTTTTAGTGTTCATCTGATAACTGAATAACTAATTATGACATGCTTGAATTGATGACAAAAGTATTATTGTAATATGTAATATGAACAAGTCAATAATTTTTATAGGCCAAAAAGCAAAACAACCAGTAAATTTAATAGTGATACACTATAGCAGAAGTAACACTGAAACTAATAGTATTAAAGCAAAATAAAAACTGACCTTATTAATAATATCAACTCTTAATAAGGAAAGAATGAAAAATTTCAAGTAACAAAACAACACGTGATGCGTGCCCCAACTACTAGCAAGGAAACTAAAAAGTCAAACATTTCAATTACGTATAATAACAACAGAAATGAAATTAAACTCTGACAGAGGAAAATTTTAATAGATAATTTATAAGTGAGTTTATACCTCAAGAACTGCAAGATCTTGTTGGGAAACAATTTTTTTGATTCTGTGAGGTGTATTGATGTAGATCGTCCCGTTATACGTCCAGACTTTCTTCACTCCGAATTTGTTGACTACTGCTTTTAACCAGGACGCTCTAGATTTTATTAGATCCTCTCTGATGATAAAATTTGAGCCTTTTAGAATTTTTTTGTTTCTGTACACAAGGTCGATCTTTGAAGGACGCAAATTTGATAATAACGGTGCGATGTCTTCCAGCAGACATTGCACTCACCCTGTGGCACCGCTCAATCATAGAAGAATTAAAATTTCTGTTGAATTTATCGCCAAAAATTTCGACTACTTTGTCTTCAACAATTTCGTTTTCCTGCTCTTGTACGCCCCACAAACGCAAACAATTTCTCCGCGAGTACTGTTCAAGTTTTTCCATTTGAGCCGACTGGTTTTTCAGAACACTTACTTCATTCTTCAGTACGCATGCCAGGCTTTCCAAACTCGTAATTTTACCATTATATTCTTGTAAACTTGTAAAATTATTTCCGACACTTTAGCCACAATCTTGTTTATGAACGTTTCATTTGAACAAATTTCTTTGATTGTTTTTTGGATCAGTTTAGCAAGTTCTTCCTTATCAGACCTCGTGGACGGCATTTTATGAACGAAAAACGTTTCACTCACTACTGTCTTACTTAGTATCAAGAAATTACACAGAAAATGTTACTATAATGTAACGAAATACCACCAAAATAAGTTAGTAGCTGGAGCGCGCAAATACACAACTACAGCCTATCGCACCGCATTGAGGAATCACATGCATATTACATAAATTGCCAGAAATGGGTTTTATTTGTTAATTTTAGGTATTAGGCGATACATATACGGTGGTGGAAGTGGCCAATTCAAAAAGATATTTAGAAAGTAATATATTCGTTCTTAAAAGAATATATTGTAACGATTTTAAGGGTTCTATTTATTTTTATTTTAAAACAAAACATGAAATAGTTAATAAACGAATTTATTAACAAGCAAACTAATTAACACTAACATTTATTTACAAGCTTAAATCTAGTTTCTTTTAACCGCCGAGCGAACAATCTACGCTACTTTAATTTCGAACTGTCTAACGCTGAATTCCTTCTCATCCCCGGTCGCGTGCTTTATAAGCCGGGGTTGTTTTTCGCGAACATTCTGGGAGGCGACGGACTGTCTGGTCTAGTTTATTCCGCCGTCAGAATTCTCTAGGCTGTCGCCTAAGGCGCGTCGACTAGACGGCTGTGACGCAAGAGACAATCTGACGCCGGCTGGTGTCGACGAATCATTAACTGCCCCCTTCTTAAAAACGTTTCGTCTCAGAACGTTCCTCGTGACAGCCTTGAAGGAGGATGTCGAAAGCGGCACGTTGGACCCTTTTTACAACTTCCGGTCTGGAAGAAATAGCAGTCCACGGTTTTCTTACTGCCGACAGCTGCCTGTGGGTGGTGACTGCAGACGAGAACTTCAATTCCCGTTCCGTTGAAGATGACTTCTATCATGCTTCGAATGACCCTCCACTCCAGTCCGTCTAGTCCGCAGCCCAATTTAGGAATGGCTAATTTCATCTCCTTGCCTTCTACCAGCTGTCTCTTCAGGCTCCATAAAGCTCTCCAAATAATGCGATATTCAGGCTTACCGCTTGATGTCTTCTTGGTGACTAAGTAGTACACGTGTCGTCTTTGTTCCGCCTCCGTGCGGATGATCTGCAGGCTCTTGCCCACCATGTCTTCCTTGACCTGACCAAATTTCTTCCGAAAGACTTGGGCTATCCCCTTGGACATCCTTAGGTCTTCTGCCACACAGTGGGCCAGACTGTACTCTGGTGACACTTGAAAAAGGTCTTGCTGTCTCTCTGTGGTCACTCCGAATCGCGCCTTACTTCCTGTGGCGTGATGAAACATAAAGGTTTCGAAGTTTACTTCGGAACCTTGTGTCCGTTGTACTGTCCCTTCATTTTCTTCTCCGCTGTAAGGAGCCATTCGATTGAAGTGGATAACTTTGGGTTTGCCATGCGGCATCTCCCTGATGCGGTAGATGACATCGTTGATCCGTTTCATCACTTTGTAAGGACCTTCCCAAGATGTCTGCAGTTTTGGGGATAGGCCTCGACGTCTTTGAGGATTATAAAGCCAGACCAGCGCTCCAGGTTGGTATCTCCCATTCTGAGCGTTGATGTCATAATGCTCCTTCATTCGGTTGCTGGCTGTCTGTATGTTGTGACGCACTTGATTGTGAATGTCGTCCATTTTTCTGCGTAGACCGCTCACGTAGTCTTCGTCGGCAGGGATTTCGCCAGGCTTCACGCCGAATTTCAGATCGCAGGGCAGTCTTGGCTCTCGCCCAAATACCACTTTTGCTGGTGTCTCTCCTGTTGTCTCATGAACGGACGAACGGTATGCCAGTAGAAAAAGGTGTCCCAGTCTCTCTGTCCCAGTCTCTCTAATGATCGGAGACTATCTTGGACAAAAGTCGGTTGATGGTTCTGTTGAATCTTTCCACCATTCCGTCCGACTGCGGGTGAAGTGCAGTGGTTCTAGTTTTCCGGACGCCGAGCAGAGTACACACGTTCTTGAATAAAGCCGAAGTTCCTTCCTTGATCTGAATGCAGCTCTATGGGCGCGCCATGCCGACTGATCCATTCTCGGACAAGGACTTCAGCAATAGTTATCGCCTCTTGGTTTGGTAGGGCGTATGCTTCAACCCACTTGCTAAAGTAGTCCATCACCACGACAATGTACTTATTTCCACTATTCGTTTGTGGAAATGGGCCGGCTACATCTATGGCAACTATCTCAAAAGGACTTCCCACGTTAAAATAGATGATTTAGCGAATCAACTATCTGAATTCAAAAGCTCCATTAAAGAAATCGATGGACTTAAACTAACCATCTCCAACCTTGTACAACAGAATAATTCACTAAAATCCGAGATTGATGATTTACAGCAATATTCTAGAGTAAATAACGTTGAGATTTCTGGAGTTCCTTTCAATCCTAATGAAAACGTATACGATATAATAAAAAATATTGCTACTTTAGTTAACATCTCCCCTGATAATCTCCATATTGATATCTGCCACAGGATTAGAGCTTCTCAGAATAATCCCAACAAATCTTCTAACATCATTGTAAAATTCGTTAGTCGCCAAATGAAGAACAATTTTCTCGCCGCATCACGCAAGCTGCGGGGCATTAAACCGCTTGATATTGGAATTCCTGGTGAAAATGCGACTATTTTTTGCAATGAACATCTAACTGTCCAAAACAAGAATCTTTTCTGGAAAACGCGCGTCTTCTGTAAAGAGAATGCTTTTCAGTTTTGCTGGACAAGAGACGCAAAGATTTTTATCCGGAAATCAGTAAGATCTAGAGTATATCTTGTCTCCAATGAAGAGCAACTGAAGTTACCCAATTTCACCTGAATTGGATAACCACTATATTTCATACATATTTCATACTTGCTAATTAATGGGTACTGTGTCATTCTACTACCAAAACACCCGGGGACTGAGGACTAAAACTAATGACTTTTTTTTAAATGTCATCTCCAATACTTATGAAGTGATACTTTGCACGGAAACCTGGTTAAATGTTAATGTCAATAGTAGTGAACTTTTTGACTGTCGGTACAATGTGTTTCGTCGGGATCGTAGTGCTGAAACTTCTTCCAAAAAAGATGGTGGTGGCTGCCTTATTGCTGTATCCTCACACTTAAAAGCATCTCAGGACGTCGATTGGTCAACATGCAATGAAGATCTTTGGGTCTCATTTTCAGTGGCGAATAATGTTAAAATTAATTTATGTTGTGTTTACTTTCCTCCTAATACTGTCAGTACTAAGTATGAAATATTTTTTGATAACTTAGCTAAGTTACTATACGAATTTTCGAATGAAATCTTTTTAGTGGTAGGGGATTTCAATAAGGGGAATATTGTATGGACTCCTTCGGACGGTAACTTAATTCCAAATTCAGTCACTAACGATTCTGGGGAAGCGGTGTTGATTGATATTGTGACGTTTGCGGTCCCAGCCCGTCTGATGCGTCAACAACGACGCGCCTTAGACGAGAAGCTTCCATATCGCGTCAACGATGATCCGAGACTTTCTGTCGAAGGAGCGAGAATGTTCGCGAGAAACAACCCCGGCATATAAAAATGCACGCAGCCAAACGGGGGACAGTTCGACATTAATTAAGCAAGCGGTCAGTTCGAAATTGAAGTCGCGTTATAAATATTCGCTCGGCTGTTAACATAAATTACTTATTAGATTGTTAAATAAATTATTCTTAAGTTCGTGGTAATTAGTGTTACTTTTAAATAAATTAGATTATTAACTATTTCGTGTTTTGATTAAAATAAAAAATAATAGAACCTTTAAAATCGTTACATTGGTGTCAGGTGCGAGGTTCGTGGAAATAAATAAACAATTAAAATTAAATTGAATTTAAACAAATTATTAAACAAAGATCAGTGTCAAAAACAAAAACAATGGCTTCAAGGAAAGTGTTGTTAAAAGAGTTAAAAGTGACCGAATTAAAAGCCGAATTAGAAGAGCGCGAATTGGAAATCTCCCGAAGTATGATAGGACCAGCGGAAACTTCGAAATTGAAAATAAAACCACCGACATTCGATGGGAAGTCTTCTTGGCCTAACTACTTCAAACAATTTGAAGCAGCAGCAAAGGGGAACGGATGGACCGTCAGTGAGAAAGTCACCTCGTTAATTGTGGCATTGAGGGGGGACGCTATCGATGTGCTACAAACGATGCCGTCAGAGGAACAAGAGGACTATAATAAGCTGGTGAACAGACTGGAGATGCGTTATGGCCAGGCGCATTTGACCGACGTGTACCGTGCGCAGCTGAGAAACCGTTATCAAAAATCCGGAGAAGGTCTTCAGGAATTCGAGGCTGACGTAGTGCGCCTGGCCCGGTTGGCTTATCCTGCAGCTCCTGAAGAATTCCTGGAACGTTTGACGGTGCAGACCTTCGTGGATGGAATTCGTGACCCGGACTACCAGCAGTCATTGAGAATGGCCCACCCCAAGACATCCCAGAACGCATTGGCCTACGCCTTGGAATATGAGGTGGCGAAGCAAGTCTCAAGAGGGCATGCCAAGGTGCGAGCTGCCACGGACTCCTAAGAAGAGGAACCCACCAGCGTCAAGGTGCAATCTGCTGCAGAAGAGCGGCCCAAGGAGTGTGCCACCACGGAGGATATTCGCCACATTGTGGAACAAGTCTTGAGGCAGAAGAATCCTCTGGTGTGTTGGAATTGCCAGGAAGAGGGACATGATCGCAGGCGGTGTCCCAAGGCCAAGCAGGATTCTCCACGAAGGAAGCCACAGGGGAAACTAAGTCTGGTCGCTGCAGATGGACAAACGTCGACGCATAATCAAAGGCCTCCAAAGACAAGGGCCACGAAAGTAATAGCCCTGCGGCGATTAACCAGCAGTGTCTTCGTGGATGCAACCATTGATGACATCCCTCACACCATGCTACTGGATACGGGTGCGACGAAGACTATCCTGAGGCCCGATGTGATCAAGTCATCAAAACGCACCGAGCCGACTAAATGGAGACTGAGGACAGCAACCGGAACATCAGCGACTGTCCATGGTGAAGTAGAGGTGACCATTACGATTGGAGCGACTCCCATCAAACACCGTGCGCTGGTAGCAGAAATAGAGGATGAGGCGATTCTGGGCATGGACATCATGTCTGCCCATGGGTTCCAATTGGATCTGAAGCGTGGCGTAATGGCGGTTAACAACGAGGAGTTGGTTCTACACCAGCGAGAGGACGTGGCCGCTCGAGTTGTTCTCGCAGAAGATGTCGTATTGCCTAGCAGAACCGAGGTTATAGTCGATGCAAACCTGAACGGCGCTTTCCAAGACGGGCAAGTCATTATGGTCGAACCTAACACTGACGATCAGAAGATTGGAAAAGGAGTTCTCGTTGGAAAAATGTTGTTGACAGCAAAGAAGGAAATACCAGTCCGCCTAATGAATGTGAACTGTTTCCCTGTCAACATCAAGAAAGGTACGATCCTGGGAAGCTGTGCCATGGTGTCCTCCATCTCCCGCCAAATAGAAGCAAACGTACAAGAGATGAAGGTCCCGAAGAAGTTGTTGGAAATGGTCGTGTCGACGGCCCAGGAACTGACTCCAGAACAAAAGACAAAAGCGAAGAACCTGATCTGTCAGTATCAAGATGTGTTCGAGGGAGAAAATGGACCTAAGGGAAGAACCGACATAGTCAAACACAAGATAGAGACCGGGGAAGAAAGGCCCATCCGTCAAGCTCCAAGGAGGTTACCATTGGCGAAGCGTGAGGAAGCAGAACGCATTATTCGTGAGATGGAAAAGGACAATGTAATTGAGCCATCCAGCAGCCCATGGGCGTCACCGGTAGTGCTTGTGAAGAAGAAGGATGGATCCACACGATTCTGCGTAGACTATCGATTGCTCAACAACGTCACTAAAAAGGACAGCTATCCTCTGCAACGAATTGATGACACCCTGGACACCCTGGCCGGTTCAAAGATCTTCTCAACCTTGGATCTAAAGAGTGGTTATTGGCAAGTGGAACTAGCGCCCGAAGATCGAGAAAAAACGGCGTTTTCCCTTGGTATGGGTCTATGGCAATTCACGGTGATGCCGTTCGGCTTATGTAATGCTCCAGCGACATTCGAGAGGCTGATGGAGACGGTTCTGAAGGGTCTGTCCTGGACAACGTGCATGGTATACCTGGACGACATAATTGTGGTGGGGAAAACTTTCGACGACCACCTGAAGAATCTGGAAGGAGTGTTCCAGCGGCTTCGCGGAGCGGGACTAAAGCTTAGTCTCAAGATGTGCCACCTCTTCCAGAAGGAAGTGAATTATCTAGGCCATATTGTTAATGGGAATGGAATCGCCGTGGACCCAGTAAAGATTCAGGTCGTGAAGGACTGGCCAACTTCCAAGAATAAACACCAGATAAGGCGTTTCCTAGGCCTATGCACTTACTATCGTCGCTATGTTCCCGGATTTGCGGACATCGCTAAGCCGTTGACAAAACTCACCGAAGAAGGTCGTCCGTTTGAATGGGACCAACATTGCCAAATTAGTTTCGAACAACTAAAACAGTACTTGATAAGTGCTCCTATTCTAAGTTACCCTCTCCCAGAAGGCAAGTTCATCGTGGACACTGATGCTAGCAATGTTGGTATCGGTGGCGTACTGTCCCAGATCCAAGAAGGGCAAGAGAAGGTGATTGGCTACTTCAGTAAAGTCCTGTCAAAGCCGGAACGAAATTATTGCGTCACTAGAAGGGAATTGCTAGCCGTGGTAAAGTCCATAGAACATTTCTACAAGTACTTATATGGCAGACACTTTCTCCTGAGGACGGACCATGCCGCTTTAAAATGGCTCCTCCGATTCAAGAATCCTGAAGGACAAGTCGCACGATGGATCGAACGACTTCAGGAATACGATTTTGAAATCCAGCATCGGGCCGGAACTAGCCACAGAAATGCCGATGCTTTGTCGAGAAGACCTTGTGCCGAAGACTGTAAGCACTGTAGTCGGCTGGAGGAGAAAGTGGCCACGACTGCGAGGACGGCCATCGTAGACGACAAATGGCAAGGTGAAGAATTGCGACGAGACCAGGAGAACGATCAGGATTTGAAATTGGTGCTGGAATGGAAAAGTAGGGAGGCAAGACCTACTTGGGAAGAGATAGCACCGTGTGCACCATCCGTGAAATCGTACCGGGCGCAGTGGGACTCCATAGTGCTGGATCATGGTCTTCTGAAACGAACCATCGAGAACCAGGAAGGCACGGAACAGAAGACACAGTTACTGATCCCCAAGAATAGGGTGCCGGAAGTTCTGAGGGAACTTCACGATGGAACTTCGGGAGGGCATCTGGGAATCAAGAAGACTATGGAAAAGGTGCGCGAGCGATTCTATTGGGTGAACTGCAAGGAAGATGTAAAGGACTGGTGTAGGAAGTGCGTAGTCTGCGCAGCTAGTAACGGCCCCCACAGACGAGGCAAGGCTCCTATGAAACAGTATAACGTGGGAAGTCCTTTTGAGAGAGTTGCCATAGATGTAGCCGGCCCATTTCCACAAACGAATAGTGGAAATAAGTACATCGTCGTGGTGATGGACTACTTTAGCAAGTGGGTTGAAGCATACGCCTTACCAAACCAAGAGGCGATAACTATTGCTGAAGTCCTTGTCCGAGAATGGATCAGTCGGTATGGCGCGCCCATGGAGCTGCATTCAGATCAAGGGAGGAACTTTGAATCGGCTTTATTCAAGAACGTGTGTACTCTGCTCGGCGTCCGGAAAACTAGAACCACTGCACTTCACCCGCAGTCAGACGGAATGGTGGAAAGATTCAACAGAACCATCAACCGACATTTGTCCAAGGTAGTCTCCGATCATCAGAGAGACTGGGACACGTACATTCCCCTTTTTCTACTGGCATACCGTTCGTCCGTTCATGAAACAACAGGAGAGACACCAGCAAAAGTGGTATTTGGGCGAGAGCCAAGACTGCCCTGCGATCTGAAATTTGGCGTGAGGCCTGGCGAAATCCCTGCCGACGAAGACTATGTGAGCGGTCTACGCAGAAAAATGGACGACATTCACAATCGAGTTCGTCACAACATACAGACATCCAGCGACCGAATGAAGGAGCATTATGACATCAACGCTCAGAATGGGGGATACGAACCTGGAGCGCTGGTCTGGCTTTATAATCCTCAAAGACGTCGAGGTCTATCGCCAAAACTGCAGACATCTTGGGAAGGTGCTTACAAAGTGATGAAACGGATCAACGATGTCATCTACCGCATCAGGAAGATTCCGCATGGCAAACCCAAGGTTATCCACTTCAACCGAATGGCTCCTTACAATGGAGAAGAAAATGAGGGGACAGTACAACGGACGCAAGGTTCCGAAGTAAACTTCGAAACCTTCATGTTTCATCACGCCACAGGAAGTAAGGCGCGATTCGGAGTGACCACAGAGAGACAGCAAGACCTTTTTCAAGTGTCACCAGAGTACAGTCTGGCCCACTGTGTGGCAGAAGACCTAAGGATGTCCAAGGGGATAGCCCAAGTCTTCCGGAAGAAATTTGGTCAGGTCGAGGAACTCCTAAGACAGCACCCCATGGTGGGCAAGAGCCTGCAGATCATCCACACGGAGGCGGAACGAAGACACGTGTACTACTTAGTCACCAAGAAGACATCAAGCGGTAAGCCTGACTATCGCAGTATTTGGAGAGCTTTATGGAGCCTGAAGAGACAGTTGGTGGAAGGCAAGGAGACGAAATTAGCCATTCCCAAGATAGGCTGCGGACTAGATGGGCTGGACTGGAGGGTCGTTCGCAGCATGATAGAAGTTATCTTCAACGGAACGGGAATTGAAGTTCTAGTCTGCAGTCACCACCCACAGGCAGCTGTTGGCAGTAGGAAAACCGTAGACTGCTATTTCTTCCAGACCGGATGTTGTAAAGAGGGACCAGCATGCCGATTTCGACATTTTCCTTCAAGGCTATCACAAGGAACGTTCCGAGACGAAACGTTTTTAAGAAGGGGGCAGTGTGACGTTTGCGGTCCCAGCCCGTCTGATGCGTCAACAACGACGCGCCTTAGACGAGAAGCTTCCATATCGCGTCAACGATGATCCGAGACTTTCTGTCGAAGGAGCGAGAATGTTCGCGAGAAACAACCCCGGCATATAAAAATGCACGCAGCCAAACGGGGGACAGTTCGACATTAATTAAGCAAGCGGTCAGTTCGAAATTGAAGTCGCGTTATAAATATTCGCTCGGCTGTTAACATAAATTACTTATTAGATTGTTAAATAAATTATTCTTAAGTTCGTGGTAATTAGTGTTACTTTTAAATAAATTAGATTATTAACTATTTCGTGTTTTGATTAAAATAAAAAATAATAGAACCTTTAAAATCGTTACAATATGTTGTCATACTTGGATATAAATCAATACTGTCATATAACAAATCAAAATGGTCGCATATTAGATTTAATTATATCCAATAGAGCAATTTCAAACATAGCACCAGTTCAGGAATCACTTTGCACCGAAGATATCCATCACAAATCTTTTACATTTGACTTCTTTAACTAAAATATTTCTTATCTTCCACTACCTGCAAGAACAGTTTACAATTTTCGCAAAGCAGATTACTTACTTATTAATGAATTAATAACAATGGTGGACTGGCATAAGCTGCTCGATAAACTTCCTATTGAGAATGCGATTGATGTGTTTTACTCTTACTTGTATGAAAATATAATTGATAAATTTATTCCTAAATATAAAGTACGTCAATCTGCTTTTCCGGCGTGGTACAAAATTTCCACTATCAAAATGTATAACGAGAAACGTCGTGCTCATAACAAGTGGAAAAAATTTGGTCAACTCTGCGACTACGAAGTCTTTGCTCTACTGAGACGACGTTTAAAAGAAGCAATTAGATTGGATTATAAAGATTGGATAAATTCGGTGCAGTCATTTGAAAAAAGACGTAAAATATTTTTGGTCATACGTCTCCTCTAAGCGTTCTCGATCTTCTTTGCCTTCTCAAATGTCATATAAAAATGTAAATGTATCAGATAAACTTTCAATTGCCAACTCTTTTAACGCCTATTTTTCTTCAGTTTTTGAACACGATGACCCATTCTTGAACTGCCAAATGATTTGGCTCCTAATCATGCTTATCGTGAAGCTGTAGTCATTAAAGAATTAAGTTTATCGTGTATTAGAAATAAGATCTTGAAACTTAATGTATATAAAGGGGCCGGTCCAGACAATATTCCACCTTATTTTATTAAATCTTGTGTTGACAGTTTAACGATTCCTCTTTTAATTTTATTTAATAAGTCACTTCAAGAATGTACTTTTCCTGATGTGTGGAAGAATGCTTTCATCACCCCCATACACAAGGAAGGACCTGTTACAGATATCACTAATTATAGGCCAATTTCAAAGCTGTCAATATTTGCAAAAAATTTTGAATCGATTGTTAATGACATAATTTGTGAATCCGTTAAACATTTGCTAATTCCGCAGCAGCACGGTTTCTGCAGAAGGAGATCGACAACCACTAATTTAACTTTATACAACGAATACCTTCACTTTGTCCTAGATTCCTCTGGACAGGTCGATGTTATCTATACTGATTTTCAAAAGGCATTTGATAAAATTAATCATCGTATTCTCCTACAAAAACTCGCCCACTTGGGTTTTCACGGTAATCTTCTTCGCTGGATTGAATCTTACCTTCGTTATAGGACTCAAGTTGTTGTAATTAATGGATGTAAATCAAATCCGGCGAATATCTATTCTGGAGTGCCGCAAGGTTCCCATCTTGGACCAACTCTATTCACGCTATTTGTAAATGACATTGGCAAAGTATTGTAGTCCTGTAATTTTCTGCATTATGCTGATGACCTCAAAATCTACTTACAGATCAAATCTGTCACCGATTGTGAATCTTTGCAAAAAAATATTAATCACCTGGTAAATTATTGCAAAACTAATAAACTCTTCTTAAACATTAGTAAGTGTAAACATTTCACTGCAACCCGTAAAAAATATTTTATAGATTATACTTACAAAATCGAGGACTTACCTTTAGTTAAAGTTAACCAAATTAATGATCTCGGGGTCGTTTTCGACTCCAAGCTGAGCTTTCAATACCATATCGATTTGATAGTTAGAAAAACTTTTAAAATGTTTGGCTTTATTTGTAGAATCATCAAACCTTTTAATAACTTAGACTCCATTATACACCTTTTCAAATCACTTGTTCTTAGCAACTTGCAGTATTGCTCCATAATTTGGACTCCACAATATGCTGTTTACAAATACAGAATTGAAAGCATGCAAAAGAAGTTTCTAAAATTTTTAGATTACAAGTTTTACCGTGAAAATCCGTGCCCTTCTTACAGAATTGCATTAAGTAAATACAATCTTCTCTCCTTGGAGCAGAGGCGCGTTGCTGCGTATGTTGATTTTTGTTAACTTCTAAGCACTTGTTGCAGTTTGATTTGTTTAAATTAACGATTCTGAATTAATCTCGTTTTTTCTAACGTTTATATTCAAAAAATTCGATTTTGTGTACATAGTTACATAATTATAAATATGATTTTTAAATAACAACACACTTGATAACTTAATAACAAAATTTTGAAATGATTCTTTAACATACACCGCCCCTTGAAGAGTCCATGTTCTTCAACCGCTTTGTTGTCGTGTTTAGAGTACTGGATCGGTTGGTAACACACATATTTTGTTGACAGATCTTTTGGCTGTAAAGTTTGAAAATTTGATTGTCACAACACGAACTATTCCATCGCTGCCTCGATGCAATTGTACTATGCGTCCAATTCGCCACTGTTGAGGAAAAGTCTCTTTGTCATTGACAATTACAATAGCATCTTCTTTTAATAAAGTTGATGAATTTCTTTGCCATTTTGTACGTTGTTGTAATTTAGTAATCACTTCAGTTTGCCATCGTTTCCAAAAATGTTGCATTAATTTTTGCAAATGCTGGTATTTATTAAGTTTGGATTCATTAATATCAGTAAAGTCCTGATCTGATAAAGATGTTAATGGCTTTCCGATTAAAAAATGTGCAGGAGTCAATGGTTCTAGATCTGACGGATTATCTGACAAAGGTGATAAAGGTCTTGAATTTAAAATAGCTTAGATTTGAGTTAGAACAGTATAGAATTGTTCAAATGTTAATGATATGTTGCCTAAAATTCTTTTTAAATGAAATTTTGTGGATTTTACTCCCGATTCCCAAAGTCCACCAAAATGTGGAGCATGTGGAGGATTAAAATGCCATTTGATATTATCATTTGCGGTTAAATCAATGATTGACTGTTTGTTAGCTTCAAAAAACTTACGAAGTTCTGAATGAGCACCAACAAAGTTGGAACCGTTATCTGAATTGATTTGATAAGGTTTACCTCTTCTGGAAATAAATCGTTTTAAACATGCAATAAAACAAGCTGAACTAAGATCACTGACTAATTCAAGGTGAATGGCTTTGGTTGTATAACAAATGAGAAGTGCGAAATAACATTTAATTAATTTAGGATTTCTTGTTATCCTATCTTTTAAAAGAAATGGTCCTGCATAGTCAACGCCAGTAATATGAAATGGCACAACAGACTTTAATCGACTTGCTGGCAAGTTACCCATTATGAAATTATTATGAATAGTCTTATATTTTGTACAAATGATGCATTCATGCACTACCCTTTTTGCTAAACTTTTTCCGGCAATGGGCCAATATGTATTTCGTATTAAAGAAATCAACATTTGAGATCCACAGTGGAATGCTTTTAAATGTTCGTGTCTCATAATGAGAAGTGTCAATTTATGTTTTGAGTGTAAAATTATTGGATGTTTTTTATTGTACGAATAATCTGAATGATGTAATCTTCCACCCACTCTTAAAATACCTTTCTCATCTAAAAAAGGATTGAGAGAAAGAATTTTGCTAGTATGAGTAACAGAATTACTTTTTTGTAAACTATCAATTTCTGGAGAAAAATATTCCCTTTGAGCTATTTTAATCAATTGATACAATGATTGTTGTAAATCAGAAACCGATAGTGGTAAAAAATTTCTATTTATTGGTGTTTGTGTCATATTGTTTTTGAATCTAAAGCAATAAGCAATAACTCTTATGAGTTTATTAAATGACGAAAATCTGTTAAATATATAAGAACATTGAAGATCATCATTTAAAATATTTAAATTATTGATTGTGAATTTAAAACTATTTTTTGTTTCTAGTAGATCTTCATTTTTGAAAGATATGTTAGGTTGTGACTGCCAATTACTATCATCTAATAATAACCATGATGGTCCATACCACCACAAATTAGAATTAATAAGTTCTGATGGATTCGTACCAAGTGAAATAATATCTGCTGGATTGTTTTGAGAATTAACATGATACCAATTTGATTGTTCTGAATTATTTTGAATATCTGTTACTCTGTTTGCAACAAATGTAGTTCTTAAATAAGATGGAGATTTAATCCACTGTAATACAATGGTAGAATCACACCAATATGTTAATTTATGAATTTTTATGAAGATGTTTTTGTATACCTTCTTTGTTAACAGCAAGAACAGCAGCACATAGTTCAAGCCTTGGTAAAGAAATTTTATGCAACGGCGCTACACGTGACTTTGCACATACTAAGTGAGAAGATATGGTCGCATCAGAAGTTTTGGATCTAAGGTATATTACCGCGCCGTAAGCTTTTTCACTTGCATCACAAAATGTATGTATTTCGTTTACAATAGATTGTTGCAAAACAATGTGTCTATTTACCTTTAGTGAATTTAAATTATAAAATTGAATCTTAAGTTGATTCCATCTTGAATGAAGATTTTGAGGTATGCTTTCATCCCAGCTTAATTTAAGTTGCCATAACTCTTGTATTATTAATTTTGCTATGACTATTATTGGTCCTAAAATTCCCAATGGATCAAAAATTTGAGAAATTTCAGAAAGAATAGTGCGTTTTGTAATTTTTTGATGTTTCACTTGTGTTGAAAATGTAAATTGAAAAGTATCTGAAAAAGCGTTCCAAATTACACCAAGTGTTTTTGCATTTTCATATTCTCCTAATTGTAAAACGTTAAATTCAATGTTTTTGTCTGCTATTTGTTTTAAAACTTTCGAAGAATTAGACAAATATTTTCTTAATTCCAGTTTTGCACTACCTAATATTATTTCCAATTCTTTTTGAATGTTGATTACTTCTTCAACAGATTCTCCACCGGTTACTAAATCATCAACATAAAAGCAATTAGCAATGATTTTACTGGTTTTGGGAAACTTTGTTTTGTTTTCTTCAGCTAATCTCATAAGACACTTTGTAGCAAGATAAGGGGCTGAACTTGTTCCGTAAGTGACTGTGTTTAATTGATAAGTTTTGATATCATCTTTAGTATCATCGCGCCATAAAATTAACTGAAAGGATCAATGTTCATGTGAAATTAATATTTGTCGATACATTTGCATAATGTCTGCTGTCAAAGCAATAGAATATTGCCTGAAATTTATAAGAATAGAAAATAAATCTCTTTGTACAGTAGGTCCTACCATCAAAATATCGTTTAAAGATTTGTTACTTTGACTTTTAGCTGATGCATCAAAAACAACTCGGACTTTAGTAGTCAAACTTGTAGTTTTAATTACGAGATGATGAGGTAAATAAAATGTATGTGTTTTGAAGTCATTTGGATTTACCTTTGTCATATGTCCTAATTCTTCGTAATCATTCATAAACTTTTGATATTCTTTTTTTAATCGAGAGTTTTTATTAAGTTTGTTTTCTAATTTAACAAATCTGTTTAGAGCCATTAACCTTGATTCGCCTAATTCAGAAGGCTGTGAATTAAATGGTAATGATACGATGAACCTGCCATTAGCATCTCGTTTTGTATTTAATAAAAAGTGATTCTCACATTGTTGTTCTTCTGAACTATATTTTGGTTGTGAAATTAATGGTTCTTGAAGCTGCCAAAATTTCATGATATCTTGATGCAAATCTGAATGTAAAGCATGAAAATTTAGTGCTTGAACATGATTGACTGAATTTAATTTTTTAGGAAATGAAACGACTCCAGAAAGAATCCACCCTAACTTACTCTTTTGTAGTGATATTGATTTATTTGCATGAGTTAAATGAAACTGTCCAACTGATAATAAATCGTAAAAGTGTACAGCTCCAATTAAGATGTCTATTGACTTACTTATGTTGAATTCTGGATCAGCTAAAGTGATGTCTTCCGGTATGTTTAACATTTCAGAAGGAAATGTCATAGAAGGAATCTTTTCAGTTAGTTTGGAAACTACTAAGCATGGTAGTGTTAAAGTGAATTCAGTGTTTTGTGATTTAATGATAACATTAGTGCGTGTTTTGCATTTAGAAGAAGCACCATTGATACCAAAAATATCAATATTTGCAATCTGTGTTTTGAGTTGTAATTTCTTACAAAAATCCTCTGTGATAAAATTTGTTTGCGAACCTGAGTCCAATAAACACCGCGCTGTAACATATTCATTGGAAGAATTTTTTACTTGAATTAATGCGGTGGAAAGTAATATCTGATTATATTTACGAGACATGCATTGATTGACAATTGTATTTGTTGGGACTTCTGTCACCTTGACAGAAGAGTCTTGTTTGACATTTCTTGTTAATGAATTGCTTGATGATGATGTTTGTTGAACTTTGTAAATGAAGCAAAGTGTTATGAAATTGATGGCAAATTTTCCAACTATAAGTTGATTTACAATCTGAAGTTTTATGATTATCTCTTAAACAGTTTTTACACAACTTAGTTTGTTTTGCAAATTCATATCTAGCTTTAGTATCAATTGAAAGATACTTCTTGCAAAAATATATTTGATGATCTTTTGAGTTACAATAATGGCATTTGCGATTAGTAGTCGTCACATGTGTATGAGTTTTTTGTGTAAAGTGAGAATTAGAATTATATTTATTAGAATGTGTAATATTTTTAGATGTATTGAATGTCTGTTTATCATTTACATGAATATTTTCCAAAAAATTACATTGTTCTGTTAAAAATTCATTAAACTCCTCAATTGTGGGCAACTTATTTAACATTGAATATTTACTAAAAGCACGTTTGGATGAGTTATCTAGTTTTTCATACATTAAATGAATTATTATTGCATCCCAATAATCTACAGCTACATTTAAACTTTTGAGTGATCTTAAATGCTTATTTAAGTTGTCTTGTAAATTTCTTAAATCAGAATATGATTCTTTCTTAAACGACGGTATGTCTAAGATAGCTTGAATGTGACTATGAACAAGAGATGCAGTGTTTTGAAAACGTGATTGAAGTAAATCCCAAGCCAAAGTGTAATTTTCTGAAGTAACATTTATGTTTTCAATGACAGCCAAAGCCTTACCCACAAGTGAACATTTTAAATATTGCAATCGCTCAAAATCTGTTAACTCCATATTGTTATGAACTATTGCCAAAAAAGAATCTTTAAATTCTAACCAGTTATCGGAATCTCCATTAAATGTATGCAATTTTATTGAAGGTAGAATGTTTTTTTTGACACTGACAATTTGATTTGTCATAATTGATTCTTTGTGTTTAGTCTGAAAACTTTCAAGATAAATCTTTGCTTTTGCCAAATTTTGGAAATAGGTATTTTTAAAATGAAGAATTTCTTCATTAGACAAAGATCTTTGATAACAGGTAAGCATTGACACATGTTCATTGACATTGTTCAAAAAAGGTTCAATTTGAGCAATTCTGATTTCTAACTCAAACTTATCAAGCTCTTCTAATTCTCTATGTGATAAACTATTTATATAATCCGCAAAAGAATCTAATTCTGAAATGATGTTGTTGACTTTTGATTGTGTAATGTCAGCATTTGACAATTTTAAAGGCATTTTTTTATATTCTACTATAGTAAAGCCAATAACAAATACAGATGGACCTTACCAAGTCAATAAACCCTGATATTATCTTCGAGAAGTTGTTGGAATTCTGCAACAGTGGCAAATATCAGCTTCAAGTTGTAATTACAGCCAAGGCAGGAATCGTGTTGCTAACTCTCGTAATGGTGAAAATATAACTGCAACAAAATGTGCTTGTTTTAATAATATGTCGTGGACAATCTTCGTTCAGGAACGAGTATCTTAACTTCCACGGCGATGGAAGAACTCCGCAAAACAGCCGAAGTCCAATGCTTGATGATTTGAATCTTGAGCTAGGGACCTTGTTATCTCTAGCTATCGATCCTGATGCAGTACTCCGCAGCAAAGGCAGAAGTCCGCTACACAACTTGATTGAAGAGTCTTAAACCAGGGACCTTGGTGTCGCTAACCAGTAATTCTCTTCACTTGCAGTAATCCGCAGCAAAAGCAGAAGTCCGCTTCAAAAAATGATTGTTCGTCTCACTTGGAAAATTCTTGGATTCTTCCAAATGATCCGGCAAACGAAGGACCAAAAAATATGTTGATTTTTGTTAACTTCTAAGCACTTGTTGCAGTTTGATTTGTTTAAATTAACGATTCTGAATTAATCTCGTTTTTTCTAACGTTTATATTCAAAAAATTCTAAAGAGATTTTGTGTACATAGTTACATAATTATAAATATGATTTTTAAATAACAACACACTTGATAACTTAATAACAAAATTTTGAAATGATTCTTTAACAGCGGACATCAAATTCGTCTTTAAAGTAGTTAATAATTACATTGATTGCGAAGAACTGCTATCAAAATTCAACTTTTGCGTTCCGAGGAGTGAATCTAGATATCCGATGACCTTTTACATAGACAGTCAAAGATCGAATATCGGTATTAACTCACCGATCTACAGGTTGTGTCACTCTTTCAATTATTTTGCGAACGATATTGACATTTTTCATGTGGGTCTGGCTTCGCTAACGTCACGAGTTTTTCAAATACTGAAAGACACTTAAACTACCATTACTAGGCTTCCTTATGTACTATGAAAATTATATTTTCAATTTTCAATTTTTCAATTTTTTTCTGGAATACCATTATTCATATTCATATTTTTGTTTATATTCTTTTTTTTTTCTTTTTTTTTCCATGTTCACATGCAGATTAGCTTTCTGTTTTATATGTATTTTTGTATTTTTGTATTTCTTAATCGTTAATGGAAACACCTGTTGGGACTTTGTCCTGTTTGTTTCCTAAAAAAATAAAATAAATAAATAAATAAATGAATAAATACTGTTTCATAGAAGCCTTGCCTCGTCTGTGGGGGCCATTACTAGCTGCGCAGACTACGTACTTCCTACACCAGTCCTTTACGTCTTCCTTGCAGTTCACCCAATAGAATCGCTCGCGCATCTTTTCCATAGTCTTCTTGATTCCCAGATGCCCTCCCGAAGCTCCATCGTGAAGTTCCCTTAGAACTTCCGGCACCCTATTCTTGGGGATCAGTAACTGTGTCTTCTGTTCCGTGCCTTCCTGGTTCTCGACGATTTCAGAAGACCATGATCCAGCACTATGGAGTCCCACTGCGCCCAGTACGATTTTGCGGATGGTGCACACGGTGCTACCTCTTCCCAAGTAGGCCTTGCCTCCCTACTTTTCCATTCCAGCACCAATTTCAAATCCTGATCGTTCTCCTGGTCTCGTTGCAATTCTTCACCTTGCCATTTGTCGTTTACGACGGCCGTCCTCGCAGTCGTGGCTACTTTCTCCTCCAGACGACTACGGTGCTTATAGGTGCTCCTCGACAAAGCATCGGCATTTCTGTGGCTAGTTCCGGTCCGATGCTGGATTTCAAAATCGTATTCCTGAAGTCGTTAGATCCATCGTGCGACTTGTCCTTCAGGATTCTTGAATCGGAGGAGCCATTTTAAAACAGCATGGTCCGTCCTCAGGAGAAAGTGTCTGCCATATAAGTACTTGTAGAAATGTTCTATGGACTTTACCACGACTAGCAATTCCCTTCTAGTGACGCAATAATTTCGTTCCGGCTTTGACAGGACTTTACTGAAGTAGCCAATCACCTTCTCTTGCCCTTCTTATATCTGGGACAGTACGCCACCGATACCAACATTGCTAGCGTCGGTGTCCACAATGAACTTGCCTTCTGGGAGAGGGTAACTCAGAATAGGAGCACTTATCAAGTACTGTTTTAGTTGTTCAAAACTAATGTGGCAATGTTGGTCCCATTCAAACGGACGACCTTCTTCGGTGAGTTTTGTCAACGGCTTAGCGATGTCCGCAAATCCGGGAACATAGCGACGATAGTAAGTGCATAGGCCTAGGAAACGCCTTATCTGGTGTTTATTCTTGGAAGTTGGCCAGTCCTTCACGACCTGAATCTTTACTGGGTCCACGGCGATTCCATTCCCATTAACAATATGGCCTAGATAATTCACTTCCTTCTGGAAGAGGTGGCACATCTTGAGACTAAGCTTTAGTCCAGCTCCGCGAAGCCGCTGGAACACTCCTTCCAGGTTCTTCAGATGGTCGTCGAAAATTTTCCCCACCACAATTATGTCGTCCAGGTATACCATGCACGTTGTTCAGGACAGACCCTTCAGAACCGTCTCCATTAGCCTCTCGAGTGAAGCTGGGGCATTACATAACCCGAAAGGCATCACCGTGAATTGCCATAGACCCATACCAAGGGAAAACGCCGTTTTTTCTCGATCTTCGGGCGCTAGTTCCACTTGCCAATAACCACTCTTTAAATCCAAGGTTGAGAAGATCTTTGAACTGGCCAGGGAGTCCAAGGTATCATCAATCCGTGGCAGAGGATAGCTGTCCTTTTTCGTGACCTGCCAATCGATTAGCAATCGATTGTCTACGCAGAACCGTGTGGATCCATCCTTCTTCTTCACAAGCACTACCGTTGATGCTCATGGGCTGCTCGATGGCTCTATTACATTGTCTTTTTCCACCTCACGAATAATGCGTTCTGCTTCCTCACGTTTCGCCAATGGTAAGCTCCTTGGAGCTTGGCAGATGGGCCTTTCTTCCCCGGTCTCTATCTTGTGTTTGACTATGTCGGTTCTTCCCTTGGGTCCATTTTCTACCTCGAACACATCTTGGTACTGACAGATCAGGTTCTTCGCTTTTGTCTCTTGTTCTGGAGTCAATTCCTGGGCCGTCGACATGACTATTTCCAACAACTTCTTCGGGACCTTCGTCTCTTGTACGTTTGCTTCTATTTTGCGGGAGATGGAGGACACCATGGCGCAGCTTCCCAAGATGGTATCTTTCTTGATGTTGACGGGGAAACAGTTCACATTCATTAGGCGGACTGGTATTTCTTTCTTTGCTGTCAACAAAGTTTTCCCAACGAGAACTCCTCTTCCTATATTCTGATCGCCAGTATTAGGTTCGACCATAATGACTTGCCCATCTTGGAAAGTGCCGTTCAGGTTTGCGTCGACCATGACCTCGGTCCTGCTGGGCAGTACAACATCTTCGGCGAGAACAACTCGAGCGGCCACGTCCTCTCGTTGATGCAAAACCAACTCCTCGTTGTTAATCGTCATCACGCCACGCTTCAGATCCAATTGGAACCCATGGGCACACATGACATCGATGCCCAGAATCGCCTTGTCCTCTATTTCTGCTACCAGGGCACGGTGTTTGATGGGCGTCGATCCAATGGTAATATTCACCTCCACTTCACCATGGATAGTCGCTGATCTTGCGGTTGCTGTCCTCGGTCTCCATTTAGTCGGCTCGGTGCGTCTTGATCAAGGTTCGAAAAAAACTGTTTTTTTTTAAAAAAAACAATACATTTGTTTTATTTGATTTTAAACAGTTTTTTTTGTTTAAAACATGTTTAAAATTGACTTAAAATTAATAATGTTTTAAACAAAAAAAAACTGTTTAAAATTAAATAAAACAAATATTTTGTTTAAATTTATTACACTTTTTTAATTGCTTCAAATACTCTCACAACCTAAATTACATAGTAAAAAGGAAAAAGTAGTTATTAGTTGTATTGCGAAATGATAAAAGTTTAAAAATATTTACGATAAAAATTCTAGAGATTCATTTTGCAGTTTTTAGGGTTGAAAATAGAAAAAAGTAGAAAACAGTTGTGGACTTTCAATTTTCGTCTAAAAATGTTTTCTACATATGCAATTTCTAATTTCAATTTTATTTTTTATTTCTTATTTACGTCCTTGAAAATTGTAACTAGTTTACCAGCTTTTTCTACTTCTAATGGATATCTTAATTTAGATTATACAAAATTAAATGCACTAAATAGACGTTCTAAGGTATAACGTTTTAAAAACGTCCTCAATTTTTCAGGTTAAGCAAATAGAGAAAAGGACCAAACTCTATATTCAATTACCAATAATAGTAAAACAGTGGTCTTACAAAACATTTAAAATGAAATTAATGTCGTTTTTAACACGTTGACTCCCGTCCTCCAGTATACTGGACAGCAAGGTTTTTGCCTGGAGTCTGCGTCCAGTTTACTGGACGGTTTCTACTATGCATTTTTATATGCTTTAAAATTTCATTGGACCTGTAGGTAAACCTGGTATCACGCTTACGGTCTGTAGGGATAGTCTGATGTCAAAAATTTTTGCTTTAACCATCTGAGAATGATTTTTCTAACTAGAATAGATGGCGGCATATTTCCACCAAATTCCAACTTTGTTACAGAATTATTAAAGTATGTAGAACAGTTGCTTTGCAGATTTCTGCACTTTTACGTAAATTAGAATAGATTTCGCCCAACGACGTAGTTGAAAATTTTTCAGTTAGGAGTTTGTGTGCATTGTGATTTTTGCATCTACTGATTTCAACATTTTTACCTAAAAATGGATAATGAATGCCCTTCATCACCTGGCTTATGCGTGTGGCTGTTTCAAATTGTGGCACGAGGAAAATTTATAGTACCTATCTATTATTACTTTAGCATTCCGGAATGTCTTTTGCATTTATTGTTATTTTTTTATATTTTTTGAATTTGGAATGTTCTTTCATTTAGTTTATGCTGTCAATTGCTTTTTTGATGTTTTATAATAAACCAATTTTGATAAATATTTTGTGTCCAGTTAACTGGACAGCGGACCCTAGCTTCGAGAACGCTAGTCAGGAACCGCAGTCCCGTATACTGGACAGCCTTTTTATCAAAATAAGAAACCAAAGATAGTTTTAAAAACCATCTGGCATTGCTTATAACTTAAAAATAAGCACACTTATGTAGCTAGGAGTTCATGGATCAGGGGGAACGAAAGCCGATTTGGGTGCGGTAGTCAACGTGTTAAAAGATGATGCATTCTATTCTACTGACGAATTTTCAGAATTTTTGAAACACACGCATGTTTTTTCTTATGGTCACCCTACTACTTTCTCAATTAGTTGTACTTATTTGTATATCTGACTTTTGTAAAACACTTGATTGTGTTATTGCGACAATAAAAATACAAAATACAAATATTCGAACTCATATTGCCATTTGCTACAGGCAATTTTCTTCAGGCTGCCTAAATTTATTTATGTTGATCTGTTGATGTTTAATAAATGCAAACGATATATTATGTTTCAAAATATAAAAAAATAAAAAGTAAATGATTCAAGTACTAGAAAATATCATAAATTTACATATAAAATACCATTTTCGAAAACAAATATTCATAAATTTTTTTTCTTAGAACAATTCAAGAATGAAATAATTTAAATGAAATAAATTTGATAAAATTAATAGGAAATGTGGAAAGAAAGTAAAAGTTAAGATGTAACTTTCTAAAAGCAAATTTTATGTATTGTTAATAATTTTATAGTTATTTATTTTGATTATTAGACCACCAAGTATATTTATATACTGTACATCTAATTTACAATAATAATTAAATAATAAATGTTGAAAGATGTTTACACGAATGTGACTTTAATTTTAAGGTCTCTTTTAAATCCCATTATCAAACTGGCCCTTAATAAGACAACTAATTTTTTATTATTAAATACATATTATATTTTTCAATAATACAAAACACTTACATCAGAAGTGTTTCCTCTACACTTAAAACCACAAAAATCAATTTAAAACATCAAGTAAAAAAAAAACATATTTAAAAACATATTTCAAACCCAATTAAAAACAAACCCTTTGTTTTAAACAAAGTGTTTGTTTTTAATTGGGTGTTTTAAACATGTTTTAAACACAACGTTTTAAACAGTTTGTTTTAAACTTTCCAACCCTGGTCTTGATGTGTTGATAACGTCGGGCCTCAAGATAGTCTTCGTCGCACCCGTATCCAATAACATGGTGTGAGGGATGTCATCAATGGTGGCATCCACGAAGATACTGCTGGTTAATCGCCGCAGGGCTATTACTTTTGTGGCTTTTGTCTTTGAGGGCCTTTGAATACGGGTCGACGTTTGCCCATCTGCACCGAGCAGGCTTAGTTTCCCTTGAGGTTTTCTTCGTGGAGGATCCTGCCTGGCCTTGGGACACCGCCTGCGAACATGTCCTTCTTCCTGGCAATTCTGACACAGCACCGGATTCTTCCGCTTCAAGAATTGTTCCACAATGCGGCGAACATTCTCCGTGGTGGTATAATCCTTGGGCCGCTCTTCTGTAGCAGATTACACCTTGACGCTGGCGCGTTCCTCTTCTTGGGAGTCCGTGGCAGCTCGCACCTTGACATGCTCTCTTGAGACTTGCTTCGCCACCTCATATTCCAAGGCGTAGGCCAATGGTTCTGGGATGTCTTGGGGTGGGCCATTATCAATGCCTGCTGGTTGTCTCGGTCACGGATTCCATCCACGAAGGTCTGCACCGTCAAACGTTGCAGGAATTCTTCAGGAGCTGCAGGATATGCCAACCGGGCCAGGCGCACTATGTCAGCCTCGAATTCTTGAAGACCTTCTCCGGATTTCTGGTAACGGTTTCTCAGCTGTGCACGGTACACCTCGGTCAGATGCGCCTGGCTATAACGCATTTCCAGCCTGTTCACCAGCTTGTTGTAGTCCTCTTGTTCCCCTGGCGGCATCGTTTGTAGCACATCGATAACGTCCCCCCTCAATGCCACCCACAATTAACGAAGTGGCTTTCTCACTGACCGTCCATCCGTTCCCATTTGCTGCTGCTTCAAATTGTTTGAAGTAGTTAGGCCAAGAAGACTTCCCATCGAACGTCGGTGGTTTTATTTTCAATTTCGAAGTTTCCACTGGTCCTACCACACTTCGGCTCTCATTATTTTCTGGTATTTCCGCCGAAGTCGGATTCTCAAATATTCGCAATCCTGTCATGATTTGTTCGAGATTCTTAATTTTGTTATTCTGCTGGAACAGTATCTCTTCCACATTTTCTTGCAGATTCCTTGTCTCTTCCGATATTTTTACCACTAGTTTATCCTCGAACCCTTTTGATTGCTCTAGAAATTTATCCTTCAAATGTTCAGATTGTTCTTGTAATTTAACTTCCAAATTTCCAGATTGTTCTTTTAATTTCTCGTCTAAACTTCTTGATTGTTCCAGCAATTCATCTTTGAATATCTTACTTAAATCTGCAGGACCGCTCGAGATTTCAAAAAGAAAGGTTTCCGGGTCCTCTCCTGCTTCTAGTAGCGCTTGGTGAAGTCTTTGTTGCAAAATCGATTTCTTTCCGGAAATTTCCAGTTCGCGTTTTTCTAATTCGGCTTTCAAATCGGTCACTTTTAAATCTTTCATTAGCACTTTCTTTGTAGCCATTGTTTTTTTTACACTACACTTTGTTTAATAATTTGTTTAAATTTAATTCAATTTTAATTGTTTATTTATTTTCACAAACCTCACGCTTGACACCTATGTAACGATTTTAAGGGTTCTATTAATTTTTATTTTAAAACAAAACACGAAATAGTTAATAAGCGAATTTATTAATAAGCAAACTAATTAACACTAACATTTATTTACAAGCTCAAATCTAGTTTATTTTAACCGCCGAGCGAACAATCTACGCTACTTTAATTCCGAACTGTCTAACGCTGAATTCCTTCTCATCCCCGGTCGCGTGCTTTATAAGCCGGGGTTGTTTTTTCGCGAACATTCTGGGAGGCGACGGACTGTCTGGTCTAGTTTATTCCGCCGTCAGAATTCTCTAGGCTGTCGCCTAAGGCGCGTTGACTAGACGGCTCTGACGCAAGAGACAATCTGACGCCGGCTGGTGTCGACGAATCATTACAATATTAAAATAAATTGTTTGAATTCAGTCCCTTCGCGTAACCTAAATTTTATATTCTGACAGTACTTACGATAATCATAGTTCAATCTATGATACGTACTTTTATATCCAAGGCTGACTCGACATGATTTTAATTAGTTCGTTTTCAGAATAATGACAATTGTGCTTTTGTATAACACAATAAAACAACAAAAATACGTTCGGCGTTTATTAATTAAACATGTTTTTTACAAAGTGTATCTTTATATTTACGTGCACCGTTTCTAGTTCTAATTAAAAAGTAAAACAAATATATCAAACCCAACGAAACAAACTATACCTTCGCGGTGGTTGCCCGGGCGACGATAATCATTTTGAAACAATGAAGGTGCACCAGAGTGAGGTATCGATTGGTGTCGTTTTTTTTGATGTTTTAAAGTATGAATTAGAAAAACTCAGGTCGCATTGAAATAATTAATTAAACTCGATTCGAACGAAGTCGTATCATTTCAACTCGGAAGCGCGTTATTAAATTATTTTCGAATAGAAACTGCAAACACGCCGAACAAAAAGAAAATTCGATTTTCACCAATCATTTAGGTAATTTCCACGAACTCAGCGATTTCTGGTCACCTGTAATTAGATTGATGTCTTAACATAAACGCATTTAATTTGCATGCTTAAATTATATTTGCAGATTACAACAATAATATTAAACATAATCGGATTTTAACAATACAAACTTCCTATTAAAGGATGCATTTCATTTACTGGAATTTGCAGTAATACAAATTAATTAATTGAAATTTGATATATTTGAAGTTTAAGCTGGGTTTATTTGACATGAAAACAAAAATTGCTTCCTACAATTGGGATTACTGATAAACAATAATACTAAGTATATTGAAAAAATAATCGGATTTCACTAAATCAAAAATCTCTTCAAAGAATTAATTCAATTATCTGCTAAGAAATTAGTAGGATTATTCAATTAAATTATCTTGAGATTTACAATCAAACAACGATGGCAGGTGCGTCAGCAAATAACAATGTGTTTATTGAATACAATAAGAAAAAAAAGTGATAAAATAAATTGAAAATTAATTTACCTGTAAAAACCACATAGCCAACAAGATACTAGAAATGCCAATATGATGGTAGGTACTAGAGATCCATAGGACGTCGAAATATGAAAAATCCCCTGAATTTTTAAATAAATTACCTACGGCCTGTATTACCAACGTTTTAAGGAGACCTTAAATTTAAGTCGTGTTTAGATTGTGACATTTATGCTTGGTTTGTATAACATCAATCACATTCTAAACTCGAATTAAATTTAAGGTCTACTTAAAACGTTGGTAATACCGGCCGCTAGACATATAAGGAAATTATTGTATACAATGTAAGTACTTCCTAATTTATTTCTAATTAATTTAGCGACCGGTTTCGATTGTTACATCATCATCAGGCCTAAAATACAAAGTTGAAGATGTAAGGAGAAGTATACAAAGAATAAATATTGTGTGTTTGTATGAAAACAAAATATAAACGAACAAAATTGAAAACATTGAATGTGAGTAATGTATTGTACAATAAGTAAGGTTATGTTTAACATATTTTGAAATATTGAGACTTATTGAATACATGAATTATCGTTAATAGACAGAATTTTTATAGGAATGGCTATTATGAACAATACTCACCACTATCGTCAAAATTAAAATATAAATTTGAAAAACAACATTCATTGGAGGGAAGAAGAAAATATACTGAAGTGAAGTTGGTGGATCAGGCCTGATGATGATGTAACAATCGAAGCCGGTCGCTAAATTAGTTAGAAATAAATTAGGAAGTACTTACATTGCATACAATCATTTATTTACCTAATTATGGACAACACACATATTCAAAATTCTGCCAGTACGCCAGACGTCCTCCGAAGAATACAATCGTTGGAGAGAAGAAGCAGATATACCATAGAACATATATACTTCCTCAACACTTGCATCAGAGAAAAACTCTTACCAAATTTTACAAAAATTAAAATCACTCAATTAAACGAAACAGAAATAATCACGATCCGAACAAAAAATACTGAAAAATGCAAGAAAACAACAATACAGAAAACTATCAAAAATTGAAACACAAATAAATCAACTATATCATAACATCACCGAAGAACTACATCACATAGAGATTGAAATGCTACGTACCGAAATAGACGAGCTCCTAACCCCACTCGTACAAGAAAATCGTAGAAAGATAAACATAAAACTTCAACAACTCAGAAACTATCAACAACACAAGATCAACGAACAAAATTATACCACACACAAACTCTATCCTAGAATTACTAATTTATCAAACTTGGTATTAAATAAAAAGAAGAACAATTACTACAAAATGGACACAAATACGCGATACCAAAAAAACCAAACCTACATTTATTAACAATAGAAATAGACAATGCCATCAGATATCATGAAGACGAACATCAAATCCGTGCTGAAGTCATCCAAACACTCAAGAATGAAGAAAGAAAAATCACACAAAAGAAAAAAATCTCCTGGTCACAAACACAAGAACAGAAAACTCTAAAACAACTCAAACAGAAAATGAATGACGGCATGAAGACCGTCTCCGTGATATCCATACATACAGATTCGGTAAATTTTCAACTTGACATCCTGTTATAATGCATACGACAGGGAACGCACTAGAAAAATATAGAGAGAAATTTGACTAATCACGCCTACTTGTTTTCGATTCCGGCTACCGTCCCCGCCCCCCCTGCCGGGCCATTGGCAATTAGTTTTCCGCGAACCGAATCAAAGCAAACTTGCTATGTCCAGTACCAAAATTTCCAATTCTGTATATTAAGTAGAACGCACTTTAAAATTTACTTCTTAGCACAGCGTTTTGATTTAAAAAAATTGTTGGTGGCTGTTTTATGTCATTTGAAGAGCGTTTTCTGGAACTCGCCTAAAATCTGTATATCTGGAAGAAATTTTAATATTACGCAATAATATTCCTCAGTTAGTAATGTAAAATTAAAAGACCTCTCTACGTAAAATATTTACTCAATGTTGCCAACTCATCCGCTACACCTCCGTTCGATTAAAATTGGAATAGCGGCAATTGACTAATGCCTGGATTGCACCGCATTTTTAATCATTGATTAAATTTAAGTCGTGTTTAGAATGTGATATTTCCCGTAGTTCCAGCATAATGTCAATTGCCATCTAATTGACACTTAAACTTCAACTTAAGTGTCAGTTAGAATGCGTCTGACATTATGCTGGAACTACGGGAAATATCACATTCTAAACACGACTTAAATTTAATCAATGATTAAAAATGCGGTGCAATTGGGCATAATTGAATAATATTTGTGAACTCAGAATATCTGTCGTAAAAACACATAAGGTTTAGTAACTTTACAGAGTTACTTCTGGAGGTAGTTCATACTATATGTAAAAATATATATTGCGGTGTTTTTGCGAGTTAAAAAATTTGTTTGTTAAATTTTAGGAGTTTTTTTTATGGCTTCGATATATAGATCATACAGCCAGTCTTAAAATTTTAAAATCAAGAAAGAACTTCAATTTTCAAATGTTAATTTGATCTCTGATTATAAAGCTAAATAGAATTTCATAATGTTTCCTTTCCGATATTGTTAATAAGTGTAAAAGATTCATTGGAGCCTGCACTCCTGTACTAATTAAACAAAAAACATATGGTCGAGGTCACCTATAACTCTACAGGGTTCGCAAATTCCAGATTCAATGATACCTAATTTAAACAAACGCTCAGGGAAACGTCCATGTCCAAACCTTAATCTACTGGTGATAGAAATTATTTTCCGTGGGTAGTTAGGACAGTTATCATGCCACAATGTAGATGGAATTTCAGGATTAATCAAAGTGTATCTAGTAGGGTTCGTAAAACAATATTCCTTCCATAAGTATCGCCAATGTGTGATTAATTTTGCTCTATAAAGTAATACATAATCAGCTATATGAAGTTCATTATTAAGCGGTTGTCCGTATTGTATACTTCTTTTAGTGAGATTATCGACCATTTCATTAAATTTAAGTCCGCAATGAGCCTTGATCCAAACAAGTTCGACTATTTGTCCATTATTTTGAAGTTTTAATATTTTATTCCTAATTTTCGTGATAACAGGATTAATGTTATAATCAAAAACATATATTTTTTTAAGGATGTTAATATTTAAAGTTGGTTCTTGTCCGATGAAATTTGTATCACAAAATCTTTAAACCGGACACTAAATCGCGCACTTTTTTTTTATAGGGGTTTGGAGAAACTTTAAAGACAACGTCAACGGTAATCCAAGTATCAGTTGTGTTGGATTCGCCATGTCATTATCGTCTATTTCTTAGGTTATTGACAAAAGCGCCTACCAACTAAACTCCTTATCCTCTCTTGCAGCTGCTAAATTCTGGAATCTGCCGTTAGGCATCGCGTCAGAAACTTCGCACTGTCTGTTGTTGGTGCTTAGTTATGTTAGTTTTAGTCGGGGTTGTTTTTTCCAGGTAGGTTGAGATCATGGGCTATCTCTCAGCCTCTCTCTTGCTTTCCCGTCCTTTGTTTTGGTAATCATGATCGTTCGGAGCATTTTGGTGATGTCTTCCCAATGCTGCTCGTTGGTTAGAATGATGTCGGCAACGTTCTCTTTGGATATTATTTTGCCGCATTTTCTGTTTGCCTCCCATCTGGCATTTTCTCATCTCCCGCAGTCAAAGATCGTGTGCTCTGGGGTGTCAACTTGGTGGCAGTACCAGCAGATGTCGCTATCCAATTTACCTATATTCTTCAGGTAGCTAACGAAAACGCCATGTCCTGTAATCGCCTGCGTGACGTAGTGGTCCACGTCGCCGAAATTTCTACAACTCCACTTTTTTACATCCTTGATGAGCGTTTTTGCCCATCCTTGGTAAGAGTTCCAAAACTGCTGCCATTTCTCCATGAGGGCCTCTTGTAGACTTACGGAGTCTGTTTTGTCTGTTTGGTACATCAGTTTCCGTTCTTCCGCCTTTAGTTTTATAGGCGGGAGCGCTGCAATCACTAGTATCGCCTCCGTGGCCACCGGCTTGTAAGCAGAGGTGATCCGGATGGCCATTTTTCTATTGACTCTCTCTAGAAGGCCCTCGTAGTGTTTGTACTTCATAGCCCGAGTCCAGGTAGGCGCTGCGTACATCACAGTCGAGAGAACCACGCCGGCCAGGACTTTCTTTTTTTTTGCTCTCGGGCCTCGCACGTTCGGCAGCAGCCTTGCCAAAGTCGTTAGGGTTTTGGATGCCTTTTCACACGTTTTTTTGACGTGGGTTGTCATTCTCATCTCACGGTCGACGTGAACTCCTAGGTATTTAATGTCTTTTTTGGATGTGATTGTCTGGCTCTCTATTTCTATAGTCAGGGTCTTCAGTCTTCTAGGTCCCGCCAGGACTATCATTTCTGTTTTTGCTGTTGCTAGCTTCAGATCATGCTCCTCGAGCCAGTTAATTGTTGTTAATTCTTTCCACGGCGTATCGGGTTTTTTCTTCCAGTAGTGTCGTAGTCTCGGCAGTTATAAGTACAGCTAGATCGTCCGCGTAGGCAATTGTATTGACTCCGCGACCCAGTTCCAGACGCAATATGTCGTCATATAGGACATTCCACAGGGTTGGTCCAAGGACTGAACCCTGCGGGATGCCACAAGTCACTGTCATTTCTTCGCCATTAGGCTTAATGATGACCCGATTTTCCAGGTATGATTGCAGGAGTTTAGTCAGGGGGCTGCTGATGTTTGCTTTCTGGAGTGCCATGATGATTTTCTACCAGGAGGCTGAATTGAAGGCGTTTTCAATGTCTAACGCAAGCATTAAACAGCTCCCTCGTTCTGTCGACGATGTCGCATACCCTGGTTAGGGCATCTGTGGTGGACCTGCCTGCCCTAAATCCATACTGTTGATCATGTATGATGTTCAGCTTATCCAACTCTTCCGTCAGCCGGTGCTTCACCAGCGTTTCCAGGAGCTTGGCAGTCACGTCCAGGAGGCAGATGGGTCGGTATGTTCTAATATCGGACTCCGCCTTCTTAGGTTTTTCGATAAGTTCTAGCCTTGTCTTTTTCCAGATTTTTGGAAATTTGCCCTTCGACATGCAGTCATTCATTGCCTGAAGAAGCTGCTGCTTGTTTTCCCCTGCCGCTGTTTTCACGACTTCCGGAGGGATGTTGTCCGGTCCTGGGGATTTCTTGCATTTTATCCTGAGGATGGCGTCTTCAAGCTCTTCCATCGTGATTGGCCTGACTTCTTCGTCGGCAGCTTCGATGTTCGGTCATCTTATTTTTTCTTTGCTGGGGAATAGCTTCCGAATCTGGATTGTTAATTCGTCGTCGCTAATTGAAACAGGAGGTCTCAGCCTTAGTTTTTTCGTGACAATCTGGTACCCTTTTCCCCAAGGGTCGCTGTTCAGGTCATTGCATAATTCAGTCCACATTTCAGCCTTTTGTTTTTTATGGCGCGTTTCAGATCATTTTTGTCATCCTTGTATTCTTGCGTTATATGTGCCAGTTGCATCCTGTGGAGTTGGCTTCTATTGGCTCTGATTAAGGCCCGTATACGCGTGATGCAGTCTCTACTTTTGCCTGCGATTGCCTCCGTCCACCAGTAGACGGGTCGCCGCCCGCGGTGGAGGGCCGCCCTTGGGGATAGGTGTTTCCTGCATAAATTTGTAAAGCCCAAAACGAGATCTTCCGGGGTATACCTCCTCTGCAGATCAGGGACTTTGCAGTCTTCCCTGAGTTTCTCTATCTGCCGCTCTGAGACACGCCAACCAGAGACCATTGTTTTCGCTTCGTTCCTTGGGGGATTTAAGGTCACTGTGTATGTGATGATTCTGTAGAAGCTCATGCTTTCGAGTTCTTCCTCCACCCTCCATTGGTTGACACTTCCCGACAGGGCTGCTGTAGTAAGGGTGATGTCTATGATAGAGCTACCTTCTGGTTGTCCGAGGAGCTGCCGAATATGTGCGACTTGGCATTGAAATCGCCTGCTATAATGCATTCCTTGGTGTGTGCCCTGATGTCTTCTCCCAAGTTGTTTAGGAAGGCAGAGAATTCTTGGATGGGTCTATTGGGGGAAAAATAGCACGAGTATACCATCAGTGTGCCCAGTTCCACTCTGACGAAGCCTTTTCCCTTATGGTAGCCGAACACCGGTATGCCTCTTCGAACGCCTATGAAGGCATCCGAGTTAGCATCGCAGAAGTATTTTTGTTTAAATTTGCTATTGGGTTCTTGGCCAATCACGATGTCGGCTTTTTTTTCGAATAGGTATTGAGTCATGGGCCGCGGCGTGCCTGTCTAGATTTAACTGTATTATTTTTAGGTTGAACGTGTTGTATATTTGGGTCTGTCTGTACCGACATTACTCGGCTTCCCTTCTTCTTCTTTCTCCTTCAGATGTGTTTCAGTTTTTTCCTTCTTTTTCTGCCTTTCTTTGTTTAGGGCTTCTCTAAAGGCTCTACACCTGCCTGTGCCAACCTTGTGCCCTTTCTCGGCGCAGATAGGGCACTTAGCATCGTTCTTGCAGTCTTTAGCCTCGTGGCCCTCCTCCCCGCAGTTTAGGCAGGCCTTACTTCTGTCTGGCCCTTTGCAGTCTTTTGGCTTGTGGTTGTATCCCCAGCATTTCGGACACCTCGTAATGTGAATTCTGCCTTCTGTCTGACAAGGTACAAGTTCGATCTTGATCTTTTCCATCGAGATGATTTTATCAGCGTCAGTTTTGTCCAGGGTGACGCTTACTGCCAGAGTGTTGCCAGCGTTTGGTCTTAGCTCGCTCATTTTGAACGTGAGCGAGCCAGGCTTCTCCAAGGCTTTGCGGATTGCTGCTTCCACCTCTGCTGGTTTGGTGGTCGTATCCATCCCCCTAATGTGGACAGTCTCCGTTGCTCTCCTTTGTCCAGCCTTTCTTGTCCCCTTCGGCTCAACCTCGTTAAACATTTTTTGCAGCTTCTCCAGGGCCTCCACGCCCTTATCAAGTGTTATCAGGAGCTTCCCCTGCTTGGTGCTCCTGAGGCTCTTGATTGCCTTGGCCGCTGGTTCAGCTTGGACGGCTTTTTTTACTTTACTCAAAATCTCCAGGTATTTCGATTTGTCGTTAGCCACGATAATCGCCAATGTCTTTCGTTCTTTTCTAGGGGGTGTCTTAGTCGTTTTCTCCGCCTCTAGGTAGCTCCTGGTGGTGAAGATGGTTACGTTGATGAAATTAGCATGAAAGATGCACTCTGTCATCTTCCTAAGTTTGACAATATCCATTCCATTTATGTGGTGGATAGCGATCTTATCTTCTCCTCGAGTCTCTTCGCGTAACTTAGATAACTTTTCCCACATGTCTTCTTGGGATTCGGTAGTTTATATTCTTACGAATTTTTGTGTGCCGCTGCCTAGACCTTGTCTCGCCCTTAATTTGGTTGTCTGTTCGACAACCTCGAAATCCTGTAGGTCTGGGCACCTCTCTTTAAATAGTTTTTTTATACTTTTCTCCATTTTTCGGTCATCCGGTTCCACGATAACTACTTTAGTCACCGTGGTTTCGGTGTGCAGGGGGTTGCCCACCTCTATGGTTGTTCGTTGGAACGTTTCCTCTGCCCATTCCTTTCCACTGATATTTTTCCAGTCATCTAGAGTGGTGATGTTTTCTATACTATGTACCGTTTGGTCCCTGGCGTTCCAGCAATGCAACTGTATGCCAAAATCCGCAGTCTGTTTTCGATCTGTCTGCATTTCAATATCAATCATGAGTTTCTCGTTTTTTTCGTATCTATTTTCCTCCAGCCAGCCTAGTATAGACTTTCTGTTGAGTATTTCGACATTTCTTTTAATTTTTTGAGTGATTCCTTTTATTTCCCGTTTGGTATTGCTGCTTTCGTCAAAGACCCTGTCCAGCTCTTTTGTTTGTTTTGTCAGCATTCCTATGGCTTCCACCAGTGTGAAGACTATGGAGCTCCCTTTTTTTTGTATGGGTTCGGGGATATATTCCCATCGATAGACGTGTCGAGCAGTCTCCGCTTTCTTTGCCCTTCCGAGCCCAGCGAGTTACATCTTTGTAATTGAGTGCTCGGGATGTGGCGGCAATACTTAAGTAGCATGTCCGCACGTTGCTCGCGCGGCTCCGTCGTCCGCGGTATCAGCATCTTCGGTCTTAAGATCGATTGTTTGTACTCTAGGGGAGGACGGCGATTCCGTCGGTCTCCTCCCTGCAGGCTTGTAACTAAGCTTCTGCTCAAAGAATTACGCGGCGGTAGCTCTCGCGTATCCATGTCGGATACGCGGCTTCGTTCTCCTCGCGCCAACAAGGCCGGGAGTCGTTCGCCGTTCACCGAAGCTGTCGAACGACGGTGAAACCTTAAATATATAGTGCGCGATTTAGTGTCCGGTTTAAAGATTTTGTGATACAGATGTTAATATTGATAATGAGTAAGAAAAAATAGTCACTTTTGGTAATTTCAACTGTTCGACAATCTTAAGAGCCTCTAGGACAGCTATTGCTTCAGCAGTATACACCGAGGTAATTTTGTTTAGTTGAAATTGAAAACAAAATTTTTTACTAGGGATTAAAATTGCGCAACCAGAACCAGCGATGGACTTAGATGCATCAGTATAAACATGAGTAAAATTTGGTCTGCTAGCCAAAAAACCTTGAAGAATGTTAGAGTTAACTAAAGGAATATCAACAAAAGGTAATTCAATGATGGACAATTTTGTTATTAATTCAAAATATGTCAATTTAGGATCAAAATAATTATACACTCGATTATTATTAAAAATATAACTTGTCTCTCTGAAAGCATCACAAAGTGAGGGGGAAGATTTTTTTTTTCCAAAAATCATTAACCAACTCAAGTGTACTTAATCGAGAAATTTTTTGGACAATACTTAAATTCTTAAATCTAAATTTCAGCATCGTTTTTTGAGCGATAAAAGCACGTCTTAGGGCCAGAGAAGGTTCTAAATTTTCCACTTGAAGGGATGGAATAGGAGTCGAATTCATTGCTCTACTACAAAAACGTAATGCTTTGTTTTGCAACAAATCAAGCTTCTTTAAGAGATATTTACTCGCAGAACTATATATTATATTAGGTCAATTATAGATTACGGTAGTCCGTAATCTATAATTGATTAGTCCGTAATCTATAATTGATCTAATATAATATCTATAAAAAAGAAGAGCCGATCTATGATCTGCTCCCCAATTAGGTTTCATGATCATTTTCAAGAAATTCAAACCCTTTTGGCATTTACACAAAATATTATCAATACATCCTTTCCAATTTAGCTTACAATCTAGAATTAATCCCAAGTGTTTAACTTCTTTTTTAACCGGAAAAGTGTAGTTGGATATTGGAACAAATCGCTGTACGGATTGATTGTGGCCAGAAAAAATAACAATATGGGTTTTGTCTGGATTTAATTCAAAACCATTCAAAAAAGCCACCTATTGAATTTAGACATACCAATACTAAGGGTATCTATGCTTTTTTGGAAAGTTCTTTATTCTGTGTATAAACATACAGGCTGTTCCAACGAGACCTTTCATTAGAAGTTTATGGGGTTCTGGCCAAAATAGAAACTTGAACATTTAGAATTACATACAAGTGATTGCGTTCTCTTCAGCTAAAATATTTTCAAATGTCTAGCACTTCCGGTTATACCGGAAGTCGCCATCTACTTTGTTATTTTTAATGAAACACCCTATTTATTTTTGCACTTTTAGATAGGAATCATAATTATGAATCTTTTTTATTGAAACCATACCGTGTCTATCTATTACAGTTTTTGCGATAAAAATTATTTTCCGAAATCATGGCATGTGGTTGACGTTTTCAAAATGGGCTGTGACTCTTATTTGAAACGAGATAGAAAATTGAAATCTAATTAAGTTTGTAGTTTAAAGATCCGTTTATCGTAGGTATTCTTTAAAATAAACATCTTTGCCTAAGAATAATTCTTAAATTTATACTTTTCATCAAGAGATAAAAATGTAAAAAGATCGATTTTTTCAAATGGAATGCCAGATTTTTCGTCGCGTAATCAAATTGGTGATAAAATTTCGCACAAAGTGGTATTACATGTTCGTATACCTAAATCATACCGTTTTAGAGTTATTTCCAAAAAACGGAAAATTTTACCATTATAAAAAATAATTTTTGAAATGTCAAGTTATTGAAACTCATTAACTAATAGAGTGCCTTTACGAAGTTTCATTTCAAGTTGCAAAATGAATAAAAGCAACGAAAATAATGTTTATACAAATCAAGAAATTCCGTTTTTTGGAAATAACTCTAAAACGGTATGATGGTCATATGCGCGAAGAACTTTTTATTTATTTAAACTTCTCGGAGCTCAATCTGCAAAGTATTGTCGTTTCCTTTCCAATCAACCTTTGCGTTAAAAATGTTTTTCAATATTTGTTCGAAAGTCGGTGGAACTTGCACACGATTTTATTTCTTAGACATTATACATTTTTTAAAAAGATATACATTACCATCGCCAAAAAAATACATACATGTAGTTTAGTTTTGTTTTTTGAATGGCGAGAGTTCCATGATCAAAAGCTTTCGCCACCGATGAATTGTTAAAACAGATTGAATCAGATAGAAATAATTAATTATTACGTATCAATAATAACGACAATTTGATTCAAAGTAGTATGTCGTGAGGGTACATGATTATCATTAGGTAGGTATTATAAATAATTGGCGGTGCCATTTAGTGATTTATCTAGAAGTCAAATCACCAGGTTGCAAAATTTTTACAGATGCCTTTTGTTATCCAAAAAAGTAAGTATTTTTCCTTCTCTTAGAGGGCAATTCATGTTTTGGAACTGTAGTATATTCAGTTTCAAAATAAGCGCGTTTTAGATTTCCTTATCAAACCAGTTTTATTTCTACTTTTGATATATTGATACGTTTGGCTCAGCGCTTAATGATTGTAAATAGTTGTACTTGGGTACTGGCAAATAAAGCATGTACCTGAATGTTGTTTTATTTTTAAAACTAAGTATCCAAAATATAACAGTGGCGACGAGAATTATTGGCGAATGAGTTTTTCTCCAAGAGAAAACCAATGGGTGAATTCTGAAAGGGGATGTGCCGAACTATTTGTTCTGCTTTAAGTGTGAGCGATTTTTTGTAAATTGTAAATTTGCACGTGCTCACACACCAGGGCCGGATTGTAGTGTTTAGTGGACGTGGTAAAAAAAACAAGGCATAAATAATGTGTATTAACATAATTATAAAGATCCATTCGGCACCAGAGCCGTGAATGAATGAGCTCTGCATCCCGAGATTGTGACTCAGACCTTGCGCGGGATGTTATGCGCGAATTTAATATTTTCATGAGAGTCGCGCTACTATGTAATCTTTATACTGTGCCTCGAGTAAATTAAAAGGGATGTGTCGAACTGTTCGTTCTGCTTTAAGTGTGAGCGATTTTGTTGTAAATTGTAAATTTGCACGTGCTCACACACCAAGACCGAATTGTAGTGTTTAGTGGACGTGGTAAAAAAAACAAGGCATAAATAATGTGTATTAACATAATTATAAAGATCCATTCGGCACCAGAGCCGTGAATGAATGAGCTCTGCATCCCGAGATTGTGACTCAGACCTTGCGCGGGATGTTATGCGCGAATTTAATATTTTCATGAGAGTCGCGCTACTGCAGTGGCGTAGCGAGGGGGGCTTTGAGGGTTAACACCCCCCCCCCCCAGAAGGGTATGTAATTTTTTTGCAATTGAATTGAAGCTTAGTCGTCTTAATTTTTTTTACATAATCTATCGTGGAAAACATTCCACATACTTTTCATATAAAAATAGAAAACTTCCGCAACTAACTTTTTTGAAAACATGATACTTTTAATTTAATAATGCTAAGAATTATGCTGGGTGGCTGTATTATGAACTGACACTTACGGATGACAGACAATAATTAATAAAGGTCAGTCATTATTTCATTTTGAAAAATATTGGCTCATATTAGCCATAAAGATAAGGCAAAAATGGAAAATGAATTTATCTTTAAAAAAGTTAATTTGTTTGTCATTCGTAAATTTATGTCAAGTAAACTGTCCACTTTTTTTTGGCGGCGACAGTATAAGCCTTTGAATACAGAGTGTGAGAAAGGAGCATTTATAGTAATAAATGCTGAAAGTATTCACCATTGAAAGAAAGCTAGACGAAACTAGCCATCTTGCAAACCTACTTTAACAGTCATTGCTGATATACTATGTGTTTTTTTTTTAAATGCCATAAGGTGTGGCTGTGGAAAAGAAAATTCATATCTTAGCTCCATTCATGTACTTTAAATTGTCAGTTTTGGCATGTGTTAGATGCCAAGCTACGACATGAGTTTTAATTTTCATGCCCAACCTTTATGGCTTTTTTAAAAAAATACACCGTATCACTTGAGTGCGAACACGAATTATTCTATTCAACGGTGTAATAGCAGTTTACTTTGAATTTAGGAATAACGTTTCATTAGTAAATATTACAATTGGGTACCTACTTTTCTTCCAAAATGTGTTTTTCTTTAGAATAAAATTATTTACATTATAGGTTATAAGTGCAACAACAGTCAGCCATAGGCGTAGTTATAACGATGTAGAAATGTAGTGACATTGCCATTACATCGCCTTAATCGATTATAATCTAACGCAGATGACTTTCTATTCAGCCTTTTAAATCACTGTTTACACCTATCACAGCAAAATGCTGAATTAATAACTCGCTCAATTAAAGTTAACAGGTACGCTACTGTTAACCGGAAATATTTGTCCGTCATATGCAAAACCCATCGTGGACAAGTTTTATATGCGAAATACTCCTTCCTCCCACTCTATATTCAAAGGTATAAACTAAAAATGACAAGAATGCACAATAATAAAAAAACGTATATTTGAATCCTTATACATTTTCCTTTTCACCCTTTTGGAATACTGTAAATCAAGGGAGTCCATGAAGGGGGCTTGAGCCCCGAGCCTAGACTTTGAAAAATATAGTTACAATGGGGCCAAACGCTCCCTCCACCATTATGTTAATAATTAAACTGTTAATTATATTTTATGTAAACTTTCATATTAGTTAAAATTTACTTTATTTTTTAATTGGAATTTAATAATTATATCAGTCCAACTATTCAGCCGTGACCTGTCAGCCCCCCCCCTCCCCCGGAAGTTGCCACATGGGTGCCCATGATGGAAATTCCCAAGAACCCCCCCCCCTAGAAGAAATTTCTGGCTGCGCCACTGCGCTACTGTGTAATCTTTATACTGTGCTAGTAGCATTACTAAATGTACATTTTAAATCGACCTTAAATGTACATTTTAAATCGACCTTGTGTCCACTTGTGGCACAGTACAAATTTTTCAATAGTATGAAAATTGTGCACGAGTCCGCGAATGAATGGGCAGAAAGAGTACCTACGAAGTTTAGCAGTGCATTGCGAATTTACTGCTGGAGAGATCGAAGGCGTATTGAGGGATCGTTTCATAATTAGTTTCAACCAAGATCGTCTTTTCGAAGAAGAAATTGCGGTATTGTTTTCATAAGCTATGGAAATTGCATCGCAATGGCGGTAAACCAATTTTTGGCAGAGATTTTTCGGGCTTAGGTACTTTCAACAAAGGTGAAGTAACGTTAAATTTAAAATCAGATTCAGTTTCTCCACGGTTTTTTCGTTCTAGGCCATTGCCTTTTGCAATGCGCGAAAAAGTTAAGAATGAATTAATTAAATTACTAGAATTAGATGTAGAAGATGTAGAACCTGTTGATTTTAGTTATTGGGGTACTATAATCGTACCGGTTCTTATAAAAGATGGTTTCGTATACATGTATATGTGGCGATTTTAAAATTACAATTAACCCTGTACTAGAAATTGATCAATACTCGCTACCGTGTATTGAGGAACTGTTTTTTAAAATGCAAGGGGGTGTATACTTTTGTAAACTAGATTTATCGCATGCATACCAACAAAGACAAAAAGTCTCATGAGTTGGTAACAATTTCAACTCATAGAGGACTTTAGCGGTATAAGCGATAGCCATTCGGTGTGGCGAGTGCGCCGCAAAAATTTCAAAAAATAATGGAATCCTTATTGGAAGATTTAGAAGATGTAGCTGTTTTTCTAGACGACATTTTAATTTGCGGTCGAGATGAAGACGAACATTTGATGCGTTTAGAAAAAGTGTTTAAATGTTTAGAGGATTCTGGTTTTAAATTAAGTATGGAGAAGTGCAATTTCTTTAAAACACAAATTTCCTATTTGGGATACATTATTGATAAAGAAGGGTTGCGAACTTGTGACAACAAAATTTTAGCAATTAAAGATGCTCCAGTTCCAATAAATGTAACACAATTAATCATTTCTTGGTTTAGTTAATTATTATGGAAAATTTGTGCCAAATTTGGCAACATTCATTATACAATTTATTAAAAAATAATGTAACATGGCTGTGGTGTAAAAAGTGCAATGAAGCTTCTAAAAGCATCAAAAAGATTTTAGTTTCGGCAAAGGCTTTAGTACATTTTGATCCGAAAAGTAAAATTAAATTGATTACCGATGCAAGCGATTATGGTTTTGGGGCAGTTATTGCACATGTTTTTCCGGATAAGAGGGAAAAACCAATACCGTATACATCAAGAACCTTGACCGATACTGAAAAAAAATTCTCAGATCGAAAAAGAGGGTCTGGTAATTATTTTTGGTTTACATAAATTTCATCAATATTTCTTTTGTACCGAATTTATTCTTGTAACAGACCACAAACCTCTTGTAAATATATTTAACCCTAATAAAGCTATACCACATTATTTGGCAAATCGTTTAAGACGGTGGGCTCTTATTTTAGCAAATTATAATTATAAAATCGAATATATAAAACCTGCTATGAATTCTGCGGATAGTTTATCACAGTTACCTATTTGACTGCGTTCAGAGGACAAGTCGTATTCAGAGAGTTTAGATTTAGATTACATCGATTGTTTTGTAAATAATTATAAGGTGCCTACAGATTTTCAATTCAAGAATTGTTAAAAGCGGTCGGCCAAATAAAAAGTCGTTAATTCGAGTATTCGATTGAAGGTAATTGTTTGCTATGGAATAATAGAATTATGATACCTGAAGTTTTAGGAACAGACATTTTGAACGAGCTGCATAGATCTCACATGAGGATTGTCAAAATGAAGAGTTTCGCTAGATCGTATTTTTGGTGGCCCGGATTAAGTCAATATATTGATAATATAGCAAAAATTGTGAAACCTGTATGGCAAATAAATCTAATTCACCAAGTTAATTTGCAACCTTGGAGTTGGCCTGATTATCCTTGAAGTAGAATTCATGTCGATTTTTTTGGTCCGTTTCTGAATCATCACTTTAATGATTTTAGATTCTCATACAAAATGGATAGAAGTGTGTATAATGAAAAATATTACCGCGGAAACGACAATTTAAAACTTACGTACCATGTTTGCTCGTTATGGTTTACCTGATACAGCAGTTAGCGACAATGGCACTCAATTTACGTCGAACGATTTTCAAAATTTTCTAAAAATGAACGGTGTCAAACACATCACGAGTTCCTCTTTTTACCCTATGTCAAATGGGGCAGCAGAGAATGCAGCGGAAAATGTTAAAAATGCATTAAAGAACGCATTAGGACATTCAAAGAAATTTAATTTCAATTTAGTTTTAAATAATTTTGTCTTTGATTATCGAAATACAGTTCCCTACTAGAATGCCACCTGGTTTTTTGATGTTTGGTAGAAATCTTAAATCGAGATTTGATTAGTTAAAACCTGACAGTATTATTAAACGTAATCAAGGAAAGCAGGTTAAATATTACAAAGGAAATAAGATGTAAGATGTTTATTTGGTCTACTGAATAAACAAGTAATTCAGAGACAGGTCAGGTAATTTCATACAAGTTACAGAACATAACAATATAAGTAAGTTAATAGTAACGTAGTAAAGCAATTTATTCAAGTAAATTTAAATCACATTTTCTAAAATGAGAGTTGAGGTAATTTCATACAATAGAGGAGTTACAAAATGTAGCAATTCAGGTGAATGTAACAGTAACATAGTAAAACAATTTATGCAAGTAAATTTAAAGCTCATTTTAAAGAATGTGAGTTCAGATAATTTCATACAATAAAGAAGTTACAGAACATAGCTATACAGGTAAGTTAACATTAACGTAGCAAAATAATTTATACAAATTTAAATCTCATTATAGAAACTGTGAGTTGAGATGATTACGTTTAAAAGATGATTACGTTTGAAAGACTTGTATTTTGTTTCAGATTTTATTTCCTTGGGCAAGGCGTTGAAACATTTTGCTCCAATGTAATCGACGGTGTTAAGTCCCACATTCAAGCGTTGGAAATCGGGTCTAATGTCACTGGCACTGCATGTTAAGTGGTTGTGAAAGTCACTATTTGTCCTTTTATCGCTTTTAAAAACAAAAGTTACTAGTTGATATACATATAATGAAAAAACAGTCATAATTTTGTATTTAATAAATTAATCATTGCAATGTTCATTTTTATTTAAACCCACGATTATTCTTAATAGTTTCTTCTAGTTTACCAACACTTCGTTCAAGGTTTTACTCGCTCCCCAAAAAGGCCGTAGGATAGAGTTGCTTGTATTAGTCCGAAATAAGTCTTTATTAGTTCTTTTATAGTTACAAATTCTTTCAAGTTTCTAAATAAAAAAACACATGAACTAAGTTTAGCAAGCACATGATCAGTTTGTTCATTCCACATTAATTTTTTATCAATTTTTATTCCTAAAAAAATTATGCTGTTGACCTCTGAACAGGTTTGCCATTGACGCGCACTAGTATAATTTTATTAATTTGTTTATTAACTGGAAGAAATTGCAGCATCTTCTGGTAGACCAATTTTGTAATTCGGACATTGCAGAGTTGCATTTTTTGACAGTACTTTCAATATTTTCTTCGGTGATTATCACACTCGTATCGTCGGCATAAATGTTGATGTAGTCAGCGGTCCAAGAATTATTCCTTGTGGTACACCTCTGTTGTTATCTCTTTGCGAGTTCTCGCGTCCTATTGTCACTATCTGCTTCCTATTATATAGGTATGAGTGTATCCGTCCATGGGCTGGTCCGCGTACACCTGCATTATATAACTTATTCGCAGTAAAGAATGATCGACCGTGTCGAAAGCTCGGGTCATGTCAAAGAACAGTCCTACACTTTGGTATTTATCTTTTAAAGCGTTATTTATTCCTATCAATGCTTGATGTATGGCTGATATAGTAGATTTAGCTTTTCTGTAACCATGTTGACAGTTGCTAAGTATTTTAAATTTTTCTAAAAAAGTATAGAGTCTTCTGTGGAAACAGGTCTCAATGATTTTTGAAAATTGTGTTTGCAAAGCCAGCGGTCTATAGGTTCCTGGATTGTTACGGTCACCTTTATGCTTATAAACTGGTACTATTTTTGATGTTATGAGCTTATCAGGATATACTCCTTCTTTAAACGAAGTGTTGATGATTTTTGTCAAAGGTTCAGCTATATATGTTGAAATAAATTGAAGTATTTTTCAGGGATCCCGTCAACTCCGGCTGACATTTTATTTACAACGATTAATTAATGATGTTTTCTACTTGATCCACGTTTACCGGGCTTAAGTAAAAACTATTTAAACATTTACTGCTGTGAGGTGTTCGATCAGATGAAGGTAAGCTATTTTCAGAAAAGGTTGCGAAATAATTGTTGAACATATTGGTTGTTTCTTCGTGACTTAGTGTTCGATTCTGAGTAGTGATTGATATGCTGTCCTTTTTTGTAACGTTTTTGTTTGCATTAACAATTTCTCAAGATGTTTTGTTAATATTCAAGGTATTGTTTATTTTGTTAGTAAAGTATTTGTGTTTAGCTTCAATTATTTGTGCTTTATAAAAGGTTTTCATAATAATAGAAATATAAAATTCGACGTAGGAGAGGAAGTAATTGTTAGAGACTACAGGCATATTGTTACGGTAATATTTGAAGTAACATGAAATTAGGGACGTAGCTTAATATAACAAAACATTTATTATCAACTAATAATTACAAGAGTGACAATTTACTTACATCGTGTACAGTATGAGCATAAATGATTGAGGACAAGTTGAATTTCCCGCCTTTCAATATTTTTCTTAAGTTGGTCAAATGCATAGGCGTGCACTCACAAATGTATGTATGTAGTCGGAATCTTAATTCATGGCATAACCTTTACAGAAAAACTCATCTTGGACATTTTATCTGTGGTTTCCAAGCAAAAAATAAGTTACATCTCGGATTCTCTTTTAAGTAAGTAGATTTGGATGCATTTAACGTCAGAAAAATATACCACACAAAAATTATTTTTATTTACAAACTCAGTGCCGGTCGGACTACAAAAAACAATACTCTACTCTGTTACTATTAGTTAATATGGAACTCGGATAACTGGGTCTCTACTTTATTATAAGAGATGCTCAAAGTGTCCACCATTATTTTCTAGACACAAATTTACTCGACGCTTCATATTTTCAAATAGCACGTTCAATGTATTAATATTTATGTTTCTTGTTTCTTGTATAATTGCAGCTTGTAATTCGACGATTTGCAAAAATTTTATTTTTCAAATACCCAAAATAAAAGTAATCCAGTGGAGTTAAATCTGGAGAACGTGGTGGCCACCATCCTACACTAACTACTCTGTCATCATAAAATTCTTCCAAGTGTTGAAGAGTTTGTCGGGTAGTATGTGCAGGTGCACCGTCTTGCTGGAAGAACCCGTATTGAAGTTCATCATCATGCAATTCATTGATGAATATGTCCAGTATTTGTGTCCGATACCTTTCTGCATTGATGGTATCATGAAAAAAATTGGACCAATTATACGACGTCTTGAAATTGCAGTCCACACTCCTATTTTTATCGGATGCAAACGTGTTTCAACAAATGTGTGTGGATTTTCAGTAGCCCATGTTCGGTAAATCTGACTGTTTACGTACCCCGACAAATGAAACCATGCTTCATCAGTGAAAAATGTCAGATCTAATAAATCATTATTTAGAGTATTATTGAACCATTCACAATATTGCACCCGTTTTTGGTAGCAAGTGGCAATAATTGTACAGTTGTAACTTTATATGGATGCATTTTTAAGTTTTTCTTCAATGCATTCTGGCAAGTACCATAAGACAAACCTAAGGATACATTTTAGTTATATTCACATTAAATATTCAAATAATATTCCATACCTGTTTGTACACTAGTACAAAATAATAACTCGGAAAACAATAAATACAACGTAAACATGCGACGGGCGACACTGAACAAAAATTAGTTTATTTTCAGGATTCAGGAGGGCCAGACACAAGGAGTAAAAATCACTAGATAGAGACGCGGGAAATTCAACTTGTCCTCAATCATTTATGCTCATACTGTATATTGGGGCACTAAAAAGACAACTAGTCTACATGACACTCTGAAGAGATTTGTTCTAATACTAACTCTAGCATTCACTCTATCGGCTTTTTATAGGGGTTTTGTTTCCGGGGTGTGACGTCAATTGTTGCCTTGAAATGTGATTCCGCGCTGGATTTGTGCCTGTAGATGAATCATAGTTTTTGCACACGCCCGCTGTGCAGGTGGTCTGTCTTCTGCACTTCGGGTGAGTCATACGTTACATAATTTCGACGAAGGCAGCTTTTGTTTATGTTATCGCTCCATGTTTACGTTATGCCCGACTGCATTTTCGCTGTACATCTTTGCTGGTGCTCTTATCCTTGTTACAATATCGAGAAAGAATATTGGTAAATGTAACTGTATTGTTATTTATATGTATTGTATACCTGAATTTGACGTAAGTTGGAAACGTCATTAATTACAATCAAATTCTTAAAGTCCGTCCAACTGATGTAAAAGGATCAAGTAGCTTACCTGTAGCTGAACCGAAGAATAAAAGAAAAATAAATAGAAATAAGCACTAACAAATTTTTGGCGGAATTTTTTTTGCCGCAATCGAGAATCGAATTCGAGTCTTCTGCTTTCGCGGCAGATGCTCTGACCACAGAGCTAAAGCGACACCGAGTTTAGTTATCGTCTAATATAAATTAGAATCGAAAGGTACATGATAGAATCTTCAATAAATTTACCAAATTTGGACATGAATTATTGAGAATATTTATTGCCTCTGCCTATATTTTTTCCACCATATACAGGAGACTCTATTCATGATCATATAATTTTCCATCGTATAACTAATATGCTTAAAGGCTCAATAATATTGTATACAGATGAATCCAAAAGTTCTATGCGTTGCGGTTGTGCTTTCTACGATCCGGCGAATGATATTAAACGGACATTTTCTTTTACTAGTTTTATGTCGATTTTTTTCAGCAGAAGCGGCGGCCATATTTTTAGCTATGAAACACGCTCAAAACCTCAAGTATACCAAGTGATTATTATGTCTGATTCTAAAAGCGTACTTCAAGCTCTTGATAAACAATATTTTTTAAAAATGCATCCAACCATTTTAAAAATAATTTCTCAAGTTAAATGTTTAAATACGCAAAGTGTCAGGGTCGAATTCTATTGGGTTAAAAGTTATGTAGGGATTCTTCCAAACGAAATAGTGGATCAATTAGTAAGATTAACTAATTAAGGTTCGAGATTTCTAATTATAATCCCAAGCTTTTTTGGAAAGACCTGGTTAATAGGTTCAAATCCAATATTTTGCAAGCCGAGTAGGATGAACGTTGGCGATATGTTGTTTCTAAAAAATCACTAAGTACGCTCTAATACATCCCTCTGTTAAATTCAAACGCTGGCATTCTAAGTTAAGAATATCTAGATTTTGTTTTTCTACAATCGCCCGATTGAAATTTGGGCACAGTCAATTTCCAGCTCATTTATATAAATTAGGTATGATTCAGTCTCCTCAGTGTGATTGTGGATATGAGGCGGTCGACATTAATCACAATGGGTGGTATGCATAAAACGAAGTAGATGCTAATACTTCTCAAATTAGTATATTCTTCGAAGTATCTTCTATTACATAAAGTACCTACTGCAGCTCTGAAGCATATACTACGAAAGCAAAGTTTATACTACAGCACGTAGTAAATACTACGCTGCAGTAGTATTTACTATTAAAATGAATCTGAGGCTTTGAAATAGATACTACAGTGGGTGCTTCTAGAGCGAAGTAAAAACTTCTATGAGCTCTTGTGCTCTAGTATCTACTAGATCGCATAGTAAATACTACGTTTCTGTAGTAGGTACTTCACTTTCGAAGTAGGTGCTTGAAGCATTAGCATGTACTTCGTTTTATGCATACCACCCATTATTTGGAATTGTGGAAAATTTGATCAAAATAGACACCTATTAATGACAGAGCTCATAAATCATAAAAAATTATGTGATGTGTATAGCGAAGTTACTTTAAAATTACTTTAGTGTCGGAATTAATTTCCAGCCTAGAGATTTTGATGTTAAAGGAGCACGCATCAGCTCAGGAAGGCTAAGTTACTAAGGGCAAAATAAAGACATTGATTATTTTTAAATGTCAGGAATAGTATATTGTAGACCGAGGTGGTAAAGTGCTTGTTTTTCAGGTCGAGAGAAGATATTGACAGGCGAGGCACAGCCGAGCCTGGCCACTTCTCGAGACCTCGAAAACTACTTTACCGCCATGGTTTACACATTATCTTTTTTCCTACACAACATTATAATTAATTTTGTTAATATCACACAAACGTTCTTTTTTTTGAAGTAAAAATATTAAAATTGAGTTACTATTAAAATTATTATAGATGTTTTAAAACACGGTGTTGTGTGTCTTAGCGTGGCCAAGCGGTCAAGGCGCTGCACAGTGGGACGAAATCGAAAAAATCTGGCCAAAAATCAAGATTTTGGTAGATTTGTATGAAGCTTGGTAGAGAAGGATTTCAGAGATCGTTAAGTACGAATATGAAGTCAGAATTTTGAAAGACAAAATGACGCAGTCAATATGGCGACCGTGTGTACTAAAGGTTATTGGATTTTTATGAAATTTTTATGACTTTTGAGGTCGCAGATTACAAATTTTAAATCAAAATTTCAGAAAAAATGGTGGATCCAATATGGCAAACGACAATGCTAAAAAGTTCTTGGATTTGACACATCGAATTACTTCAAAAGGTGCAGGTTCGAGCAGCTATTTTATCTTGATTCTGGTAGATATGAATATCTATTAGAACTGTATAAAGGCCATTTAGCTGAACTCAGTTGCAATCAAACTGTAGCACTTCATTTTTAAAATCCTTACATAATTTTCTCTGTTATTTTCTTGCCCGAAAAGTTCAAAAATTAACACGCTTTACGTTTTAATTATGATTTCTTAAATGGATATATAATCTGTACTTACCTCCAGAAGCAGCTTCCATTTTTCGAATTAAAAATTGATGCAATTTCTCCAAACTTATGCTATTTTAAAATTAGCGATTTTTGTCAGGTAATTTCAACGTCAATTACGACTTAATCGAAGGTAGCTTTTGAAGTAAATCATAGACCAGGGTAGAAACATTTGAAACCCTTACCTTCCGGCATTTAATATTTTAATTATCTGTAGATCCCACGAAATGATTGATAACTCTAAATTTAAAACTTCATTTTTCGATTTTTGATCGCCTTTTTGTAATTCCGTCCCACTCTGCGCTGGTTTCATACACCAGTCTCTTCGGAGGCATGGGTTCAAATCCCACCGCTGCCGAGTTGATTTTTTTTTCTTGATAATTTTAATCCTTTTTAAAACCAAATACAAGTGGAATTAAATAAAAAAAACTTACGTTTGTTAATTTTTTGATGTCGATGAGAATGCATTCCAGAAATTATTGTTGCGCCACCTAGTGGTAAAGCTTCGTCAATTATTCTCTCGGCTAGGCATTTATGTTTCACCTGGCTAGCCGTGGAAACGTTTGCTTTCTCCTCTCTGATGAGGCGATAAAATTGAATTTTCTAATAGTGTAGGAAAAAAAAATTTTTTGTTTATTCATCCGACAAGATAGAGTGGGTCGCAAGGAACCTGGCGTAAAAATCCGCTTACCCGACGAGACGCCATTGCGTCCCGCTCCGGCCTGTCTGCTATTGGCGATAGTCGCGGACAAGAAAAGTGGTCACTTGCTGAGTGGTTGCAATTATGAATTGATACGGATGACAAATAATAAATATTATTGCCATTCGTAAGTTTCGGTCTGTCTATTTTTTTTTGTCCGCAATTGTATAATATGTATGAAATATGATTGCTTACACATTTTGCAGTGTGATGCGTTGCGGTCCGTCCCGAGGTAGTTTGCGCTGGCCTTTAGCACATGTAGAATAATAAACGACCAGAAGAATAACTAGCTATCGGCGCCTTTGATGTTGTTGTCCGCTGTTTAGGATTGAATTATGGTGGGAGAGTTCAAAATGACGAATTGAAAAATGACAACTTAGAAGAAAAATGAACCATTGGTTTTTCGTATGTTATTTACAACATTGTGCTATTCGAATAAGTTTGAAGTTATTACCTCATAAAGAAAAAAATCTCATCACCTTCTTAAAAAACAAAAATAATAACAAAATAACAAAAATAAATGCCGGCGCGAAGCGCTGGTTACATCATAAAGAAAATTATTTGTTATTTATAATGTAAATGGACAGAATTTCCATTATATTCTGAATTGAGCCGTTGAAAAGCAGAGTGGTCTAAGTCACAAAATTGCATTTTTTGTTGAATTCACACCATATTATAGAACTGTATTTCCTATCAAAATTTGAAACAGGTAAGTTAGATACTTTAGCTACAAACGGCGATAGCCGTGGAATTTCAATGAATTCTTATGATAGCGTCTTACCTTTAATGCTTCATATCTCAAAACAAAGTTTTTGTGACTTAGACCACTCTAGTTTTCAACGGCTCAATTATCATAGCAATTAAACAAAATGAAAACTACATTCAAAACTAAGCCTAGTTCATCGTAGAGACACCGGATGGCACTGTTTTCGTGCACGGCGTAATACTTTATTCACATGCAAATGCCAAGACGCCAAGTTTACGCGTTCATTTCTTCTGATGTTATAAACAGTTATTATCTATAATAACGTTTGCATTGCTTCTGCAGCGTCATTAAAAAGATCTTGTAATGCGAATACATACAGAATCGGTAAATGTTTAAGTTGACATCCTGTTATAATGCATGCGACAGGGAACGCATAAAGAGAGAAATTTGACTAATCACCCCCACTTGTGTTCGTAGCTCAATTTGTATTCGATGCCGGCCACTGCTCGCCCCGCCGGATCGTTTGCAATTCTCCGCGGACCGAATCGAAGTAAACTTGCTATGTCCAGTACCCAAATTTTCGATTCTATATATTATAAGTATTATAACTGAAAAATTTTATTTAAGACGTCTCAAAAAGTGTGCTCGTGAACGTACCCTAACCGTAATTTTGAAACCAGCGAACCAACGCACGCATGCGCAGTAAAAAATTTCGGACAAAACCACGCCTTAGTTAATTTTCTGGTTGTTTATTATTCTGTGCCTTTAGCAAGCAAAACAATAGTTACGCAATAATTGCCCAGTGGGCGCCAGGTTTGCAACGTGAGCGTACATGGTTCTTTTAAAGCCGGTCCAGACGCAACGACTTGTCACATCAGACAAAACGTATCAGGCAAAATGGAACGTGTGGACCTCAAAACGTACGTCTTGTCCAACGTTTTGCAGTCCACACGGTCCATTTTGCTTGATACGTTTTGTCTGATGCGACAAGTCGTTGGATAAGTCGTTGCGTCTGGACTGGTCTTTAAGCTGCGTACAAATTGGTCGCACCGCATCAGTATTGCAACACTGCAATACAAATTTGCTGAAAATAAAAGATAATGCATACGTAAGTGCACTTCTTCATACTTGATATTTTCAAGCAGATTCTGATGAAGCATTGGCTCTGTTACTGTGTAGTTTTTCTTTATTAAAACAAGCAAAAATTAGACAGCCGTAACAATAATAAATAGTCAGATGCGAAAAGTAGTTATCACCTCCCACTACTTTTACATGCGGCAGTAGCGCCCAGCGCGGTCCTCATTCGAGCCGTGTAGACTTCGCAGTATTGCTGATATATTGAAGAGGATCGTTTGAGTTTAAAATTACACTTGCAGGCACATAAAAAGCTATTGTTTTTTTAGGTGTATAATTTTGTTAACTGCAAAACAAACAAATCTTACCCGAGAAAATTTAAAAACACTACTTACTTAGGTATGCAAGTACATAGTTTACTTCTGTTAAGAGTCGGATACCTAAAAATAATTTTCAACTCTTTTCGCACAATTTTTTTATAAGCAGTCAAATTCTCGCAAAATTTCATTGTAGTGATTCATTCTTCAAGACGAATAATAAAGCAGATCAATAGAAAAAAGCATTCCTATGCGTTAAAAATCAACGACAATAATTAATTAAAGAAACATTTTAAATAAATGAAAAATAAAATACTTTCAGCGATAAAACTGAACCGTGCGATACTTTTCAGTCGCGGTTGTTGCATCGAACGCACGGTTCGAGCGTACGGCCATAGCTTACGGCACTGGACAAGCATGCGATCTCGATTTGTCATTCTGGTGAGAGGTGTTCCGTGACGTTTCAACACTTTTAGTATCACTATAATAATAAATATACAGGGTGAATCGGAAGGAATGAACCAAACTGTATATATATATATATATATTATATATTCTACCCGTCAATTTAAGAGAAAAAAAAACCCAAAATTTGTAATCCGATTTTCATTTGTTTTCGAGTTGGAACGTTTTAACAAAACACCTTACATAATATTTTTTTCTCAATTGAAATGCAGTTTTGTTTTTTTTTATTCCTGAAATGTTCAAACATCGTAACCCTTGTAATTCACGTAAGAATTAATTAATTTTCAAATTTCGTAATAAAACTTTAAAAAATTTTGAATAATACACTCAGTGACTCAGTGATAGATGGATGTGTCGCGGAGGTTCTATTTATTGGCCAATCGGTCACCTGACTTAAACTCCATCGACTCCATTTGCTTATGAGACTATATGAAATCGATAGTATACAGTGCAGAAATAAACGTATCAAATTAAGAGACACGACAAAGCACGCTGTCGAAATAATTCGGAATAGCAATCGATGGTATACGAACGTACACGCAGTCACGACTCTGTGTCGGACAAGATTAAGCGAGACGTTCACTTCGAATATTACCTGTCAGATAAATGTGACAGACGTTTTCAAAAGCTGGATCTCAAAATGAAACTCGTTAATCAATATTTTTTATACAGGGTGTCTCAGAAAAACTATTCCTAACTTTCAGAAGTAGTAGAGGTCATATAATTAAGCAACTTTTATTAATAAAGTTGTGGCCGGAAATGTTTCCGCGTCAAGTTATAACGAAGTAAAGAAAATGAGGACTAGAAATAATCTCGATGTAAGAAGTAACTTTTCTATTTACTTCTAGTAGCTACACAATTTTAATTAATATCAATTTATTGAGAAAACTTAAAAAGTTATAAGAAGAGTTCGAAATTAAGGCCACCGTTTTAGATGCATACGTTCTGACGACGTATGATTGAACGACGAATTCTTGAGGAAATATCTGAGGATGATCACGCATGGCATCAAAAGTATTAATAATTCGAGCCACTAATTTCTCTTCTGTGTTGACAGGTGTTGCATTTCATATGACCCCAAATGTAAAACTGAATTGGAGTCATAACTCGAGATCGTGCAGGAAAAGGAAAAGTACCATCTTTAGAAGGACAATTGCTGGTTTGGGAAATATGGTCCTTTTCCTTGGCACGCACGATCGCTAGATATGACTCCAATTCAGTTTTACATTTGGGGTCATATTATATCGAACGTCTATGCCAACACAGAAGCGGAATTAGTGGCTCGAATTATTCTTGCTTTTGATTTTGCTTCGTGATCGTCCTCAGACATTTCGAAGAATTCGTCGTTCAATTTTACATCATTATAACTTAAGCATCCAAAATGATAGCCTTAATTCTGAATATAGACCATTTAGAAGTTACACTCTTCAATTGTATAGCTACCTGAAATAAATAGAAAAATTACTTCTTACATCGAGATTATTTCTAGTCCTCATTTTCTTTATTTCGTTTTAACTTGACGTGGAAACATTTCCGGACACAACTTTATTAGTAAAAGTTGCTTAATTACATGCCCTCTACTACTTTTGAAAGTTAGGAACAGTTTTTCTGAGACATCCTGTATACCATCATACTGTACGAAAATACATAATTTCCAAGATAGATGACACCCTGTATTGCGGACGACTTGACCCAGTGACCGTGTATTTTGCCGGAGCTTACAATGTGTTTATAAAAACCGAGACCCACGTATATCTTTAAATTTGAAATTGCCGTAAATACATTCTCTTAAATGAAAGGTCACCAAAACAATTGTTTAAATAAATTTGAAGATATCTCAAAATCGGTAACATTTATGTATAGGGAAGCCTTTACATTTTTTATTTCAAATAATACGTAGAATCAGAATTTGCAATGAAAGTATAGGCACCATGCACATCTCTGCGCTCAACGCCGCCTGGCGTGGAGATTTTTTGAATTAGTGATATGAAAATATTTCTGGAGACTCATTGCATGGGAATAATATCACTCTTATGAAAATTTACGATTGTAGTACATAATACTTGAGCTTCCTGGTATTCACTTACTCACTCACTCACTTTTTTATTCAGTACGGAGCCATTACAAAAATGGGTGTACACGTCAGTACTAAGCATATAGAGTAAAAAAAAATAAGTAGTCTGTATGTACATATAAATAAAAAACAAATCTTCCACCTAATTAAACTGGTGCTCAAGGTCGTCATTCAGAAACTCACTAATGGTGTAGTAGCCTTTACGTAGAAGAAATTTCTTTATTGAGTTTTTGAATGACCGTAAATTTAGGTCTCTAACTGTTTTCGGCAGTTTATTAAAAAAAATTTGCCCCTATGTAACATGGAGCTTGTTCATATTTTTTTGAATTGTGGGCTTGAGTAACAATATGATCTTTAAAACGTGTCTCATAAATGTGAAACTGAGAATTTCGAATAAATGTAGAAATGTTCGTTTTTACATGAACAAGGCTTTTGTAAATGTAAATTGCCGAAAATGTTAGTATATTATTATTGATAAACAACTCTTTACAAGGATGTCTCGGTCGTACGTTAAAAATTACACGTATGATGCGTTTTTGCGCCAAGAATACTCTTTTAATATTGCTAGCATTACCCCATAATATTACATTGTAAGATAAATAACAGTAGGCTAGTGCATAATATAAATCTATTAATCTGTCAGTAGTCAGAAGTTTCCTCAATTGAAAAATGACATAACATGCTGTACTAATTTTCTTGCAAACCTCGTCAATATGATCCTGCCATGAGAATGCCCAAGAAATTTAGTGGTTCTCAGAGATTCCACTTCGTCATTATGTAATTTAAAAATTTCATTTTCGGATCCCTTTTTATTGAAGAAATTTACGACTACTGTTTTATTTAGGTTTAAAATAAGTTTATTCATGACGCACCACTCACCAAATTTAGTTGACATGAACTTTGCTTTTCAATTCTTCAAGAGAGTATGCAGAAACCGCCAAAGAGGTATCATCAGCAAACATTATCAATTTCTCCGAGTCAACATAGTTAATTACGTCATTAATGAATAGCAGAAAGATTAGTGGTCCCAGCACACTCCCTTGAGGAACACCAAACTTTACATTAATAAACAGCAGATTTAGCATTTTCCACTCTAACACACAGTTTACGAGCAGTTAAATATGATCTAAACCAAGACAGTATAGTACCCCTTATACCCAAAACATAAAGCTTATCACATATGATTTCAACATCAAGACAATCAAATGCTCGGGTCAGGTCAAAGAATAAACCCGCGACTAGGCAACCCTGGTCTACTTTGAGGTGCAAATACTCAATTAGATTCGTCGCAGCTCCTTCTGTCGATCTTCCCATCCGGAAACCATATTGAGAATCACATATTACATTGCAAGTGTCTAAGAATTTAGAAAGTCTATTAAACATAATTTTTTCAAAAACTTTCAAAATCACATTTAACATAGCTACAGGCCGGTAATTGTTAACATCTTTCATGTCATATTTTTTTGAAGATAGGCACAACTAGTGCAGTTTTCAAGGAAGTTGGAAATTGACCAGTTTGCACTGATTGATTAACAATAGTAGCCAAGGGTTCTGCGATTGAAGCGATAACAAATTTCAATACTTTTGTAGAAATATTGTCAATACCGGCACTGTGTTTGTTTTTTTAGACTGTTAACGACTTTGATAATTTCATCTGCATCTGTAGGCAGAAATGCAAATGTTTTTTCATTGAAGAGTCCCACAGTTGGAGTTGTATGATGGTTTGTGCCAAAACGAGTACGAGTACGATGTGGTACGAGTAGGATGTGTGTTTGTGTCCTCCGCAATAAATACAAATATTCTACAGAAAGTATCAACTAATAATTAGTCACACTAAGGCCCGGTTTTTCGATCACAGTTTAACTTTAAACTTCAGTTTATTTCCATTGCTCTATAGGGATAAACCGAAGATTAAAGTTAAACTGCAATCGAAAAACCGGGCCTTAGTCAGGGTGTAGTGTTAATCATGTTGTTTACGCAAAGTCAAATAAAAGACATAAAATATTATACTCGAGAAGCTGTGTAACAATACAAGACAACAGGAGATGTTTTAAATGATATAGCTGAAGCCATTGCAGATATAGTATCTAAAAGAATGGAAGAAAGGTTTGATAATCGAGAAGTTGAATAATGCCGGGGAACGAATAGAGCAACTGGAAAAACAAAATGTTGAATTAGTTCGAAAAACAGATCATTTAGAGCAATATAGTAGATGTAATAATATCCGGATTCATGGCATAGAAGAAAAAGAAGGGTAAGATATCGAAAAACTTGTTCTAGATGTGTTTAACAATAAAATAAATCTTAAAATTGAACCCCATCACATCGATCGATGCCATAGAATTGAACCTCAAAGGGCAACTGGCAAAAAATCTAGGAGCGTAATAGTGAAAATGGTTAATTATAAACATCGAGAGTCCGTATATAAGAACAAAAAACTAGAACGAGACTTGATATAGTAACTTATGCAGGGGAAAAGTTTGGTTACAGAAAGGTATGGACCAGAGGCGGGACAGTTTTTGCGGATATCAACAATAAAAGGGTGCAATTTAATAGTATATATGAACTAGAAAAATTTTGCAATGAAAACTAAATACGTATATTATATAAAAATATGTTCGTTTAATATTGCGGCGGGCATAATAGAATTGTAATTACTTTTTGGAGTTATGTGATGTTTCGCCCCCACCGTTTAGCCTCCACTGTTTAGCCCCCGCCGTTTCGCCCCGGGATGTTTCGCCCTCGTACCGTTTCACCCCCGACCGTTTCGCCCCCGAAAATAATAGAGAATTTTGAAAATAATATTTATTAAATAATACATATTATAAAATATTTTAAAATTCAAAATTATGGGCAATGTCTAACAAATAATCCATAGTATCTATCCTACCATAAGTCTATAAAATATTTTTTATTTTTGTGGAAATTATACTATATTTTTTGTTAATTTTTGGTCTAACACCTAATAATAATTGTGAAATTTCATATCTGTGTAGAGACTGTTGTTTTTTTAATTATTTATAAATTGAAATATATTTGGAAATAAATTACTGCAAGTACGTTGAAAACCGCAATGCCAGCCAGCCTTTTATGTTATTGTAATGATTCGTCGACACCAACCGGCGTCAGATTGTCTCTTGCGTCACAGCCGTCTAGTCGACGCGCCTTAGGCGACAGCCTAGAGAATTCTGACGGCGGAATAAACTAGACCAGACAGTCCGTCGCCTGAGAGAATGTTCGCGAAAAACAACCCCGGCTTATAAAGCACGCGACCGAGGGGGGAATTCAGCGTTAGACAGTTCGGAATTAAAGTCGCGCTATAAACTTTCGCTCGGCTGTTAAAATAAATTAGGATTAAGTTTGTAAATTATCTAGTGTTAAATGTTAGTGTTAATTAGTTTGCTTTTAAATAAATTAGTTTATTAACTATTTCGTGTTTTTATTTTAAAATAAAAATTAATAGAACCTTTAAAATCGTTACATTATTATTCATCCTGTGGCGATCATTTAAGGTTCTGTTATACACATTCCACATTTCAATAGAAAATTTATATCTACAATAAGAATAAAATGATATGATTTAAATTATCAACTTATCCTAAAATAAAGGTATGTAAAACAAACGTTTGTGACGACGTACCAAACACATCTTGTCACTGTTATTTAATGAAATGAAGAACATTAAAGGACTGATGATTGAAATGACTCGATGTAATTTCTAAAATTAGCATATGTTAACTCGGGGGCGAAATGGGTCGGTGGCGAATCGGGACCAGAAGCGAAACGGCGGGGGCCAAACGGTGGGGGCGAAACGGTAGGGGCGAAACGGTGGGGGCGAAACGTCCCCATCCCACTTTATGGTCACTTTTTATTTCTTTTGCCTTTTCATTATTCACTTTAAATTCATTTTTGTTCATTTTAGTTAAGAAACAAAGTTAAGTTAAAAGGCGTTATTAAGTTTAGTTAAAATTGTTAGATTTAACGAAATATGAATGTGCTCAATATTTACTACCAAAATGCGAGAGGTTTGCGTACGAAAACAAGTACTTTTTATGCGGGCATGAGCGCGGAGAAATACGATGTGATTGCAGTAACTGAATCTTGGCTGCAGGATGATATACACGATTCAGAACTGTTTGATCATCGTTATGATGTTTATAGAGTGGACAGAGATTGCATAGCTACAGGAAAGACAAGAGGGGGCGGTGTATTGTTGGCAATATTAAAAAAGTATAATTCTAAATTTATTGCGATGTCACATACGTAAATTCTATATGTGCGTCCTTCTCTTTACGAGGAGAAAAATATATATTTAATGTTAATTATTTCAGACCAGACACAAACTTTGATGTTTATCAGAATTTTTTTGAAGCTTTTAATCTCAACACGGTATTGTCAAACAATGACAAACTAATAATATTAGGTGATTTTAATTTACCAGTTATTACAGCGAAAGATTTTAATTTAATGAATGGCGATAATAAAACGAGAATATTACAGTATTTTATGGACATTTATAATTTAAAATCTATGAATCATATATCGAATGAAAACAACAAAACTCTTGATTTAGTATTAGCTACTTGCGAATTAAAAATTGAACAGGATAGTGGTTCCTGTTGATTCCCAACATCCTGCGTTAATTATTTCGGCGTCAACTAATATTAATAGAACAAACGGATGTGACAAAATTCCATCGCCACAATTTAATTATTCAACAGCCAACTTCAAACTATTATATGAAATGTTGAGAGATTATAATTGGGAAAACCTTACACAATTTACTGAAGTAAATGAATGTGTTAGTCACTTCTTTGACGAAATTTTAAAAATTACAGTTCCTAAAACAGGAAAGTTCTTTTATAATACTTATCCCGTTTGGTTCTTATCAGAAGCAAGGAAATTATTAAAAATAAATTTTTTTTATTTCAAACGTAAAAATGTATCTGAATTTCATAATAATAAATTCAAAGAATATAGAAAACTAGTTAAAAATAAAATTCGTGATGACTATAGAACATACATTAGTGCAGTACAAGATAACATAATAACAAATGTTAACAATTATTGGAGTTTTGTAAATAGTAAAAAAACTAATAAGCGATTTGCAAATGTTTTATCTCTCAGACAATAATGAGATTGAGAAAGATGATATCCCTCAAGGTTTTGCAAAATATTTCCAGACTGTCTACGGCGAATCCTCAAAATATATTGGAGATACGGGTAACGTTAATTTAAATAAAAACGTAGATATGTTAGTTTTAAATAAATTCAGTCAAGAGGAAGTTCGTGAAGCTATCAGAAAACTAAAACCAAAAAAATCATCTGGACCGGATAATATTCCACCCTGTGCAGATATTTTGGATTACCCACTAATTATCATATATAATTTGATTCTTAGCAGTTGTACGTTTCCAGATAAATGGAAAATTAGTAAAATTACACTGGTTCATATGTCAGGAGATAAAGATAGAATTGACAATTATAGGCCAATATCAGTTTTATCCGCACCGGCAAAAGTGTTGGAGCAGTTAATATATAAAAAATTGTATTCTCACGTTAAAAACACTATATGTTTGGAACAACACGGTTTTATCCAGCAAAGATCTGGTCACACAAATTTAGTTACATTTATAGAATATATAACCAAAGCTTTTGATAATAAATTGCAAGTAGATGTTATCTATACCGATTTTGCAAAAGCTTTTGACCGGGTAAATCATGATATTTTATTAGCGAAACTTGCCAACTTGCCAAACTCAGTATACACCTACATTCATTATTTTGCTCATATCTAAGAGAAAGGAAACAATATGTGAGTATAAAGGGAATTAATTCAAGTCAGTATTATATGAACTCAGGAATTCCACAGGGTAGTAATCTTGGACCCTTGTTATTTCTCATATTTATTAATGATATTGTTGATAGTGTAAGTTTTTCAAAATGTTTATTGTTTGCGGACGATTTTAAACTTTATCTCAATCTAACACAAACAAGTGATCATCTCAAATTACAACATGACTTAAATGCGATTGTACAGTCGCGGACAGAAAATTTCGGATGTCAGTGTCATTCCACTGACGTAAAAGTTAAGAAATTCCTATAGCATACGTCAGATGAGTGACACTGACATCCGAAATTTTTTGTCCGCGACTGTACGTTGGAGTGAACAAAATAAATTATACTTTAATTACAAAAAATGTAAAATTATATCATACACGCCGAACTCAAGCATAATCAATAACAATTATAATATGGGGGGCATACAGGTGGAAAGAGTGCAAACTGTGTGTGACTTGGGCATAGAATTCACAACGAATTTAAAATTTGATGTACATATTAAATCAATGGTAAGTAAAACAATGAAATGTCTGGGTTTTATAAAAAGGACATGCAATGAATTTGACCATAACTACTCTCTTTAATTCCCTAGTTAGATCAAAATTGGAGTATTGTAGTATTGTGTGGGACCCGGGAGGTGGTGTAAATAAAGATTTAATTGAAACGGTTCAAAATAAATTTTTGAAATATTTATATTTCAAGAAATATAAAAGCTATCCAGGATATTACTTATATGAAGGTATAAGGAAAGAATTTAATTTAATAAAACTATCACAGCGCCGACAAATTTTGTGAATTATGTTCTTATATAAACTGATCCACAATCGCATTGATTGCTCTGAGTTACTGTCCGCATTAACTTTTTATGTGCCAGCTTATAGATCTTTCGGGCATCCGTCCGCCAGATGCCTGCGGCGCTGCTCCTATTTTCGTTAGTTCGGAAATTGTCCGCCAGATGGCCGTGGCGCTGCGTCGTTGGAGCGTTAGTTCGGAAATTGTCCGTCGGGTGTCGCCACCGGCGCTTCGCTGCGGAATTTTTTCCTCCGTCCGGAGAGAGATTCGAACCCGTTCCTCGGCGTTCGTGAGGCGTCCACCTAACCATTGGGTCAGTTGCTCGTATCAGTTCGAGATGTGTAATAATAACGACGCGCGGCGAAGGATGTCGTTTTTTTTCGTCGAACACGGATGCGATGTTGGTTGCGTCCGGCGGTGTCCATCTGCTGACGAATTGCGAAAGGACGATCGCCGTTGTCCATCTCGGAGACGTCGCGTCGGTGGGTTTCTGTAAAAAGAATGACGCGCGCGGGAGCATATAGATCGCTGCATGCGGCGGCGTCGCGGGAATTTCGGGGCATGCGCATTTCCGCGAGCAGAAGCGGACGAAAGCGATGCCGACGTGCCTGTACAATTGTAAAACGTCTTAAATAAAATTCTAAAAATAAAAAATACGTTTTACTTACGGATGTATATTACAAAATGCTTTATTAACACATAATATAATTACAAATTACATATAATTTAATTTTAATACATAATTACAAAATTACATACAATTTCATTTTAATTTATAATGTCCCAACGGCAACGAATGAATGTTCGTTACAAGATCGTAATGTCGTTTGTCATCTTGAGCATCTAAGGCAGTTTTATTTATGGTAACGGTTAATAATTGATGATTTATTGACCTGATGCTATTAAATTTTGACATTAATTTTTTATTATCAAACAGTCATAATAATCCTGAAAAGTTATTTTTTTAATTCCTGAACGACCTACGCCCTTCAATTTTTTAAATTTTACTTCTTTTCCCACTCTGATAGCGTAAACTTTAGCTCTAATTCCAATGAACTCAGTTATATCTGTCCACACAGTTCGTCCTTTAAATTTACCGATAACTTTCTTATTAACCAAAGATATTCCGAAAGGGTTATCTGCGGCGTAATCTGAAGTGTCAAAAATTTTATTTGCATCCCGTTTTATAATTTCATAAATACTCGAGACGCGTTCGGGATGTTTTGAGAGAATTTAAAAATAAAACTGTCCGTGTCCGTGTAACATACTGTGACATTAAATAAGGGCTCCACATTTTCTCTGATGTAATCATAAAGAAAACTATACATGACATCCTTGAAATGTCAAGGACTGCCATGCCAACGTAGATCGGTTTATCAAATTTCACGGATAATTTGTTCAGTTCAATTGCGACCAGATTCTCATTGCAAATAGTACCTTTTTTGAAATTTGGTTGACTAATATATTTTTCAGCGGATTTCTATTTCTTTGTCAACACGATATATCTGTATTTGCGTACAGATTCCATAAGTTTTCCGAAAACCATATTCGACATGCCCTTGTAAAAATCTTTATCGAAAGCGTGCGTAGATTTTGCCCTCAGATCACTATTTAATTTAATGTAATTTTCTAACAAATTGCTCTCGTCGATGAATTACGATGAATTGTTTTTAATTTTAAGCCGTGTTTTAAACTTTGAAGTAAAACGCGTAAATGAAGGACGTACTTCTCTTTATTACATAAAGTTAGCATTAATTTTTTGTCGTCCTTTTTTACTTGTGGTGGATATGTGTTCCGGACAAAATGGAAAAAATATATGGCAATCGTGCAAATCTTCAGGATATTCTAAGTCAACTTCTAAAATACAAGATTTACCCGTTTCATCCCCGTAATACATCGAACAGTTAATTTTTCGTCACTTACCCAGTTGAAGTTGTCGCACGGTAATTTTGTCGTCATCGCGTAAGAATAGAGTCCGTTCGCATCTACGTAAATAATTTCGCTAATTTCCTTATCAGGGTTGGTTCCCATGTGTACAGAATTCGCTTTTGCATATCGGGAACTAACTTGAGTTATACCGCCGCGTAAACCTTTTTCTATAAATAAAATCATATCGATGTCTTGTAAAAGGGGAAGTTCAATTTTTGTTGTTTTAAGAGCCGCCGAAAATGACAGGCCCGGAGCTGTGAAAAATCCACAAGCATCTAACCCGTAAGTTTTGAACGTCAATTTTCTAAAATTTTCAAAAATGTCTGCCAATAGAAATACGTCAATTTTTAAATACAAGTCCGCGTATTCACCGAGAGTTTTACATTGAAAATGTTGCCAAACGTTTACGTCGTACTGGTAATCCTCATCGTTGACGTTTTCGCCATGTAATTTATTATAAAATAGAGATTTATCGGGAATACTTGTCTCTTCCAACTTGTCAACAGAATTCACGTAATCATAGGGAAAACATCCTTTACGAGTTGCTAATTTATAAGAATCCGGAATCGGAAACGCTTTTTGTACGAACTTTATTTGTTCTGGTTTCAAATTTTTCGCTAATGTTTCAAGAGACAAGGGCATGAAACGAAACGAATCTAAGAAACGTAACTTCACATCGCCTACCCTTTTCGAGAACGATATGTAAGTTTCAGTTGTGTTTGCTAAAATTTCGACATTTTCGTCGTTTACGTTTGCCAGAGCTTCTATTATAAAGTGACTATCGTAATGAGATAAATTGTGTAAAATCACGGGAATAATATTTTTAACGCGACATTGTAAATTACAATTATTGCACAAAGCTGCAATATAGTTCCCGGTAAAATGGTCGTGGTGATAAGTTTTAGCATTATTTTCGTTAAAATTAGAATCACAAATCTCACACTTTTCGGCATTTGCATGTGCTGTAGATTCTTCAAACGTTAAATCTTTCATAGGAACGGTAACGTGATTTTTTATTATTTCTTGAACATTTGTTGCTTCTCCTAATAATTTATTTACGAACCACTCAGCAGGGTTTTCGCCGCGGTAAATTTCAAAATGATTTAGTCGATCGTCGTAAGAACAGACTGTTAAATATGCAACGCTAAAGGCTTCATGCCGTTGATAGGCGTTCGTGAATGCTTTTTCTAAAGTATCCTCACAGGAATGAATAGGTTTCGTTAGAGGTTCGAAGTCCGCGTAAATGACAAACGGCAAAGGCATGGTAGCTGCAATTTTTTTGAATTTAACAATGTTTTCTCCGTCTTTAGGTAATTCAATTTTTACGGCCTCATGACGCGAGCAATCTGACACATGACGATTTAAATTGTCCTTGGATGAAAAATAACACAAGCAGCGATCGCAAATGAACTTGACACGCATATTTGATGAAATTTGATACCTGCACAATTCTGATAAATTTTTAATGAGACAAAAATGACCTACGCGTTGACTTTTCTTCAAATATAATAAATTTACGTGGCAGTTTTTGACATTTTTTGTATGATAAAGCGGACCCACGATACTCTTGTTTTCATAACCGTATACGTTAATTGAAATAAATTTATTGACGTTTTCGAATTTCTGTAAGTCGCACAGATTTACAGGAAAACATATACCTTTAAAATTAAAAAAATCGTATATATTTTGACGGTACGTAGAAGGATCGCACGCATCTTGACCGTTTCTCGCCGGAAATAGGTGCGCCAAAAGGCAATACGCGAAGCATCGTCGGTCTTGATTTTTGATGTTCAATATGACGTTACTTTTTCGCCGCAGTTCGTCCGGCAGGTCCACGTAAGTGCTACCGATATCTTTCTTTCCTCCTCCTCTCAACGGCGTATACTTGTAAAACGCCACGACCAGGTTCACGATTGCCGATAACGACCAACCGCTGTCCCTCTCTTGAAATTCTGAAAGCTGATAAGAAAGTGAAAAAAAGAAAATTAATATGTGGCAGCTTATTTCGTTTTAAACTTACCTGCACCATGATTTCGTTAAACAATTCGTTTAAAATTTCGTCTAGATTTGCTCCAATGTTGATCACGTGATTTTTGGTATTGAAAAACTTATATTCCGAGACATCGGTTTGAGGTTTTACAAATTCACCGCAAAATACCAAATTTATCTTCATCGAAGCCGTTTTCACCAATTGATTTCCGATTCTAGTTCTAATCAGAGAAGAGGCGTCTAGGAAAAAGCTATGTGGTTGTGTATGAGTTTTATTGATTATTACTCCGGTACGAATTCTGCTTTTAAATGCAGATTGCAGCTGTAAATTAAAAAAAAAAACAAATTAGAAAAAATACTTACGCATTTAATTTAAAACTTACATCCTTCCATTGAATTCGGTTGATTTTATTAATTCTCCGTTCTGTTCCGGGACGACGACTTGTTCTTAAACTTCGGCCAATCGGCAACGTTTTAATTTTTAATTCCAGTTTTACGTCGAATGAATGTAATTTTGCAATTAAGCTTTCAATTTGTTTTTTATCGTGCACCGAAGGACAATTTCTCATTAGCTCGTTTAATGTTTTAATATTTTTTTTGTTTAGTTTTACAATTTTATAAGCATCTGATTTATCGGCGCACTCATCCAATAAACGAAACACATTTAAATATTCTCGTAAATCCATTTCAATGTTTAATAATAATCTAATTTTAAAATTATGTTTATAACTAAGCTAATATTTTTTTACGTTAACGAGCTGAAAAAAAAGAGAGACTAATTCTAGTGACTTGAAATAAGATAATAAATTTTGTACTTACTTGTATTTTTAATATTTCTCAAATTCAAGGTCATAAGCCAGCTGCGGTTTACTGGCTAATTTCACCAATCCTTTGTAAATCAAGCCGCATTGTGAAGACAACACGTCACCTATCTTATCTTCGGGTATGGCTTTGTTAAATCGACGAGGCAGAAACACGACAAACTCTTGATCGAGTTCCGCCTCCAAATTTCGTTTTTACATATTTTAAATCGGACAACGGATACTTGCGGTCGATTTCCAGCTCCGACAACTTCTTAATAGGTAATGATTTTAACGAAGTAGCACTATTTATATTCGAAATGGTATCCATAATTAACGCGCACAGAGAAAACGTAAAATGAACTCTTTTCTGTAGGGACAGATGATGCAAACTAAAGTGCTGTGCTGCAGTTCGCGGCGCATTTTTCTTATCAGTAAATTGCAATGCATTGAGTAATCTACGTGTGCGCATTAGATTTAAAATTAATAATACAGGATGTTTCATAACTCGCGGCGTAGAATTAAGGAACGTATACGGGGTGATAAAAAAAAGTTAAATATTTATTTCATAACTTACAAAAATATTTAACATTTTTTATCACCGCGTACACGTTCCTTAATTCTTCACTTCGAGTTATGAAACATCGTGTATAATACGTCTTTTTTTATTGGTTTAAAATAAATTACGCTCACATTTTTTCCTCTCCTCCTTATTTAAGAGCGCAAGTTTGCTTTCGATCGTTTAGTCTCGCAGCGTGCGTAAATAAGTGCAAGTATATATCTGAAAATGGCATCATCGTCGTCGTTAGAGTTTCTGGAAAGTTTCCTGCAAGAATGCAGACGAAGTAGTGATTTTCGTTTTGTTAGCGAGGTGTCTTACAAGCTAAGCAGATCTACAAAAATTTCAACGGGACTCAGTGTAATGAATAATTTTGAACCGTTGGTAAAACTAACGTACAGCTCAAAACCAAAATGTTTAACGTTTAACGGCAACGAGTGGAATCAATTCATCGAATACTTTCCTCGCATCGAAGATCATCTGAAATTAAAAAGTACGATGTGCCAACGGAGGAAGACACGAAGACGATTTCCAATTTCGAGCTTTGCGACAGTGATATCAAATTATTTTTTATCGAGTCCAAAGGTAAATTTAAAGTGAAAATTATTAAAGGCGAAACAGAAATAGAATTGGATAAATTTATGTTTAAAATATTAAGTAAATTATTACATGTCGTCGGTTACCGCATCAAAAGGCTCGAAAAACTTACGTTCAACGGCTACTACAATAAAATTATAGAATTAATCGCCACTTATCTCCCGGATAATGAAAACTTAATTTCGTATGCCCGTAATTTTATTATCGGAATCCCAAAAGCAGAGGACGGAAATGTGCAATGGTATTCAGAAAGTATCGATTGTTTGCTGGAATTGTTGGCAAATCACGAGGAAAAAATAAAACTCGACGTGGGAAGATATAAAAACTCGATTTTAATGGGATCAACCGTCGTCGGTCAGTCGCAATGAAAACGTTAGAAGAGATACTTGAAATCGTGGATAAAATATTGGAATATAACAATCAAAATTTCGGTTTGAGCAATATCGATACGGATCTAATTCCCTACATCCCCAGATACATTTTACTGCAACAATCTACGTTAAATTTAATTGATATTTGGGAGCGATTACCCGATCGTTTGAAGCAAGATAAAGAGCTGCAGCGTAAATTACCTTGTTATTTACATTATAACACCGGCGAAACGCAGTGGGACGGACCTCCGATTTCTCTGCATTTGTGCCCTGTGTGCCTAAACAACGACGAGAGTGCGTCCGTGTGAAAATGGGCCTCCTTGCTGCCGCGATTGTTTTCGCGGTAATTGCGAACAATACGTTTTATATAAACATTAATAATTCGAACATAACTGAGTGTTACGTGTGTACAGATTATGAAAATAGCGTTTGGCCTGAGAATTGGATTCAGCTTGCATGGAAAGGTTCAAACATGTTCGACGTAAATTTAACAAATCAAGATCAGGCGTTGCTGTATTACAAACTTCGTTGTTTTCATCAAGGTCGTCGGCAAGTTGAAGACAGCGACTGGAAGATTGCGCTAAATATTTCGCACGAATATGCAAATTATTTTTTCGATTCGGAATGTGGCAACTTAACGCAAATTGATTTCAACCATAATTTGTTTTTGTATAACGATAATGAAAATACTTATTGTTCGCATGCATTTTTTGTAAGTTGTATCGCACTGTTTTTCAATATATTGTTAACGATAATTTGTATGTGCCATATAAAATGTGTTTTTTAAATAAGACGAATTAATAAAACTATTTTTCTTTAAAAAAAGCAAATCAATTTATTTCTATAAGTTCATACAATTAAACAATATTTGACAGTTTAACCAAAGATTTTTCAGGAATGCCCAACCATTTCACGTAGGCTTTTCCTCCTTTTTTTCTCAAAATTTTTTCCACCAAATAAACATCTTCGTGTTTAGCTCGTTGGAGCTCTTCGTTATAGAAGGCGCCTAAAAGCGGTTGCTTCACACTCGTCGGTGTGTAAATTTGCGGGCGTCCTCTTGTCGATATTCAATATTTGGAGCATAGCTTGAGTTACGAGCTCGCCTGTCTTCCTTTTCACCGGTTGCGCCCACAAATACTTAGAAAAGCAATCTATGACAACTAATATGTAATTATAACCTTTATTTTCACGGGCATAAGGAATAAATTCGCACAGATCAACTTGCCAAAGATCGTCCACAGACTTTACAATTATGGATCTCCTCGAAAAAATTTTCCTCGCAGGTTTGTGTAACTCATTGACGACGTCACGTTTAATTTGGCTCATTGCTATGCCCTTTCACCGAACCGCTGCTCCAACTTATCTAATCTAACATTAATCAGCTTCACTTGTTCTTGAAATACGTTTAGCTCTCGTTTCAGATCGCCGAGATAGAGAGCTTGCGAACGAAATATTCCTTCGATTTTCGATTTCACGTCCGTAATTTGATTTTGTATAGTCCTAGAATCATTTTTGATTTTTTCCTTTATCTCATCCACGTATTTTTTATTGGACGCGTCTCTTGGATTGGTGCTCGAGCCGACGTTGCACAGTCGTTTGTTCCCGATATCATAATGTTTATCACTTGTGAGAGAAAATTCTAAACCATGAGGTCCTCGAGTTGTTTTCGTTTTGCGTAAATATCTGCCGAATTTATCGACGCTCATTCTATTACATCGGCTTCTTTCAGTTCTTCGATGATCGCAATAATCTCGTTATTATGGCCCGTGTGTCCCGCCTGTTGAGAAGCCTTCAACAATTTCAGACGATCCACCAGCTCGTTGATGTTATCCCAGTATATATACTGAAACGGTTTATTTTCAATTTCCAATCCTTCACCGCTCCAAGTTTTAGCGCGAGATCTTGTTTCGAACAACGGTTGAATTATGTTTCTGTATTTTTCACTTCGACTTCCCTTTATTTGCTTTGCCGGATTATTGCCTCTTCTGTGAGCGTGCGTGCGATTTAGTATATGATAATAGTTCTCGAGATCTTCGTTCTTATGACCGATCGGTTGCTTTTTAAAGAGTAATTCATAAAGCCCAGGTGTGCCAATATATGTAACACCTTTAATTATCAAATCTTTTTTTTTTTAATTGCACGTCGCTATCGCCGATTCGCCAAGCGTCCGTAACAGGATTATAGCGAATGCCGTACACATTGTCGTACTCATTATTGACGTCTTGTAATAAACCATCAATGTATCCTCTGGGAAGTGGATCGTACATCTTAAGGTATTCGTCTCTAGGAGTGGGAGACATTATTTGATATAAATTTTGGTAATCGGAAAGTCTTCTCTCTTCATCGATTTCTTCTTCCTCCTCGGACGAAAACGGTTGAATTATATTTCTGTATTTTTCACTTCGACACTGTTTATTGTCATATTTGCGCGGTCAAAAAATCAAATGAAATGGCAGAAAAAATTCTACAACATACCATATATTGCGTCTTTAATACGTTTAAAACAGCTGTTAACTTTTGTTTTTTAAATGCAATGGTATAATTATTGTAATAAGTTTCGAAAGAACTTTTTTCTGCGGTCAGTGATGTGCTGCAATAAACACTTATTTTTCAAAACAATAAAAAAAATTAAAACAAATAAATTAATTATTAACATAAAATGACGTAATAAAAAGTTGGTGAACAGTAAATGATACCTGTTTTACATTAAATAGTGTATTATCTATAAGTACCGTATGATTTTTAAAATTTTAGATCAAGGGAGGCCGTGAAGAGGAAAACATACAGCTTAAATTAACTCATACGTACGTTTTGGTTAACACCACTAGGAAAACATCGTTCAATTATGAATGCATTTTGAAGTTTTGTAAATATCATTTTGAATAAACTGTTGTGTTTGCTAATTTATGCCATACATTTTGCTTTCACGGCCTCCCTTGATCTAAAATTTTAAAAATCATACGGTACTTCTTCATAGGCAAACAATTGACGATAACTACTGTCAACATTTTTTTTGTTTTTGCAGACAACAAAATAAATGTTGACAGTTACTTTAACGAATTAACTTTATGCGAATTATTCGAATTAATGCGATTTATTCAAATTATTCGAATATGTATTCGAATTTTTCGAATATTCGAATTATTCGAATTTTTCCAATATTCGAATTATTCGAATATTCGAATAAATTTTCAGTTGAATATTCGAATAGCAAATCTGAGAAAAGTCCCAGCCTTAGTAAGTATGAGGTACAGAGGGAAGGCACGAGAAGCAGCGGGTGTAATATATTTGTTAAAACATCGCTCGGTTGAGCGATATTTTGAAAATCGTACGATGTTAAGATATATCGCTAAGATATGTTCAGAAATTAGAGGACCCGGAGGTCGTAGCGCTGTTCCTTGCATGATTCTAAGAAGAACATCTTAATACAAAAATGTATTTAATCTTACTTTTATTTCATTTATTTTTTAGTTTCAATTCGTTGAAAACATGTTAAAACAGCTTAAAATGTGGACAAACTGCAAGGATAACAAAAACTTTTATATAATCGTAATTTAAACTAATTTTGGTCGGTTAAGTGCACTTCATTCCTCATACCTTCAACTTTGATGACCTCGCATATAAACAGGAGGGCTCATACAAAATTTATGTATTAAGATTTTCTTCTTAGAATATCATGCAAGGAATAGCGCTACGACCAGGAAGTCGCCTAATTTCTGAACAGGGTGTATATTATAGTACTAGTCTGAATGTTCGCATTATCCAACACTATGAGCGATATATGCGTAAGATCAGGGATATAATATACAGCGTGTCCACCGAGTGCCGCGGTCTTCTCTACCGTCTATAGTATATAAGATAGAAAGAAAATTCAAACGACCTAGGATGTAACTCAGTCAGCTCTACTTCATAAAATTATTTTTGGCTATACAGAGTGTACTGAGAGCCATACCAAAGTTATATTTTTTTAAATGGAATGCTCAGTATGTTTTTACATATTTCGAAAGTACATAGATTACATTCGTTCAATAATTTGTGTCTATTTTCTTCAATTTTTCGCAGTAAAATAAAATTAAGGAAAACGTGTTAGGATATTCTAGCAAAGTTCATCTTGTAGTAAATCGTTTACGTTTAACGATTAAATACAAAAATTTACTTAAAATTTGTCCCACAACTAGGGAATACAATCCCGAACTATATTTTCGATCCCGGGATTTCGGGATTTTCTGTAAGTCATCCCGGGATCCCGGGCTTGAAAATAATTAATAATATTAATAAAATTAAATTTATTATTCAAACTATAAATAATTTATTCGAAATATAAAACATTGTTTCTTAAATATCCAAATAAACTATATTTTTCTCCTGAATATAGTAAATAAATAGCTAATACTTTTTAAACCAAATTAAAAAAATATATATACAGGGTGCCCGGATTACGTAGGGATAACATGGGTAACTTTTTTATTTAAAGAGATAGAGAGATGGTTAAATTAGTAAAAAGGTGCGGGTTCAAGAGCTCATTGAGAATACATTTTCAAATTTTACTTGTCATGGACAAGTTGGTTAATATTAAAAAAAAAAAATTTCATAATTTCTTTAATTTGCCGTAACTTTTTTGTTACTTAGGATATTTAGATGCGGTCTTCATCTCTATCTCTTCAAATACAAAAGTTACCCGTGTTGTCGAAGAAATCTTAAATGCAGGACTTTATTAAATTGCTTTTAACTTGCTTAATTGAAGAGTCTTCATTATCATCCGGCAGCAGCTTCCGATTCAACAAAACTGGGTTGTGGAAGACCGACTTGCTTTTGCAGTTTTCTTTCTGGTTCCGCCATGCTATCGTCGGCAGATTTCTTTACAGGTAAGTAATTAGCGTAATCTTTTTCAGTTTTTACCGTTCGCTCAAGCTCTTTGAGAGACTTGATGATCGGTTTATACTTTTGCGCCAGCTCATAGTCTCGTTCCAATTTACCTCTTTTCAAAGCCAGATACTTGTTTCTTATTGCTTTACTTGCTTTGATAATTTCTAATTTCATTTTCTTCTTTTTCTCCATTCTTAAACCAATTGGCCGGTTTCCGAGCAGTTAAAACCAGTTGTAAAGCTGTTTTAGTTGTCTGGTCCAGTTCTTCCACCGGTTAATATCCGTTTCCGAGCATTTGTAAAGCTATTTTAGTTGTCCAGGCAGTTGTTTTACCGATCAGTTACCGGTTGTAAAGCTGTTTCGATACTGTTTTAGTTGCCTGGATGCGGCGACGCTTATATCAGTATGTAACTGTCAAATCCTTTACGATATCTTCCGTCTTTTATATCATGCTCCTTATCAATGCAAATAAACCCGTATTTCTTCTTCCAACAGTCAGCACACATCGACTTAAATTGATCGAATGACATGTCCATGCATACGTGGTCCTCAAATATATGCCGCAAAATCGTCTCGTCTTGTTTAAATAAAATCAAAATTCGGGTGTAAGTTTGACATAGATAAAAACAATTAATCCTTTTATGACGACCCATACTAAAGTAATCTCGTATCTTATCCTGCTTATCGCAAGCGACGTCGTCGAATATGAAAACAGAATTCTCTTTTGCATCCTCCGGATTCAGTATTTCTTCGTTGTCCTTGAACGCAAAGTAGTTTACTTCTTTCACTTCACTTAGAATTTGCTCCAACGCTCGATATTTCGGTTGATACAGGGACTTGGAGTAAACGTAGACATTTTCGAAGGACAGACCGTTCGGATGGACGATCAAGGAAATCGCGATGTTGGTTTTTCCAGAATTTGACGTTCCCGCGACGAGACATCTCATCGTTGAGGGTAATAAAGGATGACGGTTCAATTCTGTCTCTTCGCACAAAAAATTCATATTCATTACGGGAAGCTTATGTGCCTGCTTGACAATTCGCATGTTTCACGTACACGCGCGCGCGCACATATATATATAAATTTAACTTCTGCTTCTGTCGACCGCAGTGTCTCTCAGACCAAATGACTGCGCGTAGTGGTGCAGGTCTCTTAAATTCTCTCATCAATAAATTACCGTTCGAATTGCATCTACCCGGAGGTTATCAATTCTGCGGACCCGGTACGAAATTAAAAGAGCGTTTGGAACGCGGAGACGTCGGCATTAACGAATTAGATCGAGCCTGCAAAGAACACGACATAGCGTACTCCAGGTACAAAGATTTACCGAACAGACATTTGGCAGACAAGAAGCTAGAAGAGCGCGCTTGAGTCTCTTGCTGTTACTTCTGCGATGAAAATCAAACGAAAACTCGGAAGCGGTCACGGCGGAGGCGGCGGACGTTCTCGTAAAGTGGCCTTGGGAAAAGTTGTCAGGAAGATTCGCAACAATGTCAAAAAATTCGATCGTCTGGACAATGCGAACGAAGCTATAAAACTCGCGAGAGCATCGGCCAAGGTTGCTCTGAAACAAGCCGGCGGTAAGAAGAACATTCGAAAACCTCGAATGATACCCGTTCCGAAAGTAGGAGGCGTCATACCGTTTCTCATACCGTTGTTAGCGGGTATCAGCGCGGCGGGTTCCCTTGCCGGTGGATCCGCGAGCATTGCGCACGCAATTGGCAGAGCTAAGGAGGCGAGAAGGAAGTTGGAAGAAGCAAGACGACACAATCGAACGATGGAGACCATCGCGCTGGGAAAGAAGGGCGACGGATTATATCTGAAACCGTATCGTAAGGGACTCGGCCTCTACATTCGTCAACCGAAACAACAAAAAAACTAATTGATAGACTGCCCCGAACAGCCCTGACCGATTTCCATCTGGCGAAATTTGCAAACAAAAACGTGCCACATTTCAGAGGCGTCTTTATGCGTGACGATTTACCTAGAAAACCTCGTAAATTCGAAAGCGGCATAATAAATTTAGATTCGAAAAACGGTCCCGGAACGCACTGGGTCGCTTATTTTAAAAGAAATAAACACGTGCTGTATTTCGACAGTTTTGGAAATCTTCCGCCGCCGCGCCGTCGGAAGTGATTCGATATTTCGAGGGCAGTCGAATAATCTACAATCACAAGAGATATCAAAAATTCAACGCCAACAATTGTGGACATCTGTGCTTAGAATTTTTACATAAAGAGGGCAAAAAAATACGCAGTCATGTCGAGAACGTTCACGTTGGTGGGCAACAGTAGCGTACTTTCGGCAAATTATTACCCGCCTATCGAACTGGATCCCCGTTACGAATATCAAATCGGATTACTAAGTCTTTACACCTACAATACTGTGCCTAACGTTGAAGAGCGAAAGAATAACAAATTTTATTACGGCGACGGCAAGATTATCGAAATTCCAACGGGCTCCTACGAAGTGGAGGATCTGGAGAAATTCCTGCAGACAGAACTAAATGGTACGCTTTCGCTAAAACCGAACAACAATACGCTAAAATGTGAAATTAAGTGCGTGTTTAAGATCGACTTTGAAAAACCAGATTCGATAGGCCGAATGTTGGGCTTCTCGCCGAAAATATTAGAACCGAATCTATTACATCAATCGGATTTACCACTGGAAATTATAAAGGTGACGACGATCCGTGTGAAGTGTAACGTTGCTACCGATTCGTTTTACAACGAAAAGATATCGCATACGGTTTTTGAATTTTCACCGTCCGTCGATCCCGGTTACAGCATAAACATTAATCCCAGCAACATCGTCTATTTACCTGTAAGAGTGCGCAAGATCGATAACATTACGTTGTCGTTACTCGATCAGAACGGATCGTCGATTAATTTAAGAGGTGAACAAGTTCGAATCAGTCTGGAATTGAAAAAGCAAACGTGAAGTGATGGGCCTGCGTTTCCACGACAAAAATAACGGCAGCAGTAATAATATACAAAACAAGCCCGCAGAATTCATCATTCAGAAGACAGCTCCCCAAAGGTTGACATCGAGCAATATATTGTTCTTGCAAAGTTTAGGCTATAAAGTGAAAAATATCGACGGTAATGTTACATCTATCCGAAGGACTCGACTTCGACGAAGTTATCGTTAAAAGGCAATTTCACTGGTATTCTCCGACGTACAAAAATTTTAACAACAACGACGAAGTGAGAATCTTAATCAATCATCAAGATATTTACACCTATCCGCACGAAAGTTATCTGTACATCGAGGGAACTTTCAAGCCGAGCGACGAAGGTACCGGCGAGTGCCGTCTGACAAATAACCCTTATTCGTTCCTTTTTGAAGAGATCCGATACGAAATCGACGGTAAGGAAATAGATAAAGTTCGAAATGTAGGCGTGACAACTACCATTAAGGCGTACCTATCCTATAACGATGCGGAAAGTAAAGTATTACAAGTGGCTGGATGGGTGCCCTTTCAGGACCAGCATCCGACTTTATTAGATGATAAATTTATGGCATGCATACCGTTAAAATTTCTGCTCGGCTTCTGCGAGGACTACAAGAAAATCATAATGAACGCCAAACAAGAAATAATATTACTTCGTTCCAGAAGTGACAATAATTGTTACATGAGTACGGGAACGAAAACGGCAAGCATAAGCTTAGAAAAAATCGAATGGCACGTGCCGCACATTACGCTCAATGACGAGATGAAATTGAAAATGCTACAGTTTCTACAAGAGTCAAAATCTATTTTCATTCCTTATCGGCAATGGGAACTACATGAATTACCAAGCATGCGCCCAACCCTTAATGACGTGTGGCCAATAAGAACGTCTACGAATTTAGAAAAACCTAGGTATGTTATCGTCGCTTTCCAAGATGCTAGAAAAGACAAACCTACTAAAAACGCGTCAGAATTTGATCACGCACACATTCGAAATATTAAATTACATCTCAATTCTGAAAGTTATCCGTATAAAAATTTAAATCTCGAAATGAGTAAAAATAAATTTGGCATTGCTTATCTGATGTACGCAGATTTTCAAAACAGTTATTACGGACGTGGCAACGAACCGATTCTAAATTTGGCGGAATTCAAAAAGAAAGCTCTCTACGTTATAGACTGTTCGAAACAGAACGAGTCCGTAAAATCTTCGACCGTCGACATTAAATTAGAATTAGAGAGCGAACAGGAATTTAAGGCGGATATGGTCGCATACTGTCTAATTATCCACGACAAGATCGTTGAATATAACCCTGCAACGAATATAGTTAGAGATATAATTTAAACAAATTATATATTATTTTATGTATTTAATTATCTGAAATATATTTTTTTAAACAATGAGTGCTTTTATTTTCCCCTCCACTCTAAACGAAAGGAGGCCGAGTGCATTTTCTCGCTCAGTCTTTGCGTTTGCATCATCGAGTGGTGAGTGTACGCGAAATTATGAAGAAAAACGTAACATTTGCCGTTGTAATAGAATTTAACGCGAATGATGAAGAAGAAGAGCAAGACAACAACTGGATGCATAACGCACGCGACAGAATCCGACAGTTTCCGCCAACGTATTAAGAAATTATCGAAAATTCTCGACCCTATTCTACTCCGGAAGCACGAATTGTACAAGAAAGAAGCAAACGTAAAATCGCTAGTTGTTCACATAGAAGGATTCCAATTGGAACGTTTTGTGGTAAAAGAAATGGCAATCAGAGACGCGTGTGGCATAGCACATTTCGTATTCGGTCCACCCGACGTTCCTTTCAATAAATTAAAAAAGGACCATAAAAGACAAATTATTTGGTTGGAAAATAATTATCATTATCTACGCTACTCTGACGGTTACATTCCTTACAGACAAGTGAAGAATATTCTTCATCAATTTACACACGGATATCAGCGAATCTACGTAAAAGGTCACCAAAAAGCAAATTTCCTCCAAGAGCATTTACCAGCGATAGAAATCGTAAACCTGGAATCCGATCCTGACTGTCCGAATTTAAACAAAACAAATTCATCTTGCCTGCATCACACAAACAATTACAGTATTTGTTCCATGATTAACGCAAATGTAATTTGTAAATATGTATTATCAAGTTATGAATATAAGTTTTTTTCATAGTAATAAACTACATACGCAAGCAAAACGCATCTTTGATTTCTTAATACATCGGTATCGTTTTCGTCCGCCTCCGCTCGCGGAAATGCGCACGCCCCGAGGACCCATTTTTTCGAAATTGCCGCCGCCGCTCTGCGTGCAGCGATCTATATGCCTCCGCGCGCGCCATTCTTTTTAGAGAAACCCACCGACCGACGACGCGACGTCTCCGAGATGGACGCCGGCGATCGTCCTTTCGCAATTCGTCAGCAGATGGACACCGCCGGACGCAACCAACATCGCATCCGTGTTCGACGAAAAAAAACGACATCCTTCGCCGCGCGTCGTTATTATTACACATCTCGAACCGATACGAGCAACCGACCCAACGGCCGAGCGGCTTAGGTGGACGCCTCACGAACGCAGAGGAACGGGTTCGAATCTCTCTCCGGACGGAGGAAAAAAATTGACGCAACCAGCATCGCATCCGTGTTCGACGAAAAAAAAATATAAGGACATCATTCGCCGCGCGCGTCGTTAATATTACACATCTCAAACGAATACGAACAACTGCCTCAACGGCCGAGCGGCTTAGGTGGACGCCTCACGAACGTCGAGGAACGGGTTCGAATCTCTCTCAGGACGGAGGAAAAAATTCCGCAGCGAAGCGCCGGTGGCGACAGCCGGCGGACAATTTCCGAACTAACGCTCCGACGACGCAACGCCACCGCCATCTGGCGGACAATTTCCGAACTAACGCTCCGACGACGCAACGCCACCGCCATCTGGCGGACAATTTCCGAACTAACGAAAATAGCAGCAGCGCCGCAGGCATCTGGCGGACGGACGCCCGAACTACGGTGTCTCCGTCTCTCTCTCTCTGGAGCTCCATCTCACTCTTTACCACGGGCTCAGATGAGGCAGAAAACTCGGCCGGAAGTCAATGCATTTCAAATGGGGAGAAAAGGGTGTGGTCTGTTTTTTATATCTACTAACAAGTTAATTTGTTGTCCCGCGAATATGACCACGAATAATGATTGTTCCAGTGAGCTAGAGGATTGTAAAATTTCAATAAAATTGAATTTGATAATTTTCATGAGGAAACTATGTATAGAGATGGAGGCTGAATTGAATAAATTGATTAATAATCAGAAAAATAAAATTAGTGAATTAACTGAAATGGTTAATGTATTGAAAAATAAGATCCCCTTAGCTAGGGATGTAACCGTGCTGGATAATTTTATGCAAACTTGTAATTTCAAAAAAATTTGTGTAGACGCAAACATTAATACTGACGATTTTATTCATGAATTCATGACAAAAATTCGTCTATAAATAACTTATCGTTGTTCGAAGAAATACTGGAATGCGAAAATAAAAAAGTGGAGAAAGGGAAGGAAAATAAATATTCTTGATTTTGGATGTGAACGGAAAAGGTGTTAATAAGACTAAAAGTAGAGTTGTAATATTGGGTGACAGTCATTCTAGAGATTTTGCTAACATGCTCTATTCAATGGACATTTGCGACGAATTCAGTGTTATTAATTTCTGCAAACCCAATGCCCTTTTGGAAGATGTAGTCTCAGACATGAAAGATCTCTGTAGAACTTTGTCAAAACATGTTTGTGGTGATCATAGGGGTTCTAACAATGGTCTCCAACGGAAAAAAATCTCGGCCTCAGTTTTGTTGGACGTGAAGTCAGTATCGCAAACAACAAATGTAATCTTTATATCAACACCTTACTGGGAAAATAAAAATAATTTGAACAAAATCATTTATAAACAAAACGTCTATATCTTCAACGAAATAATTGCGAATCAGTCAGGAATATATTATATGTATAGTCATAAGTTCACTATTGTCGGAAAAACATTTTACGCGACATGGGCTACATAATGTTAAAAACTGGAAAACAAAAACTTGTGCAAACGATATTGAACATAGCAAGACTTAACATACGTAAATATTCGTAATGAATACAATACATGGGCTAGGAATGTAACTCCAGTCAAATCGTCTCTTGAGTATAAATCATCCAGTGAAGAATCAAGATTCACAAGTCAGATAAATCCTGAACATCATGTTTCCATCGATGAGAAGCTTAGAAGAAAAGCTGCAGTATCTGAAAAGCAAAAGTTCCGAGAAGATGCGGAAATATGGCCAGTAGAAGCAGCAGTGAAACAATACCCACATTCTCTTTCCAAAAATTTTCAAGAAATAGGTTCGAAGAAATCAAGAATGAAGAACTGAAGGAAACGAATTTAATTATTTCACATACACAGATAAAAATCTGGAGTTCCCTCGCGTCTGGTGTTTCCTCACGTCCATCCGTTTTTGGTGTTAAAATAAACGGAGTTAGGACGTTTAACTTTAGAAAGTGTTAACGTGGTCTACAAAAGTAGCATTTTAATCCTTGCGGTAGTTATTTCTATATATGTATTATATATATATATATAATTTCTAACACCTATTTTTAGACGCATTTTAATCAGGAAAAGATTTTAATATCACTAAATGAGATGAGCTTTACAACTTTTCAAGTAAAACTCTATCCGTATTTTTTAACACCGATTAGGAGGAGAACATTTTATCCCAAAAATTTTTATGTGTGTATAAATGTACAGTGTATCTCTAATAAGCTTGGTAGCGTTGAAGTATTTGCTAAAGTAAATAATTTGGACTTAATCTGTGTGTCGGAACATTGCATTGGTGCAATAATGATCCATCTGCCGGGATTTGAATTAAAAAGTAACTTCTGCCGTTCAGATCACCTTCATGGGGGAGTCGCACTGTTCATCCGAAATAACAATACCTTCAATGCAGTTGATATGGATAACATTAAAGACTTATCAGAACTGAGAAAAGAAAATGCATTAATTTGACAACAATGATATGGTTAACTACAGAATTGTTGCTGGAATAAATATTTGCTTTAATCAAATCAAAACATTCTTTCAATTTAAACAAAAATATTTGTTATTTCTTTATAGTTAAATTAACAATGAGACATTCATTGCATTGAAATTCAACTAATTTTTATATTGAAATTAATCAATACAGTTTTGTTAAAATAAGAATCCTCTGTTATTTAAAAGGAAATTCGTAAACAGTCTAATTAATCATTAGACATTGTTGACTGTAATAAAGTAAGAGGTAATTTGAATATTTCAGTTAACTGAAATGTTGTGTTCAAATAAACATTTCTTATTAATTAAAATAAATTAAGATTTAGATTAATTTAAGAAAAAAAAAGTGTTACATATTTTAAAGTCGTACGTTATTGGAGTAATCGTCATTTATACGCGGCATGCGCATCAATGCATCATCCATCTTTTATTGCGTCTTAGCTTTCACGTTTTACTGCGGCCATACTGGCGGAGTGATTTCAATATCTGCCTTGCATTTCGTGTGCTTGTTTAATAGGTGCAGGATCTGATTAAATTAAAAAAAACTATGGCTGATGAAATGGTAACGAACTTATTAGCAGAATGGGATTTTGAAAATCTAATACAAGTTTTTAAAGGTAAGTAATTTTATGAAAAATAGGTAAAAATATTTATTTAATCTATTTTCGTCTGAACCGATTTATTATATAGAGAAAATTACACCTAATATCCAATCAAATTAAGTAATGATCCTAGAAACTTTGTTAATAAATAATAATATTCAATTTATCTACATATACAGGTTATTTACGCAGTCTTATTTTTATTTTTAAATGGTGATAGGGCACATCAAAAGATTTTTCGCCAAGTAAAAATATAGGATGCCATGGTCATTGTATCATGTCATACATCAAATTTTTTCATGGTATGCTAGAGAAATTGTCAATTTGCTCTCTTTTGTCAATTTGTCAATTGTCAATTTGTCACTCTTGCTATCGGATATTAGTTTTTATTGATATTTATTATTGTTACTAATAGTTATATTATACACGTTAGTAATGTGATAATATAACTGTAATTATTGATGAAATATAACTAAAATTGTCTAACTGGCAAAATAGAAAGGGTTTGAAAAGAGTTTACACATGTATTTGAGCTTAATTAGGCCTCGTCAAAACTCTGTATCTTAAAAATTTGTTTCACAGATCAAGAAATTGATCACGAAGCTTTTTTACATTTGACGGAGGATCTGATTAAGGAAATTATACCTATAATAGGAACAAGAGTGAAATTTTTATCCAAATTTAAAAATTATCAATAGGTATACAACGCGAAAGTATGTTTCGAAGAAAGTCCTTCTACAAGTAGTACAGATGAAACTACTGTCGAAATTAATAATGCAGTTGATAGTTTGAGCAACGCATATAAAAGTTCTAAACGGAATTTCGCTTTCTATGGAGGAAAAAATTTAAAACGAGCTTTCAGACCGACTTACAATCTTGATCTTAAGGAGTTTTTGCAATTGACAACCCAAGGAAGATATATTCTAAATTATTATAGTAAAGAAAAAACATTATGCAGAAAAACAAGAAATTTATTAGTTGAAATTCTTATAAAAGAAGCTGTGAATGATTGTAAAAAGTAGGTGTAATTACTAATTACATAAGTATACGTGTAGATTTTCACGTTAAGTCATATATACAGTGTGTTTCACCAGTTATAGAGGCCATAAAGATGAATGTTGTTGCAGGAATGAGAATTTTTTAGAGTCCAGAAATACGATCAAAATGAAAAATTTTCATTAAAAATTGAGCAATGCGCAATCAGAACAATTAACAGTCGTTTGAAACATCAGCTCACAAAACAATTGACTTAAGTGCATGTAATGAACAATAGTTAAGTAGCTATTCCTAAAAAGGTAGAAATTGTGAAATTAAAATTTTTCAATGCTATAGTTTTTATTTTAGTCAGCTAAATTTGGACTCTAAAGAAATCTCATTCCTCAAAAAGATTCATCTTTATGAGTCCTACAACTGGTAAAAGTTTTATACTTGTGTTAATAATGAAGCAGTTATTCGGGTGTCTTTATGTAAAGTAAAACACACTGTATATAGGCTAATTGTGCAATAGTAAATGATTTTATAACTGTTAATAGGTTAACGAGTGAAGACTTTGATAACTTATCATTGAAAATATGCGACTTGTTTCCTACTGAAACAATTGCAACTTATTACATTCCATATGCAGGGAAAGAGAATTCTCCGTTAAAGAAGCCCATGTGCGCAAAAGGAAAGCTAGTCGATAAATATCGTAATATTCAACGATTATATAAAATAATATATGATGAGGCTGAGAGTTCAGAAACACAAGAGGGAGTAATACCTGGTATGTGTACACAAAAGTACATTTTCTACTGGACTTAAAATAGGTTTCTTTTTGTTCATGAGATTGCTCTCTCATGAAGAAATTCAAATTCTCATCTCGCGAAAAAAAAAAATTCGTGAAATATACTACCTCTTTTCTTTAAATTCTTAAAATTATTTGTGAATTGTACCTGTAAACATACCGTACAAAGATTTTATTTATATTTTGAATGGTACCTAAACATTTTGTAGTTAGGCATACAAAAAATGTTAAATACAAAAGTTTTACGAATTTACCTGAACCGGCAAAATTTATTAAAAAAAAGAAACAAATGACGATTGGACACCTAACAAATGAGTATCAACTTTGTTATTTTAAATGGAACAATATGTACGTTTTCTTGAATTAAGAAAGACATTTATTTTCTAATTCCAAAAATATGTAGTTTGCCTATATGTGGTTTCATACTTCTTGCGATATTTAAATTTAAAATTAAAAAAAATGCATTTATTTGGATTAATAAGGAGTTTATTATGTGTGACAAGTATAAACTAATTAAAAGTCACTTTATAAGTCAAAACGCCAACATCTAAGAGAAACTAACATATTATATGAAATAAATTAATAAAAATGTACCAAAACAATAAAAATTTCAAACTTAAATATCGTAAAAAGTATGAAACCAAATATAGACAAACTACATATTTTTGGAATTAGGAGAAATAATATCTTTCTTAATTCTAGAAAATATACTGTGTTCCATTTAAAATAACAAAGTTGATACTCACTTGTTAGGTTTCCAATTGTTATTTGTTTCTTTTTAAAGTAAATTCTGGCGGTTCAGGTAAGTCCTTAAAACTTTGTATGTATTTATCATTTTTTAATATGTCTAATAACAAAATGCGTAAGTACCGTTCAAAATATAAACAAAAACCCTGTACATTTTGATTTTCCTTTCATAAAAAAAGTTTTTATAAATGTACCTACTGATATTTTCAGAAGAACAGAGGCATAGCGTAGATTGGCTAAAAGATAATACCGAACCATGGAATGAAGTCATTTTACATTGGCAGGTTACTTACAATTTGAGAAAGTTATGTAAAGAAAAGACTGTGTCTGAATTCAATTCTGAATGGCCAATATTAAAAATTAATGAAGCACAATTTCTTGTAAGTTCATTGTTACTTGCAAATGTATCGGTGGTCCCGATATAATGTGCCAAACGTAAACTGGTAATTCAGCTTGCGTGAAAGAACTGTATTTGTTAATGTCATCGGCATGATAATTTATTGATAATGCACGTATTCTTACAAACATTGAACATCTCATAGTCTTAATTATAGAACAATAATTTCAAATTTCGTTTAAAATGTCGTTTAAAATATAGAACGCAGTGTGACAACGTGAGTTTGATGACTATTATTATTTATTATGTACTGTAACACGCCGAGGTGCTACTATTGGTTGTTGTCTTATGGACAACTAAATAAGTAATAAATGAATCCAAACAGATAAACAATTTAATTTATTAGCAAGTTAATTTACTGGCACCTTGAAAGATTATCGTCTGCAAGAATTTAACGCGTATTTATTTTCGGGGTAACTCGGGCAAAATTTCCAAGAAAGGAAAAAGGTCAGTTTTATGGTTACAGGCCACTCCGGCTAGACGAATTGCTACCTGACACTACGGGGCCCCTATACCATGCAATAATAACTACAATAAATGTACACTAGGCGCCAGCCTTCGAAGAAATTGTCCGAGTTACTTTTGTTGATATTTCTAAACAATTTTCAATAATTAAAATGGCTCGTGATCGCTAATCCGGACGTATTCTACTCATGCCGTTAACCTGTTCTTATTTAATCCCGGTGAGACGGTTATAAATATGAGATAGCAGGAATTGGATACTTAAAAAATAAAAATGCGGACTAAAATTTAATCAAGTATTTATTGCAGATCAAGGGAAAAACTCCGTTTTCCAGGCGCTATGCAGCCTGAAGATCTGAGTATAAAAAACCCCGTTTTTTTATATTACCATACAAAGGAAACACCAAAAAAAAATTTACACTCGTATAAGAAATACAGTAGAATTCGTTTAACGGTTTTCTCGTTCGAATATCGTGACGAACTAACTAATTCCAATTACACAACTGGTGGGTTGTTTTTATGCTTGTCCCAAACAATATTTGTGTACTGACTATTCAATTTAAATGAATAATTAATTTGTTTTCAAAATTACGTTATCTTGGTACTCGTGTTTAACACTTTAATCGTACTCTAAGACACGCTCTGTATATCAACCAGTGCACAGGGTGACGTTGTGCCTACAGTGTACTTCTTTAATGAATGTAATTGATTAATTAATCAGATACTGGGGAAGTATGTAATACAAAATGCAACCCAGGCGATCGATCTGCGAGAGAATCAATAGTAACCGCTCGTTTTTCGGGGGAGCCCTCCTTTGGAGGCGCAATGACCCGATTTTAATAACCTAATAACGCTGCGAAATGGGGAATCTAGCTCAATCGCTACTTCCGCTATTTTTGAGGTGGAGGGTCAATGCCTCTCGCTTTATTAATTAACCTCTGATTGCGTTGTTTCGACGATGATCTAACCTGTACGCAATGGAATGTGTTTTGACCGTTTTTTACGACGCTCTACTATGTGTAGTTATGGCCTTACGGTCTCGAAGCAGATCCCTTCTAATTCACTACAGATCTCCCGACAAAGGCTACACCTTGGTCCACACACAGAGTGTGATGGAAACTCGGCTGAGAAGATGGCACTGATTACGTGATTCAGAATTGGTTTGGCCTCTTAATTTTACTGCCCTAGTAATACAACTGATTGGCCTTGATTTAGGTAATTAATCTGTGCTGGTCACACTGGGGTTTAGTGGCAGATCTGAACTTGCCTTAGACCAGTGGTATGAAACAATCGATTTCACTGCGCAAATCGAAAACCACTCTGTTTTCGTGTTTCCAATTTGCCAGAGAATATCGCAAGAGGGGATTAACTAATTTACGAAGTACCCTGTATATGAATTTGCACTAGAAATGAAAAAAAAACGTCGGCTGACTGCCTCTGGTTGATTTAATTCACAGAAACGCCAACCAAACTAGTTTAATAATTTATCTAACAATAGTCAGTCAGCGCCACTACAGTGGATGCCACTGATTTACCTTGACTTTGGTTCGGATGCAAATTAAGACTAAGAATAAATTTCCCAAACCAAGTAAGTACTGAAATTTATAGATTATGGAAATTTAATCATTTAACGCCACCAATTATGTAACGAATAAGATACAAATTAGAGCAAATTACCTAACTCCGTGCCGCGGAATAAAAATCCAAACTCACGCACAACACAAATTTTAGATCCACTTCGCGGATTAAATTACGCGTCACGACCGTGATATTTAATTTTATTTTAATTGGCTCTCAAAAAACTGATTTTTTATACGGACCGGACTAATTAGATTATAACCTCTAGTGAAATTAATTAAAGAAATCAGTAAGTAACTCAAACCAAGCTGCCCAGCATGAAAATACGACTGCTCGTGTTCAAAGCGCGTGGCTGTCTGTTCGTAATTTTTAAATTCATTTTTCAACTGCCCCTAATTAAGGCCCCTCCCTTGATCGAAAACAAAATTCAGAATATACTTTGGCCAATAAGATAGCGTCTAGCATTCAAAAATTCACGCCCTACCGTTCCTAGAAATGTTTTTCTAACTTTGAAAATGCCACCCGTGAGGCTCCACATGTCTGCAGCGTCCGTCAATTTCCAAATTATCCTGACGTTTTTATTATTTCCTGCCTTTGCAAGTATCGCTTTCTAAATGGACGTATTATCTTACAGAACTTAAATGCGTGTCGAATTTCAACTTTGAAAGAAAACCAAATGTGTATTAGAAGTCCGCATGGCAGATTTACGATCGTCATTCCGAGCAGCTATTGAACCGAGCTCAAATACGATAAAAGTTTATGATGGCACGCCCCGGTTATATGAAGTGGCCCTATTGTCCGGTAGGTCTCTGGCTTTCGTTTACCATTCCCAACAAGTGTACATTGTTTGTGATTTATTATTTTCAAAACAGCGTCCTCCCGACTACCGTGACAAGAACCATAATTGCAATTACGCGTAAAAATTTTAGTTACATCAATAACATGCTTATTTGTTTTATATACAAATTCGCGACCGTTTCAGTACATTAACTATTTTTTATGCATACTTATGCAGTTCTTTTTTCATTAGATTCACGTGTGCTTATACAATTTTATATATTGGCATGATTGCTTCCATCAACAACTAGGATCCGCCGCCAAGGCATCAATTGGAAGCCATCAGTTGGAGAATGCAAAGAAAATTTTATAGCACATGTCAAAGTACATTACCATTTTACAGTGTCATATATTATCAGATTTTTTTTTGTTTTAGACAGTATCTGATGTACACATATTTATGTACACTTTATTTCCAAGTCTTTTTATTGTAGTATTTACTGTATTAATACATATATAGTAATGAATTATTTATTGTTTTCTTTTAACAGTATTCCCATAATAAATGTTAGTGCATATCACCTGAAGCGTACGTAATTCTTGATGTAAAATAATTGTTTAAAGGTCTTTATTTATTTATTTTAATAAATGGAACAAACATTTCACAACTAAATTAGTTGCTTCTTCAGTGAAAAATTCCCTGAAACTAATGTAAAGACTACATAAATATGTAAATTGTTTTGTTTTACATTTATTAGTTTAATTTAATATTATATTATTAGTTTCTGGGAATTTTACACTGAAAAAGCTATTAATATAGTTCCGAAACGTTTCTGTACCATTTATTAAAGAAATAAAGATCTTTAACATATTAATATGTTGAATTGAACTTATTAATACGTTCAATTCAACATATTTTTATAGTTAAAACAAAATATTAATATTGTTGAATGAAATAAAATATAATATTCGTGGAAACAGAAAAAGCATACATATAAGTAAAACATTTAGTTGGATCAACATCGTTTTATTGTTGAGAATATATTAACAATTCTTTTCTTTAACAAAACGAAATGTGTATTTTAACTAAAAGTATTAATTCATCTAATGCTTACAATTGTTTGCAACAACAAGTTGATAAACGATTGATACTAGTATCACAAATTATTAACTTACACTAAATATCTTTTGAACGAAGCTCTATTTTTTAACAATTTTGAATTGTTTCATTTAAGTAAAAATTGTAATTGACTGTATTTAACCAAAATTATTTTGTTGAATTTGCCTTTTTTGGTTAATTCAATGCATTTTCTTTTCTCAGTGTAGAGATGCATTTTGAAGTGTGTGCCTTAAGAGTAACAATTAATGATTTTAAATGTTGTGTTGTCTGCGTCTACCGTCCACCTAATGGTAACATAGATATGTTTTTCGCCAAACTTACTGAAGTTATCACTATTTGTAGCACTTTTAGCAATAACCTTTTTATTTGCGGTGATTTGAATATTAATTATCTAAGCAACAGTGTAAATACTCAAATCTTTTCAGACTTACTCAATAGCTTTGACATATGTTGTACCTCTGAAGTTCCTACAAGAATATGCTTTGATACTGTAAAAACGCAATTACCATCAAAGATAGACTACATCATAACAAATGCGCACAATATGAACTTCTGTAATACTCTGGCCCTGCAACCAGGGTTGGAAAAAAACTGTTTAAAAAAAAAAAAACATTCGCTTTATTTAATTTTAAGAAGTTTTTTTTTTTGTTTAAAACATGTTTAAAATTAACTTGAAAATAATCATGTTTTAAACAAAAAAAAAACTGTTTAAAATTAAATAAAACAAATATTTTGTTTCAATTTATAATACTTTTTTAATTGCTTCAAATACTCTCACAACCTAAATACATAGTAAAGAGGAAAAAGTAGTTCTTAGTTGTATTGCGAAATGATAAAAGTTTAAAAATATTTCTAATTTTAATTTCATTTTTTATTTCTTATTTAAGTCCTTGAAAATTGAAACGATGTAGTTTATTAGCTTTTTCTACTTCTAATGATATTTTAACTGATATTTTAATTTACAATATACAAAATTAAATGCATTAAATAGACGTTCTATGTTCTTTACGTAACGTTTCAAATACTTAATTTTTCAGGTTAAGCAAATCGAAAAATGGACCAAACAGCATATGTATTAAACTCTATATTCAATTGCCAATAATAATACGACAGTGGTCTTACAAAATATTTGAAATTAAATTAATATCGCTTTTAAAAGATGATTGCAATGATTGCATTGCTTATAACTTCAAAATAAGCACACTTATGTAGCTAGGAGTTCATGGATCAGGGGGAACGAAAGCCGATTTGGGTGCGGTAGTCAACGTGTTAAAAGATGATGCATTCTATCCTACGGACGAATTTTCAGAATTTTTGAAACACACACATGTTTTTTCGTATGGTCACCCTACTACTTTCTCAATTAAGTTATACTTATTTGTATATCTGAGTTTTTGTAAAACACTTGATTGTGTTATTGCAGCACTAAAATACAAATTACAAATATTCGAATTCATATTGTCATTTGCTAACTAAAACAGCGATTTAGAAATTTTCTACAGGCTGCCTAAATTTATGTTGATATATTGATATTTTAAATATAAACGTCATATTACGTTTCAAAACATAATGGAATGAATAATAAATAAATAAAAAGTAAATGATTCAAGTACTAGAAAATATCATAAATTTTCATATAAAGTACCATTTTCGAAAACAAATGTTCATAAATTTTCCTTTTTACTAGAAGAGTTCAAGAATGGAATAATTTATGAAATAAATTTGATAAAGAGGGAAGAGGGAAGAGTACCGTATGAAGAAGAAACTTTATAATAAACTCGTAGATGATACTAAAAATCAATATTATTGCACTAAAATACAGGTTGCTCAAAACAAACAAAAAGTATTGTGGCAAATTATTAATCACAATTTAGGCCGTACGAAAACTTTTCGCACATCACTTTTCGAGCATTTGTTACGGAATTTAATTGTTTCCGTTACATCAATATTTTTAGTAAGAATTATTCCTTTTAGTTAGGTTCAAACAATATTATTTTGAATTTTTTTTTCTTTCCCCGGAGAGAACATAATTTTCGGTCGGCATTATTGGAGTGGGAAAAATAGAGTTGAGAGTAGTGATGCGACGAGTCGATGTTTTTAAGAATCGAGTCGACTCGAATACTCTTATAAAAGAATCGAGTCTTGACTCGAGTCGAGAGACTCGAGTCCAGATTAAAATACTCGAGTACTTAACTCGAGTACTTGAGTCTATCGACTCGAGTCCAGATCAAAAGACTCGAGTACTTGACTAAAGACGAATTAAACTCGTGAGTTTCGTTTATGAAACAACGAGTTGCCGTTTCAAAGAATCGAGTCGACTCGAGTCCAGATCAAAAGACTCAAGTACCTGATTAAACTTGAATTGAACTCGGAAGTCGCCGTTTTAAAGAATCGAGTAAACTTAAGTATTTTTATAAAAGAAAGAATTCCGCTAGAATTCCGATCGTCCCTTGTTTTCTTTTTTAATATACATATTCTGGCGGTTCAGATAAATCAAAATTTTTTGTATATAATATTGTTTGATATGTCTAATAATAAAGTGTGCAGACAGCGTGCAAAATATAAATCAAAACTTATTTACTATGTAACTGCATGTTTAGTTGAATTAAAATTATTTTCTTTAAAAGAAGACAAAATATAGAATACAGAGTCACAAATTATTCATTAAATGAGTAGAGTCTCCAGATTTTATTTAACAATATTTAACAGCCTCTTCAATTCCGAAATACAATTTTTCACAGTTAATTTTTAAAGGTTAAAAAGAATTTTTATACCAAAGTACACATGTATCCTTCTGTCCACCTGTATATAAACAAACAAAATTACAACCCTAATTAGAAAACATAAAAATAGGTCTCTTCTAACAAAAACAAAAGTATTTTCTTTTACAAAAAAATAATAATAATAAATAAAATAAAACTCTTGTAACAAAAACAAAAGTATCTATCTGCTTTTAACAAATAAGTATGGATGAGTTAAATAGTTAAATGAACGGGCAAACTACACAAAATTGTCAAGACTAATCAGCGAATGGGAGCATTGAATCCTTGGTTTAGTCTAACGAGTTTGACCGTTCACTTACCGCTTAGGCCCGGTTTTTCGATCACAGTTTAACTTTAAACTTCAGTTTATTTCCATTGCTGCTATAAGGATAAACCGAAGTTTAAAGTTAAACTGCGATCGAAAAACCGGGCCTTAATCTTAAAAAAATTTGTAATAAAGCTGAATCCTCTATATAACTTTATTTCGTAAGTAACTGTTTAAGAATAAAATTTGGTCGATCTTCTTTGCTTCTAACCTATTACGTCGTAAATTGCAAAGTAAACCAGCTTTTGAAAACACTCTCTCGGATGGCACTGAAGTTGCTGGTATACATAAATATTTAAGCGAAATTTTATACAGACCGGGGTCAACATTTTTTCTTTCGTGCCAAAATTGCAAAGAATTGGATTTTCTATTTAAATACGGAAGCTCTAAATATTGTTTTATTTTTACGGTTGCAGTCGAAACAGGAGTTTCGATATTGACAAAATTCTGTACTTTCTTGTTTAACTGTTCCCAAATACTGTGTTCCGCAACGGTTGATTTCAAACTAGAACATGATGACTCGACGGGCAAGTTTTCGTTATATGTTGAATCTTCCTCACTTTCGTATGCAATTAATTCTTCCGTAACATAACGTTGTGCAAAATTCGCATTTTCTTCGCTTCCAAATGCTGCCTTCTTAAATCTTGGGTCAATAAAAGTACTTTTACAAGCAGTTTTGTTATCTTCAAAAGCACCCAGTCGCTTATCTATTGCTTCCAATAGCGAACTTCTCAATTTTATAGCAGTTTCACTAAGTGGTGAAGTATTTAGAATTGACATTTGAACATTAAAATTTTTAAACATTCACTAAGCTCGTGCCACTCCTCCGAATGTAAATTATCTGGTGCAAAAGTTAATGCTGACAATGCTGCAGATAGAGGTACTTTTAACCTTTCCAAACGGTCAAGCATAATATATAGAGCATTCCAACGTGTTGGTACGTCCTGTTTGGGTTTAAGTACAACTAAGTCCATCTGCATTTGTATCTCGCGTAGTTTATACGCCGCCACATTACTACGCTTAAAAAAAGAAACGATCGTACGACATTTTTGAGCCAACCTGGACAGTTGTTCGTTGTATTTTAAGCAGTCTAGGACGGTTAAGTTTAAAATATGCGCTATACACGGATGATTTTCAAACTTCAAACACTCCGCCACGGCTTTCTTCACATTTGCGACATTGTCTGTAACTATTGTTACGACTTTGTTTAAAATCTTCCACTCAACTAAAATGCTTTTGATTGCTGCAGCAATATTTTCAGCGGTATGATTACTTTGTAACTCACATGTACTCAGAGTTAAATTTTCTAACTTTCCTTCATTTATGAAGTGAACCGTTACTGTCATGAAACAACGATTACTGTCGGATGACCACATATCAGTAGTTAACGCGATATATTGCACTTTCTGGAACTTTTCTGAAATAGCAGCACGTGCAAGAGAATAGCGTTCAGAAAGGTGTTTTTCTGACAACGTTTTTCTTGAAGGAAGCTCGTAATTAGGATTGAGAGCGGCTGTGTAGACTCTGAAGCCTGTGTTTTCAACGATCTGAAGAGGCTAGCAATCAATACATATCATGTCTATTAAAGCATTGTCGATTACTTTAGTACTTTGTTGTGTGGCATTTTTGCTCATAAATTTCATTTGTAGTTGTCGCTTACGAGGAGGAGGTTCACATTCAACATTTTCAAATTGTGTCTGCTTACTACTGGTCTCAAAAGTAACATTGGAACTCGACGGACGATCAGTATCGTTCAACAAATCAACGTCTTTATTGCGTGTCTGTGTCAGTCGTAACGACGACGTCAAAGTATTGTCACTTGTATTCAAGGATTTATTTTCAATAGCAGTGCAATAGACAAGAGGATGCACCTTTTTAAAATGTTTTATTAAATTCGTTGTATTACCGAAGTCCTTAAATATCTTTTTACATTTTTTACACTTCACGGTTTTTTCGCCTTTTTCGTCAACATTTTTGTCATAAAATGCCCATACCGTTGATAATTGTTTACCTGTTGTTGCTGCCATCTCGTAGATTGACTGTCTTTTAGCACACACAATCTCCTACACTTTTACCTGTGCCTTTACTTCACGTTATATTATAAGAATACAAATACAAAATAACACTAAAAGGTGATGGCGTTAAGAGTTGAAATATTGTGAATAGCTAGAATCGTTTATAAACTGTGAGCAGCAGCGGCAACCGAGTTTATAAACGATTCTACTCGATCACAATAATTGAACAATTAGCGGCGACTGCAACGCAACGGTGAGCTGCAACGCCAGTGCAAAGTTTATAAATTCGGCTAAAAGATAAGTACGTTTTCACTGTAGCATCGATTGCCGATAGACTCTTCTGTAATGTAAACGATGCTGTTGGCCGCCGCCAAGCCGCCGCCGATATCAAGGAAACCTTAAATCAGTCTTCTAGCGTCTAACTGTCACAGTAAGTTGCGACAGTCGACTGCTTTAGCAAAAACATAATACTCTTAAAACGAACGAAACTTTTCAGATGCTGGCGCTTGTTGCCTACACGCATAAGGCACTGTGAAGTGAATCAACTAGAACGAGTACTTTTGAAAATCCAGCGAGTCTACTCGACTCGTTTCAGCGCTTTTTAATTCTAAAATCGGTACTCGAGTACTTGAATCGAACTCGAGTTTCACTGACTTGAGTTCACTGCAATAGTTACTCGAATAGAACGAATACCTTTGGGACTCGAGTCTGATAGCGAGTCTACTCCACTCGTCTCACAACTACTTAATTCTAAAGTCGATACTCGAGTACTTGAATTGAACTCGAGTCGACTCGAGTATCGCTGACTCGGGTTTACAGAATTAGGTACTCGAGTACAATGAGTACCTTTGGGAATCGAGTCTGATAGCGAGTCCACTCGACTCATCGCATCACTAGTTGAGAGGTGAGAACCGTTTTGGTCGAACGTGTCGACGTTGACTGCCCGAGAGCATTTTGTTTTCCGAGTTTCTGATAAGTTAAAAGTCAGGATTAATAACTCTCATCGGCAGGAGAAAATTCCTTAGTTTATGTGGGAATTATTTGAATAAGGAATTTTCATACTCAGGAAAAAGGATTAGTTATCGACGTAACGACCACGTTTTCCTGTTTTCGAAAACTTTTGTATTTCCACCAATTTTGATACCAGCTACTGGATTTCGGTAGCGTAAGTATTACTATTATTTCCTTTTTGAAGTTATACACTATAATTGCTTTTTCTTGCGAATTTCCTTTTTGTAAGTTTGAAGTGAATTTAGATTTTTTTGTATTCTTCATTCATAAGCAAGATGCTGTTTTTTTTTGCAAATTTGTTACTTTTGTCTGTTTGGTGTGTGTGAGTTTTCATTTAATTTTTAGTGGTTTTTCTCCGTTGCGGTCCTCACGGCTAGGTCCGCCATATTTTCATCATTTTATTCGGCAGTCCAGAAGCTGAAGGAAGAGGGGTCCTTGTTTCACGTACCGGACTTCGTGTGTTTTCGCACAAACAAGTAGGGCTGCGCTAATTTGGAAACTCGTACGGTACTCTGCTGGACCCGTGAGTTCGTTGCAATTTATCTATTTATTTATTAAACAATCAACAACCATAAACTCCTACTGTATTATTATTATTATTTTTTTTTATTATTGAAGTCAAACAATTGCACTAAAATCTACGTATTAGTTTAAATTCAACATTAAATTTTACATTCTTTAGATTTTTGAAACATTCTTGTAAACTGCATCAAGCTTGATACCAGTCTTTCTTTTTAATTTTGCTTGGTTTTTTTTTATTTATGTACATCTTGTCGGATGATTGCATACATTTACTTTTACGGAGAACGTTGAATGTTACTACAAAAGACGATATTTGTATTACTTCGTATCCGTTTTTTTTTTTTTTTAGTTGTCAAAATATACTTTTTTTTTCATGGTCAAATTTAGTTATGTGTACTACCCTCACCCAAAGGTGTTGATCATCGCGTCCGGAGAGAGATTCGAACCCGTTCCTCGGCGGTCATGAGGCGTCTACCTAAGCCGCTCGGCCGTTGAGTCAGTTGTTCGTATTCGTTCGAGATGTGTAATATTAACGACGCGCGCGGCGAATGATGTCCTTATTTTTTCGTCGAATACGGATGCGATGTTGGTTGCGTCAATTTTTTTCCTCCGTCCGGAGAGAGATTCGACCCCGTTCCTCGGCGTTCGTGAGGTGTCCACCTAAGCCGCTCGACCGTTGGGTCAGTTGCTCGTATCAGTTCGAGATGTGTAATAATAACGACGCGCGGCGAAGGATGTCGTTTTTTTTCGTCGAACACGGATGCGATGTTGGTTGCGTCCGGCGGTGTCCATCTGCTGACGAATTGCGAAAGGACGATAGCCGGCGTCCATCTCGGAGACGTCGCGTCGGTGAGTTTCTGTAAAAAGAATGACGCGCGCGGGAGCATATAGATCGCTGCATGCGGCGGCGTCGCGGGAATTTCTAAAAAATGGGTCCTCGGGGCGTGCGCATTTCCACGAGCAGAAGCGGACGAAAACGATGCCGACGTGCGTATTAAAAAATAAAAGATGCGTTTTGCTTACGTATGTAGTTTATTACTATGAAAAAAACTTATATTCATAACTTGATAATAAATATCTATAAATTACATTTGCGTTAGTCATGGAACAAATACTGTAATTGTTTGTGTGATGCAGGCAAGATGAATTTCTTTTGTTTAAATTCGGACAGTCAGGATCGGATTCCAGGTTTACGATTTCTATCGCTGGTAAATGCTCTTGGAGGAAATTTGCTTTTTGGTGACCTTTTACGTAGATTCGCTGATATCCGTGTGTAAATTGATGAAGAATATTCTTCACTTGTCTGTAAGGAATGTAACCGTCAGAGTAGCGTAGATAATGATAATTATTTTCCAGCCAAATAATTTGTCGGGTGGGCCGAATACGAAATGTGCGTCTCTGATTGCCAATTCTTTTACCACAAAACCTTCCAATTGGAATCCTTCTATATCAATAACTAGCGATTTTACGTTTGCTTCTTTCTTGTACAATTCGTGCTTCCGGAGTAGAATAGGGTCGAGAATTTTCGATAATTTCTTAATACGTTGGCGGAAACTGTCGGATTCTGTCGCGTGCGTTATGCATCCAGTTGTTGTCTTGCTCTTCTTCTTCATCATTCGCGTTAAATTCTATTACAACGGCAAATGTTACGTTTTTCTTCATAATTTCGCGTACACTCACCACTCGATGATGCAAACGCAAAGACTGAGCGAGAAAATGCACTCGGCCTCCTTTCGTTTAGAGTGGAGGGGAAAATAAAAGCACTCATTGTTTAAAAAAATATATTTCAGATAATTAAATACATAAAATAATATATAATTTGTTTAAATTATATCTCTAACTATATTCGTTGCAGGGTTATATTCAACGATCTTGTCGTGGATAATTAGACAGTATGCGACCATATCCGCCTTAAATTCCTGTTCGCTCTCTAATTCTAATTTAATGTCGACGGTCGAAGATTTTACGGACTCGTTCTGTTTCGAACAGTCTATAACGTAGAGAGCTTTCTTTTTGAATTCCGCCAAATTTAGAATCGGTTCGTTGCCACGTCCGTAATAACTGTTTTGAAAATCTGCGTACATCAGATAAGCAATGCCAAATTTATTTTTACTCATTTCGAGATTTAAATTTTTATACGGATAACTTTCAGAATTGAGATGTAATTTAATATTTCGAATGTGTGCGTGATCATTCGAACAGTCTATAACGTAGAGAGCTTTCTTTTTGAATTCCGCCAAATTTAGAATCGGTTCGTTGCCACGTCCGTAATAACTGTTTTGAAAATCTGCGTACATCAGATAAGCAATGCCAAATTTATTTTTACTCATTTCGAGATTTAAATTTTTATACGGATAACTTTCAGAATTGAGATGTAATTTAATATTTCGAATGTGTGCGTGATCAAATTCTGACGCGTTTTTAGTAGGTTTGTCTTTTCTAGCGTCTTGGAAAGCGACGATAACATACCTAGGCTTTTCTAAATTCGTAGACGTTCTTATTGGCCACACGTCATTAAGGGTTGGGCGCATGCTTGGTAATTCATGTAGTTCCCATTGCCGATAAGGAATGAATATAGATTTTGACTCTTGTAGAAACTGTAGCATTTTCAATTTCATCTCGTCATTGAGCGTAATGTGCGGCACGTGCCATTCGATTTTTTCTAAGCTTATGCTTGCCGTTTTCGTTCCCGTACTCATGTAACAATTATTGTCACTTCTGGAACGAAGTAATATTATTTCTTGTTTGACGTTCATTATGATTTTCTTGTAGTCCTCGCAGAAGCCGAGCAGAAATTTTAACGGTATGCATGCCATAAATTTATCATCTAATAAAGTCGGATGCTGGTCCTGAAAGGGCACCCATCCAGCCACTTGTAATACTTTACTTTCCGCATCGTTATAGGATAGGTACGCCTTAATGGTAGTTGTCACGCCTACATTTCGAACTTTATCTATTTCCTTACCGTCGATTTCGTATCGGATCTCTTCAAAAAGGAACGAATAAGGGTTATTTGTCAGACGACACTCGCCGGTACCTTCGTCGCTCGGCTTGAAAGTTCCCTCGATGTACAGATGTCTTCTGAATGATGAATTCTGCGGGCTTGTTTTGTATATTATTACTGCTGTCGTTATTTTTGTCGTGGAAACGAAGGCCCATCACTTCACGTTTGCTTTTTCAATTCCAGACTGATTCGCACTTGTTCACCTCTTAAATTAATCGACGATCCATTCTGATCGAGTAACGACAACGTAATGTTATCGATCTTGCGCACTCTTACAGGTAAATAGACGATGTTGCTGGGATTAATGTTTATGCTGTAACCGGGATCGACGGACGGTGAAAATTCAAAAACCGTATGCGATATCTTTTCGTTGTAAAACGAATCGGTAGCAACGTTACACTCCACACGGATCGTCGTCACCTTTATAATTTCCAGTGGTAAATCCGATTGATGTAATAGATTCGGTTCTAATATTTTCGGCGAGAAGCCCAACATTCGGCCTATCGAATCTGGTTTTTCAAAGTCGATCTTAAACACGCACTTAATTTCACATTTTAGCGTATTGTTGTTCGGTTTTAGCGAAAGCGTACCATTTAGTTCTGTCTGCAGGAATTTCTCCAGATCCTCCACTTCGTAGGAGCCCGTTGGAATTTCGATAATCTTGCCGTCGCCGTAATAAAATTTGTTATTCTTTCGCTCTTCAACGTTAGGCACAGTATTGTAGGTGTAAAGACTTAGTAATCCGATTTGATATTCGTAACGGGGATCCAGTTCGATAGGCGGGTAATAATTTGCCGAAAGTACGCTACTGTTGCCCACCAACGTGAACGTTCTCGACATGACTGCGTATTTTTTTGCCCTCTTTATGTAAAAATTCTAAGCACAGATGTCCACAATTGTTGGCGTTGAATTTTTGATATCTCTTGTGATTGTAGATTATTCGACTGCCCTCGAAATATCGAATCACTTCCGACGGCGCGGCGGCGGAAGATTTCCAAAACTGTCGAAATACAGCACGTGTTTATTTCTTTTAAAATAAGCGACCCAGTGCGTTCCGGGACCGTTTTTCGAATCTAAATTTATTATGCCGCTTTCGAATTTACGAGGTTTTCTAGGTAAATCGTCACGCATAAAGACGCCTCTGAAATGTGGCACGTTTTTGTTTGCAAATTTCGCCAGATGGAAATCGGTCAGGGCTGTTCGGGGCAGTCTATCAATTAGTTTTTTTGTTGTTTCGGTTGACGAATGTAGAGGCCGAGTCCCTTACGATACGGTTTCAGATATAATCCGTCGCCCTTCTTTCCCAGCGCGATGGTCTCCATCGTTCGATTGTGTCGTCTTGCTTCTTCCAACTTCCTTCTCGCCTCCTTAGCTCTGCCAATTGCGTGCGCAATGCTCGCGGATCCACCGGCAAGGGAACCCGCCGCGCTGATACCCGCTAACAACGGTATGAGAAACGGTATGACGCCTCCTACTTTCGGAACGGGTATCATTCGAGGTTTTCGAATGTTCTTCTTACCGCCGGCTTGTTTCAGAGCAACCTTGGCCGATGCTCTCGCGAGTTTTATAGCTTCGTTCGCATTGTCCAGACGATCGAATTTTTTGACATTGTTGCGAATCTTCCTGACAACTTTTCCCAAGGCCACTTTACGAGAACGTCCGCCGCCTCCGCCGTGACCGCTTCCGAGTTTTCGTTTGATTTTCATCGCAGAAGTAACAGCAAGAGACTCAAGCGCGCTCTTCTAGCTTCTTGTCTGCCAAATGTCTGTTCGGTAAATCTTTGTACCTGGAGTACGCTATGTCGTGTTCTTTGCAGGCTCGATCTAATTCGTTAATGCCGACGTCTCCGCGTTCCAAATGAATTTTTGTGCGAAGAGACAGAATTGAACCGTCATTCTTTATTACCCTCAACGATGAGATGTCTCGTCGCGGGAACGTCAAATTCTGGAAAAACCAACATCGCGATTTCCTTGATCGTCCATCCGAACGGTCTGTCCTTCGAAAATGTCTACGTTTACTCCAAGTCCCTGTATCAACCGAAATATCGAGCGTTGGAGCAAATTCTAAGTGAAGTGAAAGAAGTAAACTACTTTGCGTTCAAGGACAACGAAGAAATACTGAATCCGGAGGATGCAAAAGAGAATTCTGTTTTCATATTCGACGACGTCGCTTGCGATAAGCAAGATAAGATACGAGATTACTTTAGTATGGGTCGTCATAAAAGGATTAATTGTTTTTATCTATGTCAAACTTACACCCGAATTTTGATTTTATTTAAACAAGACGAGACGATTTTGCGGCATATATTTGAGGACCACGTATGCATGGACATGTCATTCGATCAATTTAAGTCGATGTGTGCTGACTGTTGGAAGAAGAAATACGGGTTTATTTGCATTGATAAGGAGCATGATATAAAAGACGGAAGATATCGTAAAGGATTTGACAGTTACATACTGATATAAGCGTCGCCGCATCCAGGCAACTAAAACAGTATCGAAACAGCTTTACAACCGGTAACTGATCGGTAAAACAACTGCCTGGACAACTAAAATAGCTTTACAAATGCTCGGAAACGGATATTAACCGGTGGAAGAACTGGACCAGACAACTAAAACAGCTTTACAACTGGTTTTAACTGCTCGGAAACCGGCCAATTGGTTTAAGAATGGAGAAAAAGAAGAAAATGAAATTAGAAATTATCAAAGCAAGTAAAGCAATAAGAAACAAGTATCTGGCTTTGAAAAGAGGTAAATTGGAACGAGACTATGAGCTGGCGCAAAAGTATAAACCGATCACCAAGTCTCTCAAAGAGCTTGAGCGAACGGTAAAAACTGAAAAAGATTCCGCTAATTACTTACCTGTAAAGAAATCTGCCGACGATAGCTTGGCGGAACCGGAAAGAAAACTGCAAAAGCAAATCGGTCTTCCACAACCCAGTTTTGTTGAATCGGAAGCTGCTGCCGGATATAGTCCGCTTTCGGACGTTGTTCCGCTTTCTTCGGACGTCCAAGAACGACCCAGTTTTGTTGCCGGACAACAACAACAACGACGATTCAGTCTTCCACAACCCAGTTTTGTTCAATCGGAAGATGTTGCCGGATATGATCCGTTTTCGTCCGAGGAGGAAGAAGAAATCGATGAAGAGAGAAGACTTTCCGATTACCAAAATTTATATCAAATAATGTCTCCCACTCCTAGAGACGAATACCTTAAGATGTACGATCCACTTCCCAGAGGATACATTGATGGTTTATTACAAGACGTCAATAATGAGTACGACAATGTGTACGGCATTCGCTATAATCCTGTTACGGACGCTTGGCGAATCGGCGATAGCGACGTGCAATTAAAAAAAAAAAGATTTGATAATTAAAGGTGTTACATATATTGGCACACCTGGGCTTTATGAATTACTCTTTAAAAAGCAACCGATCGGTCATAAGAACGAAGATCTCGAGAACTATCATCATATACTAGATCGCACGCACGCTCACAGAAGAGGCAGGGCAAATAAAGGGAAGTCGTAGTGAAAAATACAGAAGTATAATTCAACCGTTGTTCGAAAGAAGATCTCGCGCTAAAACTTGGAGCGGTAAAGGATTAGAAATTGAAAATAAACCGTTTCAGTATATATACTGGGATAACATCAACGAGCTGGTGGATCGTCTGAAATTGTTGAAGGCTTCTCAACAGGCGGGACACACGGGCCATAATAACGAGATTATTGCGATCATCGAAGAACTGAAAGAAGCCGATGTAATAGAATGAGCGTCGATAAATTCGGCAGATATTTACGCAAAACGAAAACAACTCGAGGACCTCATGGTTTAGGATTTTCTCTCACAAGTGATAAACATTATGATATCGGGAACAAACGACTGTGCAACGTCGGCTCGAGCATCAATCCAAGAGACGCGACCAATAAAAAATACGTGGACGAGATAAAGGAAAAAATCAAAAACGATTCTATGACCATACAAAATCAAGTTACGGACGTGAAATCGAAAATCGAAGGAATATTTCGTTCGCAAGCTCTCTATCTCGGCGATCTGAAACGAGAGCTAAACGTATTTCAAGAACAAGTGAAGCTGATTAATATTAGATTAGATAAGTTGGAGCAGCGGTTCGGTGAAGGGCACAGCAATGAGCCAAATTAAACGTGACGTCGTCAATGAGTTACACAAACCTGCGAGGAAAAATTTCTCGAGGAGATCCATAATTGTAAAGTCTGTGGACGATCTTTGGCAAGCTGATCTGTGCGAATTTATTCCTTATGCGCGTGAAAATAAAGGTTATAATTACATATTAGTTGTCATAGATTGCTTTTCTAAGTATTTGTGGACGCGACCGGTGAAAAGGAAGACAGGCGAGCTCGTAACTCAAGCTATGCTCGAAATATTGAATACCGACAAGAGGACGCCCGCAAATTTACACACCGACGAGGGAAAAGAGTTCTACAACCAAAAGTTTAAAGATTTGACAAATAGATACGGAATAAATCATTACTCAACATTTTCTCCGACAATTAAAGAAAATCTGTACAGAGAATTCAGTATGCGCGGCAAATTTAAATGGTTCGATTTATTGCAAACGATTGTGGACAAATACAACGCGAGCGTGCACAGAACAATAGGCATGGCTCCTAAAGATGTGAACAAGACAAATGAAAAGACACTTTTAGAAACGGTATACAATAAGATTAAAATTGCGGGCAAAGCGACATTTCGTGTCGGTGATGTCGTTCGCATCAGCAAATATAAAGGAGTATTCGAAAAGGGGTTTACACCGTCGTGGTCCACGGAACTGTTCAAAATCGCTAAAATTCAAGTTACTAATCCCGTTACTTACCTGCTAGAAGACATGTCGAAGCAACCGATTTTGGGCGCCTTCTATAACGAAGAACTCCAACGAGCTAAACACGAAGACGTTTATTTGGTGGAAAAAATTTTGAGAAAAAAAGGAGGAAAAGCCTACGTGAAATGGTTGGGCATTCCTAAAAAATCTTGGGTTAAATTGTCAAATATTGTTTAATTGTATGAACTTATAGAAATAAATTGATTTGCTTTTTTTAAAGAAAAATAGTTTTATTAATTCGTCTTATTTAAAAAACACATTTTATATGGCACATACAAATTATCGTTAACAATATATTGAAAAACAGTGCGATACAACTTACAAAAAATGCATGCGAACAATAAGTATTTTCATTATCGTTATACAAAAACAAATTATGGTTGAAATCAATTTGCGTTAAGTTGCCACATTCCGAATCGAAAAAATAATTTGCATATTCGTGCGAAATATTTAGCGCAATCTTCCAGTCGCTGTCTTCAACTTGCCGACGACCTTGATGAAAACAACGAAGTTTGTAATACAGCAACGCCTGATCTTGATTTGTTAAATTTACGTCGAACATGTTTGAACCTTTCCATGCAAGCTGAATCCAATTCTCAGGCCAAACGCTATTTTCATAATCTGTACACACGTAACACTCAGTTATGTTCGAATTATTAATGTTTATATAAAACGTATTGTTCGCAATTACCGCGAAAACAATCGCGGCAGCAAGGAGGCCCATTTTCACACGGACGCACTCTCGTCGTTGTTTAGGCACACAGGGCACAAATGCAGAGAAATCGGAGGTCCGTCCCACTGCGTTTCGCCGGTGTTATAATGTAAATAACAAGGTAATTTACGCTGCAGCTCTTTATCTTGCTTCAAACGATCGGGTAATCGCTCCCAAATATCAATTAAATTTAACGTAGATTGTTGCAGTAAAATGTATCTGGGAATGTAGGGAATTAGATCCGTATCGATATTGCTCAAACCGAAATTTTGATTGTTATATTCCAATATTTTATCCACGATTTCAAGTATCTCTTCTAACGTTTTCATTGCGACTGACCGACGACGGTTGATCCCATTAAAATCGAGTTTTTATATCTTCCCACGTCGAGTTTTATTTTTTCCTCGTGATTTGCCAACAATTCCAGCAAACAATCGATACTTTCTGAATACCATTGCACATTTCCGTCCTCTGCTTTTGGGATTCCGATAATAAAATTACGGGCATACGAAATTAAGTTTTCATTATCCGGGAGATAAGTGGCGATTAATTCTATAATTTTATTGTAGTAGCCGTTGAACGTAAGTTTTTCGAGCCTTTTGATGCGGTAACCGACGACATGTAATAATTTACTTAATATTTTAAACATAAATTTATCCAATTCTATTTCTGTTTCGCCTTTAATAATTTTCACTTTAAATTTACCTTTGGACTCGATAAAAAATAATTTGATATCACTGTCGCAAAGCTCGAAATTGGAAATCGTCTTCGTGTCTTCCTCCGTTGGCACCTCGTACTTTTTAATTTCAGATGATCTTCGATGCGAGGAAAGTATTCGATGAATTGATTCCACTCGTTGCCGTTAAACGTTAAACATTTTGGTTTTGAGCTGTACGTTAGTTTTACCAACGGTTCAAAATTATTCATTACACTGAGTCCCGTTGAAATTTTTGTAGATCTGCTTAGCTTGTAAGACACCTCGCTAACAAAACGAAAATCACTACTTCGTCTGCATTCTTGCAGGAAACTTTCCAGAAACTCTAACGACGACGATGATGCCATTTTCAGATATATACTTGCACTTATTTACGCACGCTGCGAGACTAAACGATCGAAAGCAAACTTGCGCTCTTAAATAAGGAGGAGAGGAAAAAATGTGAGCGTAATTTATTTTAAACCAATAAAAAAAGACGTATTATACACGATGTTTCATAACTCGAAGTGAAGAATTAAGGAACGTGTACGCGGTGATAAAAAATGTTAAATATTTTTGTAAGTTATGAAATAAATATTTAACTTTTTTTTATCACCCCGTATACGTTCCTTAATTCTACGCCGCGAGTTATGAAACATCCTGTATTTTTAATTTTAAATCTAATGCGCACACGTAGATTACTCAATGCATTGCAATTTACTGATAAGAAAAATGCGCCGCGAACTGCAGCACAGCACTTTAGTTTGCATCATCTGTCCCTACAGAAAAGAGTTCATTTTACGTTTTCTCTGTGCGCGTTAATTATGGATACCATTTCGAATATAAATAGTGCTACTTCGTTAAAATCATTACCTATTAAGAAGTTGTCGGAGCTGGAAATCGACCGCAAGTATCCGTTGTCCGATTTAAAATATGTAAAAACGAAATTTGGAGTATCATTGCTGGCGGAACTCGATCAAGAGTTTGTCGTGTTTCTGCCTCGTCGATTTAACAAAGCCATACCCGAAGATAAGATAGGTGACGTGTTGTCTTCACAATGCGGCTTGATTTACAAAGGATTGATGAAATTAGCCAGTAAACCGCAGCTGGCTTATGACCTTGAATTTGAGAAATATTAAAAATACAAGTAAGTACAAAATTTATTATCTTATTTCAAGTCACTAGAATTAGTCTCTCTTTTTTTTCAGCTCGTTAACGTAAAAAAATATTAGCTTAGTTATAAACATAATTTTAAAATTAGATTATTATTAAACATTGAAATGGATTTACGAGAATATTTAAATGTGTTTCGTTTATTGGATGAGTGCGCCGATAAATCAGATGCTTATAAAATTGTAAAACTAAACAAAAAAAATATTAAAACATTAAACGAGCTAATGAGAAATTGTCCTTCGGTGCACGATAAAAAACAAATTGAAAGCTTAATTGCAAAATTACATTCATTCGACGTAAAACTGGAATTAAAAATTAAAACGTTGCCGATTGGCCGAAGTTTAAGAACAAGTCGTCGTCCCGGAACAGAACGGAGAATTAATAAAATCAACCGAATTCAATGGAAGGATGTAAGTTTTAAATTAAATGCGTAAGTATTTTTTCTAATTTGTTTTTTTTTTTAATTTACAGCTGCAATCTGCATTTAAAAGCAGAATTCGTACCGGAGTAATAATCAATAAAACTCATACACAACCACATAGCTTTTTCCTAGACGCCTCTTCTCTGATTAGAACTAGAATCGGAAATCAATTGGTGAAAACGGCTTCGATGAAGATAAATTTGGTATTTTGCGGTGAATTTGTAAAACCTCAAACCGATGTCTCGGAATATAAGTTTTTCAATACCAAAAATCACGTGATCAACATTGGAGCAAATCTAGACGAAATTTTAAACGAATTGTTTAACGAAATCATGGTGCAGGTAAGTTTAAAACGAAATAAGCTGCCACATATTAATTTTCTTTTTTTCAGCTTTCAGAATTTCAAGAGAGACAGAGCAGCTGGGCGTTATCGGCAATCGTGAACCTGGTCGTGGCGTTTTGCAAGTACACGCCGTTGAGAGGAGGAGGAAAGAAAGATAACGGTAGCACTTACGTGGATCTGCCGGACGAACTTCGGCGAAAAAGTAACGTCATATTGAACATCAAAAATCGAGACCGACGATGCTTCGCGTATTGCCTTTTGGCGCACCTATTTCCGGCGAGAAACGGTCAAGATGCGTGCGATCCTTCTACGTATCATCAAAATATATACGATTTTTTTAATTTTAAAGGTATATGTTTTCCTGTAAATCTGTGCGACTTACAGAAATTCGAAAACGCCAATAAATTTATTTCAATTAACGTATACGGTTATGAAAACAAGAGCATCGTGGGTCCGCTTTATCATACAAGAAATGTCAAAAACTGTCACGTAAATTTATTATACTTAAAGAAAAGTCAACGCGTAGGTCATTTTTGTCTCATTAAAAATTTATCAGAACTGTGCAGGTATCAAATTTCATCAAATATGCGTGTCAAGTTCATTTGCGATCGCTGCTTGTGTTATTTTTCATCCAAGGACAAATTAAATCGTCATGTGTCAGATTGCTCGCGTCACGAGGCCGTAAAAATTGAATTACCTAAAGATGGAGAAAACATTGTTAAATTCAAACAATTTGCAGCCACCATGCCTTTGCCGTTTGTCATTTACGCGGACTTCGAAGCTCTAACGAAACCTATTAATTCCTGTGACGATACTTTAGAAAAAGCATTCACGAACGCCTATCAACGGCACGAAGCCTTTAGCGTTGCATATTTAACAGTCTGTTCTTACGACGATCGACTAAATCATTTTGAAATTTACCGCGGCGAAAACCCTGCTGAGTGGTTCGTAAATAAATTATTAGGAGAAGCAACAAATGTTCAAGAAATAATAAAAAATCACGTTACCGTTCCTATGAGAGATTTAACGTTTGAAGAATCTACGGCATATGCAAATGCTGAAAAGTGTGAGATTTGTGATTCTAATTTTAACGAAAATAATGCTAAAACTTATCACCACGACCATTTTACCGGGAACTATATTGCAGCTTTGTGCAATAATTGTAATTTACAATGTCGCGTTAAGAATATTATTCCCGTGATTTTACACAATTTATCTCATTACGATAGTCACTTTATAATAGAAGCTCTGACAAATGTAAACGACGAAAATGTCGAAATTTTAGCAAACACAACTGAAACTTACATATCGTTCTCGAAAAGGGTAGGCGATGTGAAGTTACGTTTCTTAGATTCGTTTCGTTTCATGCCATCGTCTCTTGAAACATTAGCGAAAAATTTGAAACCAGAACAAATAAAGTTTGTACAAAAAGCGTTTCCGAATCCGGATTCTTATAAATTAGCAACTCGTAAAGGATGTTTTCCCTATGATTACGTGAATTCTGTTGACAAATTGGAGGAGACAAGTCTTCCCGATAAATCGCTATTTTATAATAAATTACATGGCGAAAACGTCAACGATGATGATTACCAGCACGCCGTAAACGTTTGGCAACATTTTCAATGTAAAACTCTCGGTGAATACGCGGACTTGTATTTAAAAATTGACGTATTTCTATTGGCAGACATTTTTGAAAATTTTTGAAAATTGACGTTCAAAACTTACGGGTTAGATGCGTGTGGATTTTTCACAGCTCCGGGCCTATCATTTTCGGCGGCTCTTAAAACAACAAAAATTGAACTTCCCCTTTTACAAGACATCGATATGATTTTATTCATAGAAAAAGGTTTACGCGGCGGTATAACTCAAGTTAGTTCCCGATATGCAAAAGCGAATTCTGTACACATGGGAACCGATTTCGAGCCTGATAAGGAAATTAGCGAAATTATTTACGTAGACGCGAACGGACTATATTCTTACGCGATGACGACAAAATTACCGTGCGACAACTTCAACTGGGTAAGTGACGAAAAATTAACGAATCTTTTAGAAATGCTCAGTACGACCGACATTGATTGTTCGATGTATTACGGGGATGAAACGGGTAAATCTTGTATTTTAGAAGTTGACTTAGAATATCCTGAAGATTTGCACGATTCCCATATATTTTTTCCATTTTGTCCGGAACACATATCCACTACAGGTAAAAAGGACGACAAGAAATTAATGCTAACTTTATGTCATAAAGAGAAGTACGTCCTCCATTTACGCGTTTTACTTCAAAGTTTAAAACACGGCTTAAAATTAAAAACAATTCATCGTGCGATAGAATTTGACGAGAGCAATTGGTTAGAAAAATACATTAAATTAAATAGCGATCTGAGGGCAAAATCTACGAACGCTTTCGATAAAGATTTTTACAAGGGCATGTCGAATATGGTTTTCTGAAATCTGCTGAAAAATATATTAGTCAACCAAATTTCAAAAAAGCTACGATTTTCAATGAGAATCTGGTCGCAATTGAACTGAACAAATTATCCGTGAAATTTGATAAACCGATCTACGTTGGTATGGCAGTCCTTGACAAAAACAGTCATGTATAGTTTTCTCTATGATTACATCAGAGAAAATGTGGAGCCCTTATTTAATGTCACAGTATGTTACACGGATACGGACAGTTTTATTTTTAAATTCTCTCCAAAACATCCCGAACGCGTCTCGAGTATTTATGAAATTATAAAACGGGATGCAAATAAAATTTTTGACACTTCAGATTACGCCGCAGATAACCCTTTCGGAATACCTTTGGTTAATAAGAAAGTTATCGGTAAATTTAAAGACGAACTGTGCGGACAGATAATAACTGAGTTCATTGGAATTAGAGCTAAAGTTTACACCATCAGAGTGGGAAAAGAAGTAAAATTTAAAAAATTGAAGGGCGTAGGTCGTTCGGGAATTAAAAAAATAACTTTTCAGGATTATTATGACTGTTTGTTTGATAATAAAAAATTAATGTCAAAATTCAATAGCATTAGGTCAATAAATAATCAATTATTAACCGTTACCATAAATAAAACTGCCTTAGATGCTCAAGATGACAAACGACATTACGATCTTGTAACGGACATTCATTCGTTGCCGTTGGGACATTATAAATTAAAATGAAATTGTATGTAATTTTGTAATTATGTATTAAAATTAAATTATATGTAATTTGTAATTATATTGTGTGTTAATAAAGCATTTTGTAATATACATCCGTAAGTAAAACGTATTTTTTATTTTTAGAATTTTATTTAAGACGTTTTACAATTAGACAGGCATCGTTTTCGTCCGCCTCCGCTCGCGGAAATGCGCACGCCCCGAGGATCCATTTTTTCGAAATTGCCGCCGCCCGCGCGCGCGCCATTCTTTTTACAGAAACCCACCCACCGACGACGCGACGTCTCCGAGATGGACGCCGACGATCGTCCTTTCGCAATTCGTCAGCAGATGGACACCGCCGGACGCAACCAACATCGCATCCGTGTTCGACGAAAAAAAAACCACATCCTTCGCCGCGCGTTGTTATTATTACACATCTCGAACCGATACGAGCAACCGACCCAACGGCCGAGCGGCTTAGGTGGACGCCTCACGAACGCAGAGGAACGGGTTCGAATCTCTCTCCGGACGGAGGAAAAAAATTGACGCGACCAGCATCGCATCCGTGTTCGAAGAAAAAAAATATAAGGACATCATTCGCCGCGCGCGTCGTTAATATTACACATCTCGAACGAATACGAACAACTGCCTCAACGGCCGAGCGGCTTAGGTGGACGCCTCACGAACGTCGAGGAACGGGTTCGAATCTCTCTCAGGACGGAGGAAAAAATTCCGCAGCGAAGCGCCGGTGGCGACAGCCGGCGGACAATTTCCGAACTAACGCTCCGACGACGCAACGCCACCGCCATCTGGCGGACAATTTCCGAACTAACGAAAATAGCAGCAGCGCTGCAGGCATCTCGCGGACGGACGCCCGAACTACGGTGTCTCCGTCTCTCTCTCTCTGGAGCTCCATCTCACTCTTTACCACGGGCTCAGATGAAGCAGAAAACTCGGCCGGAAGTCAATGCATTTCAAATGGGGAAAAAAGGGTGTGGTCTGTTTTTTATATCTACTCTTGTTTCCTTCCAACATGATTTTATCTTTTAGCTTGGATAGGCAGCCTCTATGAATTATTTTGAAACAGTTTGTGCATACGTAGTAGTTGCTACCGGACTTACTACAACATCCAAAAATCGAAGATTCAGGATTAACCATTTTATAAATTCCTTGAAATACATTACAATATTCAAGTTCAAATGTACACTAATATTTGAAACAACTTGTATTTTCATACCACTAATGCACAATATGGTCATTGGTGGCGTTGGCTTCGCATGTGCATGGTCCCTATAGCATTCCATTTAAAATAAGAAAGGTATAACCGGAAGTGATATAAAAGTGAAAATATTTTAATCTGAAAGATCACTTTCCCTTAGGCCAGTTGTACTAATTTTCAGAATTTTTGTATATTCTCTTCCTTGAAAACTTTTAATAGGTCATTCAACTTGGAATACCCTGTATAATGCTTACGGTGAAATGAGGAACGATTTACAATTATTGCACTAAACACACAGGATAGAGTTGCAAACGCGTCTTGAATATGTTAAACTTTTAATAGATTTGTGCTAAACATTCGTTTTTTATAATTAAAGCTAGGATTGTATGCAAAATCCATATTTTCCTATTTTTTTTGCATATTGTCCCTATTTTTTGCTTATGTGCCGTGCATAAGTTCTTAATTTTACAATAAATTTTGCCCGTTTCAATAAAATTCACATTTCTTCGAACAAGTAGAACAAAATTTACATATACATTTACATGACTATTAGATATAATTTTTATTTATCTTCATTTGAAATATTTCCGTTGCTGTTGAAACTTATTATTAAATAACTTTCCACAAATCAACCCAAGATAACAATTAAGCAATAATTTGCAACCGAAGGAAAAAAGTGCGCTCGACGAGCTGTTATTCGTAGCTAATCACGATCCCCCTATTCACGTCATGCCAGTGAAAACTGAATTCAATCTGAGAGTCTCTGCTAATGAGTCATCTCACGCAAAATGTCCAAATAATGCTTTTACGTTAAATTTCAAAATTTGAGCGGAGTTCTCGGGCTACTCTTCTGCTGACAAGGCCCTAAGTAGGGCAGAAACAGCTGTCTAGAGAATGCTTAAGGAATCCATTGTAATCAAAACCACCAACAAAATTAATAATGTAAAATTTTCGCTGCAAATCGGCTGTATTGCAATGGAGCCGCCGAGCATCCTCTATGTATAGCTATTTTGGCCCTGACTGGGGCCTCATCAGCAGAAGAGTAGTCGCAATCCCGACGACCAACAAGATTACGCAAAGATACGGCGTAATTGCTAACATAGGTACCACATAGCATCGACAACGACTGGGTTTTGCCGGAAATGTGTGAACATGTCGATTACAATTTCAAGGAACAATATTATTTTTCACTGATACGGACGCACTGACACGGTACTGAGCGGATACGTTACGGATATGTGTGCAAGAACCTATGAGCCCTGCGTTTTGGAAAATACAAAATGAAATTATGGAAGCATGTGACATAATAATAAAAAGAAAAATTTCCAGTGAAGTAAATACTGCTAAGTGTTTTACAATATTGGCCGATGAAACTGCCGACATATCATCAGTTGAACAACTTTCGTTGTGTGTGAGGTATCTTAAAGAATATGAACCAAATTTGTACACGATTTGTGAACATTTCCTACATTTTGTTCCTGTTCCATCCACATCTGGAGAAGCTCCAGAATGCTCCAAATGCAATTTTAACTGGACAAATTTTTGAAGAGGCTAAGCAGAAAGCTGAAATATTTGGTACTAATATCAAAATACCAAAACTAACAGTGAAACAAATACATCGAAGTAATATACCCACTGAAAATTGCCTAAAATATTACCAGATTTCAATATTTTTACCATGGATAGATTCTTTTCTAACCAACCTAAAAGACCGATTTTCCAAACACAAAACAATACTTAGTAACTTTATGGTTCTGCTCCCTACTAGTGGAAAATCTGTTACACAGAAACAAATAGACGATTTTCATATCTTAGTGTCCTTCTATCAGCAAGATGTACAAGAATTGAGTAAAAATGTGTTAGAAGCAGAATTATGTCTCTGGTACCAGAAATTTACTAAAATTGGTAATCACCCACCTCCACCTGTTCCAAAAAGCGCAATCGATGCCATAAATGTTTGCAATGCTGATATGTATCCAAACATTTTCACGTTGCTCAAAATATGTTCAACAATACCCGTCTCCACAAGCACAGCAGAAAGAATATTTTCAACTTTACGAAGACTCAAATCATATTTAAGAAATACAATGGGAGAAAACAGGCTAAATGGACTTGCAAATTTAAACATTCATAGAGAGTTACACATAGATCCTAATGAAGTACTATCTATTCTAAAAGAGAAAGGACTCAGGAGGTTGGATTTCGTCTTGTGAATTGTGATTTGTGATCGACTTCTATTCTATTTTGTAGTTTTCTTGTGTATGAAGAAATAAAAGTTTTAAATATCTCGGTAGTTTGCTTATTTTGCTCCGCTTTGTATACGAGACGACCAAAAGAAGAAGTGTACTGTGCCCCTCCCAGAATTAAGTTCTGGGTACGCCACTGCTTTCTTTACCAAAGAGAGGTAAGCGAATACTTTTGACGCAGGCCTCGTATATAGGTCAAAATCCAGTCGTTCGATGTCGCGTCTATGTGAAAATTCTTAATGTTAATATTAGAAAAAAATACATATTAATGCTACCTATTCATAAAACAATCCTGCATGAACGTTTTTTACGTATAATATTACTGCAATTGATAATTCAATACCTATTAAATTAAAAAAATTACAACCCTCAAAATTAAATTTTAAGTATAAACAATTTGTTTTAGAAGCATACATACACTATTTATTGAAAGAAACCTGTTTCAGAACAATGTTGGATGTGCTGACAGTGTTCTTTCCCTTTTTCTCTATTTTCAAATATGCAAATCGTTTCATCTTGAAGTATTCTTTAGTGCATATTCACTTTTATTATGTCTTTTAGGTTAAGTGTGTTTTATTACAATAATTTTGGTATAATTTTTATGGACACGGCAAGCCACTACAATAGCTAACTTTTTTGATTGAAGTAGGTTCTTGTCCGATGAAAATTGTATCACAAATTCTTTAAACGGACACTGAAAATGCGTAGTATTGGTTTCGTTATCGTTTGACAGTTTCGTCAGAAGTGAAAAATATAAACAAGGTTGTCAAAATAAACAAAGTTGTCAATCTCTTTGACATGTGCCTCTTAAATCTGTACTTTTACGGAAGCCATACGTTCCTTGGATAACATACAATATTAAATTATTAATGTCAATCAGAGACAAAGCTAAAAATAAGTATAAAAAAACCAAACATGCAACTCATTGGGAGTATTATAAAACATTAAGAAATTTTCAGTAAACAATGTATAATTAACGAGAAAAAAGCTTACCTTCAATTTAAGTTAAAATCGCATGATACTAAAAAGTTTTGGAGAGAATTAAAATCGCCTAACATCTGCAAAACGAAATCGAAAACTATTCCACTAGATTTGCAAGATGTCGAGGAATTGAACAGATTTTTTGTAAATAGTATTCATAACTTACATTTCAATAATAGAAAAGCTTTAGCTTTAGTAGCAGTACTAAAGATAATATTAGCTCTTCTTTTGAATTTTCTTTAGTAGATGAAAGTACTCGAAAATAATATTCTCTCTAAAAAATTACATCAGCCGGTTCTGATGGTTTGAATACAGAAATGATTAAACGTTGTTGTCCCTTTATATTAGAGTTTATAGTACACATTATAAATTCTTGCATATTAGATGGAGTGTTCCCTAAAATTTGGAAACATGCTTTAGTTATACCATTTCCTAAAACAGAAAATCCAGATAAAATGTTAGATTTGAGACCAATTAGTTTATTACCTGTCTTATCAAAATATCAAAATTTGAAAAAGTTATAAATATGCAATTACAACTTTATATTACTAAGGCCCAGTCTTTTAACTTCCTTCTAAGCTACTTGTAAATTTATCTGTCTTGTAACTGAAAAATCTATCTTCGAAGTTTAAATCTATCATTTAGCTGCCTATCAAACATTATGCATCTCTTTCGGATTAACTAGACGAGTGCATCTATCTCAATCACATGAATACGCGTTGCTATAGCAACTAGTTTAATGTTCATTTTAGTAAAAAGGGAGTTTACAAGGAAGTTAAAAGACCGGCCCTAAATTTGACATACCTACTACCTGAATTTCAATCTGGATTTCGTGTAAATCATAGTTGCGAAACAGCTTTGCTAAATATTACTGATGAAGTTCTAATAGCATCAGATAAAGGTAAACTCTCGGCTTTGGTTCTTTTGGACATTAGCAAAGCTTTTGACACCGTGAATCACAACATTATGTTGGCTATATTGCATTACATCGGCCTTAGGCCCGGTTTTTCGATCACAGTTTAACTTTAATTTTCAGTTTTTTCCCATTTCTCCTATAGGAATTAACTGAAGATTAAAGTTAAACTGTGATCGAAAAAACGGGCCTTAGTGAAAGTTCGATTGAACTTTTAAAGAGCTATTTGTCAGAGAAATGTCAGTCTGTGTCAGTGTTTTACATCTAAGGCTATTTCTTGTTTATTTGGTGTGGCACAAGGTTCTATTTTAGGACCTTTACTATTTTCTCTTTACACTTCTGATATCTTCAGAAATGTCAACACTTGTAATTTGCAGATGTATGCGGACGACACACAGTTACTTCATAGTTTTGTATTTAATGATTCCTCTTACGCAGTGACTAGGATGCAGAATGATTTAGATGTCATTACAAATGTTTGTTCAGATCATTGCTTAACTATTAATCCTTAGAAATCTGTTGTTGTTTTATTTGGCAAAAAAATAAATTGCACATTAATGGTGTTTATATTCCGGTAAAGGATTGCGCGAGAAATTTAGGTCTTTCTTGATAATACGTTTAGATTTAAAAAACAGATATCCATCTATTTGCAACGTGCGTATAGTACTCTGAAACTCCTATATCCTCATCGCTCGTATTTGGGAAAAGATGCAAAAATACAATTGTGTAATTCTTTAGTGTTGTCGCATTATTCACATTGCCTTTTTGTGTATGGTCCTTGTATTGATGTCTTTGATCGTAACCGTATTCAAAGAGTGCAGAACGCCTGTCTCAGGTTTATCTTTGGTATTCGCAAGTATGAGCACATCTCACACAATCTTGCTTTATGTTCTTGGTTAAGTATGTATAGTCGTTATTTATATCATACCCTCTGCAGATATCACTTTAGTATCTTATTTATTTCACAAAATTTCCTTTCCCACTGATGTGCATAATATTAATTTAATATTTAAAGGGCTTATAAGACCCCCACAATACTCTACTGCTTTATTTGAAAGGTCATTTTCTTTTAACATGCCGAAATTATATAATAAATTACCTGTCTTTATCTCTGCCCTGTTTTAAAAAAGCTCTACGTGAATATCTTATTTCAACTCAATAGAAAACTTGTTTCATTTATTGCAGCACGTCTGCTCCGGAAGATGTTATTGCTTATATTTATTTTCTCTTTTCCTTTTTTGTTTTTTAATTTTTTATTGAAAAAATATTATTGAAGGTTAAGTGTAAGAATGGGGATGTAATTTTTCTGCTACCCAAAGTTAGTTTTGCGATTTTCAACGGGAACATGTAATTTCTGAGTTATTCTTTATTTATTTAGTATGTATATGTACTTACCTATTGAAATAAAGAGATATTATTATTATTATTATTATGTCGAACGACGGTGAAACGTTAAGTGTATAGTGCGCGATTTAGTGTCCGGTTAAAAGATTTTGTGATACAAATTTCATCGGACAAGAACCAACTTTAAATATTACTATTATTAATAAGGCCGAAATAATTCACGTGATTTATAAGATATTCTAATTCTCTAATACTGCCAATTAAACAAATCAATTTAATTTACAATTTTCATTTGGCAAGAACTACAGCTTTCACTATTATTATCATTCATAAATATTTTTTTTAATAAATGTTAAAAATTGACAGATCTATATTCTGTTTAAAGAATTTAGAAAACTACAAAATATATATAACTTTTTTATTTGAATTTTTATGAAGTAACTTAAATTAGAAAAGTCTCAGGACATTTCCTACTCGATTTTATGGCAACATCGAAAAAACCAATGACTCCCAGGTTTTCGAGATTTTCAATTGTTTTTAACTTTTTTTAATGGAAAATTATGTTTTCTTATCATTATAGCGACGCCACTGATGGCATTTATGACTGGTTTTGCGTTTATGATTCACCATTTAGAATGACCAGAATAAGAAAATGTAAAAATGACAAAACAATCTGAGCGTTTAAGTCAACTTAAAATGTAAAATGTAATAGAAGAATCGAATATAATGGGAAGGTTTACGTAATTTTTGAAAGAGTCTGCTTTATTAAGATGATGAGGGTGAGTGGTTAAAGTTTGTAAATAAAAGCGCAGCCATCTGTAAATATAAATCGCTTGTTCTGGGATAATTTTTCCTCCCAGCAATGAAAATACACGCCGCAAAACATAAATAAAAATAAACCCACGCTCAATCTTATACTTGCGTCATCTCAATTAAAGAATTATGTCCATAATTTATTTTCTATGCAATTTACAAATATACAGATAGATAATCAGGATGGGTTTGTGAAAAGACTAATTTGGTCGAACAAGTAGTGGTAATTAGAGTGCTATGCAACAACTTATGCAGATTAATGTAAACAATTAAATTTAGTAGTCTCTTAAATGCATGATTGTTACGGGGGGCTAATCATTGACGGAGGATTCTATTGTAATTTGTGATGCAGCGCAGTTATTGATGCTAAGGCATTTCGATCGCGAATTAATTTGTGTAGGCCGTCGCCGCACTGGTGGTGAGTTTGGCAGCGTCGAGGAGCGGCAGTGCCTGCAGCGGTAAAGAGGGTGGTGGACGACGCGGCGCAGGTACCGATGTTCAACGATCGATCGCTCACATCATATGCGGGTTAAATAGTTTAAATGACTGTGCCAATGCTACCGCCATTCACGGGGACCGGACGCGCTACAATATGACGGCCGCTGCACCAGGTAAACGGGCGGGAGACGCAGCGGCGCAAGAGACGCGCGGCGCAGGGACGCTGGGCGTCGACGCCATGTTAAGGAAGGCGCGCGCAGTCATCTCAGGACGCACAACGCCTCGCAGTCGGCGATCACTCAAAATCCGCGCCCATCGCGTCTCAATATCGCGATCACTTATTCATCGAAATGGATGTAACGCACAGAGAACCGCTACGGTAGGGTGTGTTACGATCGTACGAAGGTACGATGCAGGTGTTGTGCAGTGTATAGTGTACCTGTGAAGACAGTCTGCCCGGGAGCGGCCGAAGTGAACCAAAAGGTCGCGGCCCGTCGCTGACCGCCGTCATGGTACGCAATCAATAAAAGAAAACTGGTGCTACCGAGGCATGGGCTCCCCCTCGGGTGCACAAGGCACGCGTGCCAGCAGTTATCTTCATGGCCATTGATAAAGGTACGCGCTGACGTCAACCCTGCACTCTCTATCTTTCAGATCAATACCACGCGTTCAACTCTCCGATCTGGGACAAGAAACCCAACTCTGAAGAATCATCACATACATACATATACATACGTCTATCACCGTTCACCTCACACTGTCCCACAAATTTATTACTAAATAAAAATCGATATTCTTCAAATTTTGTCAATACTAACCAAAAGTTAAAGACTTTATACATTTTAAATGCAACAAGTAGTAGAAATTACTCAGTATTAAGCTAAACATTAAGGTACCACATAAAGAAAAGAATCTAAGTCCAAACGCCTTATCTACACACTCTTTCTGAGGTATCTGAAGCTGCATCTAGTGTTTCACGGTCTCGGTTTCGCATCAGTACGCATTGCGTCAAACTGTTTATCACTACAAAACATTCAGTTATATAATTTGAAAAACAACAAAATTGTTCCGAAATTCTAAACCAAACCAAAACACTAGAACTTCTGGAACGAACATGCCCCAAGTGAGACGGCGATTAAAAAATATTAAATTTTGGTTGCGTCATCGTACATTCGTTATTTATTGATTTGTTTAATTAAAAAATAGTGCAATAAAACTGAAGGGTGTCAGTAACCTCGTATGTTATTTCAATTCATTTGATAGTAGTCGTCGTCCAGCTAACAAATAACTTTATTAAGTTTCGATGTAGTTTCTGGGAGTATTTTCTTTTGAAAATACTACCAGAAATAAATGGTCGTGGAATTCCCTTGGTGACACGAGGTCGCGTTTCATTGATCGGAAATAAATAATTTAGCAATGATTTATTGGGAGCATGTCTCAGCTTGAAAGCTCCGCAAAGTGAACAGTTAATGCCACGTAAAACGAAATAAAACAAGAGGAGACGTGTATTTTTAGTGGTTGAATGAATGCACTTTCTGCTGTTTGTTTTTGTGTTTTTTAAACCTTGAATGACTCGCTCGCATTCAAGTTACGTCCGTCGATCAGTTCATATTTTCCCCGACGATTTCCTTTAAGAAATACTACTAATATTTTTCACGAGACATCTACGCTTTGCTCGTTCGTAACTTTGTCAGGTCTCTCGGTTAGAATCTAAGCGTACTGTTGTGAAGTATTGTAACAACTTTGTGTACGTTCAAATGAGTCGATTGTGGGATTCAGCTCTGTGTCTATGTAGTAACAACATCAATAGATTTTCTTTTAAAACGTTGAAAAAATGCCATTTGATGTATTATAGACATTTTGTTAACATTAAATAGATAATAAAACTAAATATTTTCTCTCCTGTTGCATTTAGGTTCTCTGAAGAATGATATCAAACGTACATTGTAGAACATGTATTTCGACAACGTAACAATCTTTGCACAGGCGTATGTGCAATATGACTCTTTTGGCCATGAAATACATATAACCGTAACCATGTCACCCGCTCGCAGACCTTCGTGATTGGTTGGCCTATCACGTAGCAGCTCGCTTTAAACTTGATTCGGGATTAGTAAGATGGAGCTGCAACAAGCAACATCCAGCGGCTCCGCCACCGAAAATATTCAACCGATTGAAACTTTTGAGGTGTTTTTTTTTTAATGTTGTGAATTATTTTTTCTTAAATATGGTTTCTTTACAGATGTCCTGCAGCGTAACTGAGCGAGTGCCGGATAATAGAACCGGGGCCGGTGGGTGCCGGTTACGGGGCTCAAGTAGTACAAGTCTCGCTACGCCGCCTAACTCCAAAGGAGCCCAAAGCTCGGGGGCTGCAGCGGCAGGACCGCTTCGCCCAAAACCGTGTTGCTTATGTTGGTGTTGCTGCTGCAGTTGTTCTTGGTAAGCTGCAATGTTGCATGATTGTAAAGATGTTTTTGTTTCAAATAATTAATTTTTTTTATAGACGTGTATTTTAAATTTTTTTTTAAAGTTTCACTTTAATTAAACAATTTGTATTTTTAAATATTTCTTTTAATTACGTAAATTAATTTAATCCCATTTCATTCGACTTCAATTTTTGTCAACTTGGTTTAGAGGACAAAGATTCGATTCAAATTCGATTTACTTTTATTCTTAGGTATTCATTTTAATTACATAAATTAATTTAACCCTATTTCATTCGACTCCGATTTTTGCCAACTTCTGGTTTAAAAGATTTCGATACGAATTCGAGTTACTTCTATTTTTAACTATTAATTTTAATTACATAAATTAATTTAATTCGATTCCGATTTCTGCGAACTTGGTTTAAACATTTAGATTCGATTTTTTAACAATTGCAGAGACGATATTTGTTCCGAATCTAATTTTATTTAATTTTTTCAATTTTAGAATGTAAATTTTGTTAAAAAAATCTGGAGAGAACAAATTACAGAAATAATGAAGAGCAAAAATTGTTGCTTGCGTTCGTTTCGCTTTAGACTTAGATATGTAATAGTAATAATAATGTTTCAGTGATTATTAAAGCTCGGATTTTATGCAAAATGCATATTTTTGTATTTTTTGCATATTGTACCTCATTTTTGCATTTTTTGCATATTTCAATGTGCCGTGCATAATTTGTCAATTTTACAATAAATGTTGTCCGTTTCAACAAAATTCACATTTTTTCGAACAAGTAGAAAAAAATTTACATGTCATCTAGAAAATGTAGGTATTACCACCGTACCTACCAGCACTTAGTGTGCCCAGATTTTTCCTCAAATTTATTTATAGCTGGAGTTCACTACCATTTTAACCTTTTCGGTACGGCAGCAGTCTTGTGAGCCGTGATAGCTTCGTCAGGAGCTGTCAACCGATAGTGAAACGTTGTGCGAATTTTAAGTGCACATTAAAAGAATTTTCATTGGACAAGAACTTATTCTAATTAAACTTATTAGCTTATGTATATCCCATCATCAGCATCATCTGCATTACTTATCAATGCATTTATTAATTATTTATCAATTTGTCGATTATAAGTAACACTTTGCCTTTTCAAAAACAAAAAATCAACACACCTTCAATAAAAAAAAAATTAGTCGATAAATTCGTATCATATTTTTCATCATTTCAAGTTAGGGAGATATATCAAATTCCAACATCCTAGAAAAAAAAATTGAATTACGGAATATTAGGATTTCAGTATAGTTGTAAGACATTAACACTGTCAGGTGCTGATATGGACGAAGTATTATTTGAATAATCATATTTTATTTGTTTTTAGTCAATAAATATGTAGATGGCGTTAACATTTTACAACTTTACTGCAATATTATTTATAATTAGTAATTTTCCGTAATTCAATTTTTTTCTAGGATATTGGAATTTGGTATATCTCCCTAATTTGAAATGGGAATCATTTTATCTTATTAAATTTTTCTCCTAAATTCAAAAGAAAGAGCACTTTACCTACACAGATTTTACTTCTTCTTGTGTTAATTCCGTCACCTTGAAGACTTTCGGCGTCAAATTTGGCACAAATTCATTTCACGCTAAGCAGGCCTGAATTGCAGAACATGAAATCTTAATTCAAAAATTTTTGGTCCATTATGCGTATTGTAAACTCAATCCGGGGACATACTGTATGTGCATATTCTGGCAAGATGTTCTGCATATAAATCCGAGCTTTAGTGATTATAAACTAGTTTTATTCAAATTCTACAGAAATAATCTGAAAACTAAAAGTCTTTTCCATCTTACACTAATGCTTCTGTCGAAGTCGAGCATGAAATTGTATTTAATTTAAATACATATCTCTATTTCGAATAGGCGAATTTAAAAAAAAATCAAATCATAAAGAAATAGCTCACTTTTGTCTTGTTCTGAAATACGAAGGTCTGAATTTATGGAATTTGTAATTTAGTGGAGTGGATATCCTGAATTTTATTTTTCAAAATTTATTCAGTGTGCTCCTTTAATTTTCTTTATATAAAGTTGAACGAAAAATGACGAAAATTGATTGTCACGTTTAGAAGATTTTCAAAATTCATATTTAGCTTTCAAAAATAATAATAACGTTTAATTAGCAAATTAATCGATTCGAACACATTATTTTCGTAAACAATATCAAACTAATTTCCTTTATAAATTTATATAAACAAGCAAAAATTTATGTCACACAAGAAATACACTTTACTGACATTTGGTGTTTGAACTCTTAAAAGGAAATGCAGGAAATTAGGGTGTTTGAAATCATGACCTGGGTTGAACTTGATCCTCGATTTTGCAAAATTGACTGTGACGTCACGCACGGGTTGGCCATAAAAAGATTGTAATTTTTATTATAAAAGTAGTAAGAATCTTGGAGTCGAATAGCAAAAATCTAGAAGTTGAGTCACATAGTACGAGTAAGTGCTAAGTGTATCATCTACAAATATAGGGTAATGTAATTTATCTCTGTTTTTCTTGTCTTTACGTCTGGAAGCTAGCTAGCCCTTAAAAAGCGCATTCAAACGCTAATGATCGGGACTTGTAACAACTGCAGTCAAAGATAATGAAGAATGAAATCGGGATATAGAGAAGGTAGCAGAGGTCGAGATATGCTAGAGATGCTTTAGACGCTCATATCAGTATACGTGCCATGGTGGAGGTGATAAAATAACACGTAGAAGAAATATACCTGACAATAGGCATTACATAGACTGATTCTTAGATTTATTAACCGGAATTTCTAAGCGCATTATCCAAGATTAAAAATAATACTTTTAATTATAAAAGGTAAAAGGACGCAGAATTACACATTGCGTTATACAAATTTTAGGAGATATCTGCCCAAATGTTCTAAACAATAATAACCCACTAAATTTAGTCGCAAACAAAATTGAGTGAAAAAATTTGATAATTGTAGAAATACGAATTATTAATTTAAAAATCTTAATTTAATTAATTCGTTCAATTTTGGTTTCGACAAACTCATAATTAAGACATATTGTAATAGTCTATATAAAACCTATTTATTTAAATGAAAATCTGTGTTACGAAACTCGTGAACTATATATTCTATGTTGGCAGTTCGCGAAATTTGTTGTTCTGTTATGAAAAACTAGAATTAGATGGAATTATGTGCTCGTCTTTTTTTAGAGTTTACAAAATAACCAGATCTATTTCTTGAGAAGTTCGTGGGTTATTCGAGTGGATAATTGTGAAGTTCTTGGTAAGAAATTTGTGAAACCATCTAAAAAGGTGTGAAATTACTGTTGCCCATTAAAAGCTCGAAGGCCCGTTATCATCAATAAGCTCAGTAGGTCAAGGCTGAGTCGTATTATATCGTTCATTTATCAGAGGCGGTGAAAACTGTATAATAGAAGCAGCCCTTACATATCAGACGTGTTACTAATTAAGTGTTACACAAAACAAGTGGCCTTCTATGAAAAATTAGACGGTGAAGAGAAATTTCACTCTTGGATAATTAACCAGTTTACATAGGCAAATTGTTACCCAGCGCTTGCTTAAGCACGTCCTTATGCTTGAGCTCTAACTAAATGCATACGGTCATTAAGTATCAAATGACAAGTTCCTTTGCATAGAAAATATAACGGAAAATCCGTGAATTCAATTCGTTTTTTTTTGTAAGTTAAATCATTATACATACAGTGATCGCCAGATAATAATAATAATAATAATAATAATAATACTTTATTGATGTTATTCCATTTTCATGGTTACATACGTCAGCCATAATAAAGTATATATTTTATTTACATTTGTCACTTAAGACACATATGAATACATGTACTGAATTGTAAAACATAAAAACACATATACAAGAAAACTTGCTAAAATTTAGGTACAGTGATGCAATGGCTATGGGGGCTGCATGACTTCTGGTAGGGAGACTGAGAGAAATTCCTCTATGTTAAAGGGGGCGGTTTTTAATAGATAGTCTTTAACACATTTTTTAAATGTTGGTAGTGGGAGCTCTTTTATGCCGTCAGGAAGAATGTTGTAACATTTGATGCCTAAAAAGTTGGGGCCATTTTTTGTGCGGTGTACACGGTGAAAAGGCGTGTAAATGTTAAAAGTAGATCTCGTTTCGTAACTGTGTATATCATACACGTTGGTGTAATTACTTTCGTTTTTCTTGATATATTCAAGACATTTTAAGATATATAATGAAGTTAGGGTTAAGATGCGTAGTTGAATAAAAATGGGTTTAGAGTACTCTCTATACGATTTCCCAGCGATTATTCTTATGACTTTGTGTTGAAGGGCAAATATTATTTTTGCTGATGGTGAGTGGCCCCAAACGAGGAGTCCATGGGAGAGCATGGCTTCAAAGGTGCCGTGGTAAACACAGATGATGTAATTAGTACTTAATTTATTTTGTAGGTTTCTGAGAAGATAAGTAAGTGATGAGAGTCGCTTGGCCAGATGGTTACAATGTTCCTGCCATGTAAGCGAGGGTTCGAGAAAAACGCCAAGTAATTTGGCGGAATTTGAATTTTCGATTCCCGTAATCGGACGGGTGGAGAAGAACATTTGTTGTGTTTTTTGTTCATTTAAACTGAGTTTGTTCGCATGGAACCAATTTAGGCAAGAGTTTTTTGCATTGGTAGTACAGAGTAGTAAATTTTCCAAGTTGCTGCTTGGTAGAGAGATGGTAGTATCATCTACATATAGTATTACATTGGCGTTTTGGATGTGGTATGACAGATCGTTTATGTAGATAATAAAGAATAAGGGTCCGAGGATTGAACCTTGGAAAACTCCGCTTTTTATATGCAAGAGTTCCGATTTTGTATTATTAGTTTCGACATATTGGTATCTATTTAAAAAATAGGACTTTAGCAATAATAAAGTATTATCGGAAAGATTATAAACTTTGAGTTTGTTTAAAAGAATATTATGGTCGACGCAATCAAAGGCGCGGGTGAGATCACAGAATAACGAACTAACAAAGAGCCCTTTCTCGATGCAGTCGTTCAGATACAAAGTAAAATCTGTAAGAGCAGCTTCTGTTGAGCGGCCGGGTCGAAAACCAAACTGGGAGTTACAGAGGAGACTGTTTGTTTCAAGATAAGTAGAAAGTTTCTTGTATATTACTTTTTCGAATATTTTGCTTATTATTGGGATAATGCAGATGGGTCTGTAGTTAGGTATATCAGAACCCGAGCCTTTTTCATGTATTGGGATCACACGAGAGATTTTTAAGCAGTTGGGGAATATGTTGTCTGCAACTGCACGATTAAGTGGCTTGGTGAGGGGTATAATGATAATGTTTTTCACATGCTTTATCATTTTACTGTTTATATTGTAGCAGTCCAGACTGCTGCTATTTGTTAGTTTATTGATTGCCACTCTGACATCATTAAAAGTGATTTCGGTAATATTTAGATTTGTGTTGGAAAGGATCACCTTTCTGCAGAGTTCCACTGGGTCAGTATTGGAGGGTTTTAGATTGCAGGAAATTTTTTCTGCGATTTCTGAGAAAAAAGTATTAAATTCTGATGCGGTTGGTGTTGGTTCTGTTTCAGGAGACGGTTTATGTTTTTCGTTTACAATTTCCCATAGGGAAGTCGGGCCATATGGGAAAAATTTTTATTATTGATTTCTCAGAAAAATTTATTGTTTATAAAAGTTCCTGCATCTTCCCAAACTCAACATACACTTATCAAAATGTGAATACCTGTTGTCAAATACCGAGGAGATCAAAATAATCGATATAAGAGTAAAGTACCTTTATTTTTCAAAATACGCGGAAATATTATTTGAAAAAGTTGTTAAGAATTGTTCTGAGATCTTAAATATGAAATCTTGGTTGTCTAGGAAGAAAAAAAAAATTGGCCAAAAAAGTTAAAGATTTAAGGTATGAATGTTATTGATCATAATTTCTAGTTGATAGAAGAGCGAAAAAGAAATTCCAGAGTATGTTAATATCACACCTGAAGAAACGTCCATCTTTACACTTTCAAAGTTCTACGATACACACGTTGATACGAGAAAAATTGAAAAATATGGAAAATTTATTTTTTCACCGTAGGCTGCCATGATTTGATATTTGAGATCTCATAATATTTCTGAATACCTTTTCCAAATAATATTTTCGCGTATTTTGAAAAACAAAGGTACTTTACTCTTATGTCGATTTCTAATATTTTGATCTCCTCGGTACATGACAACAGGTATTCAAATTTTGATAAGTGTATGTTGAGTTTGGGAAGATGCAGGAACTTTTATAAAGAATAAATTTTTCTGAGAAATCAATAATAAAAAAAATTCCCATATGGCCCGACTTATCTGGCGATCTCTGTATGTACTAATTTAAAACTTATTTCACTTCAAAACTTAATTTAAAAAATTTAATAGAATGAAAAATAGTTTAAAGCTTATTAACTATCTACATTTGTTTTCAGCAAGCAGAAAATTTAAATAGTATCATAATTCTGCTAGGCTTAAAGCGGGAAACACATTGAGGCGGTTGCGTAGCTATTGCGGTGGCGGTGGCGATGAAAACCGTTCACATGCATGCGACAAGATAGATCTGCCAATGAATTTACGTAACTTTACCGTTATCGCTCGCATGTGAACGTTTGTGACCGCCACCGCCACCGCAATAGCTACGCAACCGCCTCAATGTGTTTCCCGCTTAAGGCTAGAAATGCCATTCTCATAACACTTCCAGGCATCTTTTAAATCGCTCACTAGTCTACGTTTCGATGTATCGATTCAGAGCTTTCTTAATCTTTGAAGAAGTGATTGAAATATATCGAAGAAGTACATTACAAAATTGTTACCGCCTAGCCAATTGTAGATCAGGTTTTAAATAAGACAAATAATAAATAGACTGTTGAAAAAGAAAACATTGACTGTAATTCAATATAAATGAATGGTCGAGAAACAAAACGTATATTATGTAAAATGAGTCTTTTTATTGGCGATTTGCCACATTCGAATTTTAAACGTAATTTTTTTTCGGAAAACACATTCCTCTGTTTATCTGCGGGATGTTTATCTTTTTTTAGATGCAACAAAATTATTATCTGCAAAACTGCTATCTACTATACATTAACTTTTTAACCTCTCACAACATTGTAGATCGGACATACATATTTTGTTTTGTTTTTTTACTTTAAAAAATTGAAAATGTTTGTTTAAATCCAAATCCTTAAACATTTGATTCCGCGCAAGAATAATTTAACAGAATATGAATGTGAAAATTTAGTTCGAACGTTTTTATAGAAAAGATATAAGTCAACGATAACTGAATTAAATTTTAATTCCCGTAGCTCATCGACCATCTATGCAGAATATAATTTCATATAATCAAATATGAATACGAATCGCTATGAAAAATGAGTGCAGTGTTAAAAGCATATTTTACCAGGGACTTGAAACCGAAATAATAAAAATACTGGTAAATGAAGGAAAATTTTTACCGAAATTAATTTCAATACCGGTATTTGTTTACACGCCCACAAACCGTTATCGTTATATTACCGATATTCTCATACCGAAATAATATTTTGATTTCGTAATTCTCATACCGAAATAATATATCGGTATTTTACCGATATTTTAGCGGTAATTCTTATTTAGACGAATTGATTTATCTAGTTTATACTGTTATGCTTTGTCGTTCCCCTAATGCGCCCTTATGAACCAATATTTTTACAGTTTACACAAAATTTTCAATGGGGGGTTTCTATTTTATTTTTTCGAGCCTAACCATGGGCAGGATGCAAAAGTTAAAAATGGTGGTGCATAAGGATGCATTTGGGCTGCAACAGAAAAATTTCGGAAATGTTCACAGGGGAGGGTATTCTCAATTGTAGATAAAAATTTGAGGGTGATTAAAAACAAAAGATAATTTTTTTCATTACTCAAAAGTCTTACATATATATGATTTCACATTTACCGATAAAATACCGGTATTTATTTCGGTAATCGGTTACCGATATAACCGAATACTTACAGGTATTTAAATACCGTTATCGAAATATAATTTCGGTTTAAGGATATGGGTAATTTAACGATAACGATATTAGTGATGTTTACAAATACCGGTATCAAAATAATTTCGGTGAAAGTATCTAGTGAAATAAAATACCGGTATAATACAGGTATTTCTCATACCGATAGAAGTCCCTGTATTTTATATCTTTTATACCAGAAAAACTACTTTCCTCCTTAATAAAAAGTATGTATAGAAATATGCCAAAATACACACCACATGTAAACAGTTTTCGCAGTTGAGATAAAGGAAGAAATACATCGAAACATCACAATAATTAGTCATCACAACCTTTAGTTTACAGAAAATCTCATCGTGGACATTTTATTTGTGGTTTCTAAGCAAAAAAAATATTTTTAGCACGACCTCTATATATTTATAATAAACAATTTTACTCTCTAAGTTAAGGGAGTAAAATTGCTGTTTTACTACCTTGGGCAAAAAAGCACGACCAATTTAATATTCTGTGCAAGAAATAGTATATATGTCGTAGCCGCTTGCCGTAAATTAGCACTTCATGTAAAGTCTAGACCACGAAATGCAGACAGATAGCGTAATGCCCACCTTTAAACGATTTTTTACAGCAATTGTCTAAAATATTTAACCTCTTCATGAACTGCTATCAGCCATTAGGTTTATGCTGTAACGCCGAACAATTACGCTATCGGTCTAATAATTTTAGACGCTTGATGAAGTGACTACAGTTGTATATGCGGATAGCGTAATTGAAAACTTAGTGGATCGTGCACGAACTTGTAGAAACGTATTTCTCCTGGCTCTCTCTGCTTTTCCTCGTTGGTAGTGTGTAATAGTGTATTACATAACGAGAGTTGTAAATAGCATATTATGCAAGTAATTCCACAAGTGCGTAATTGCTTTACAACTCGAGTTTTGCACTATACTTTACCTACGACCACAAAAATTACCTTATTATTCAAGTTTAAAATAACCAGCAATGACACTTGCAAATTTCGACGACTGTCAATCTAATGTGATGCGGCTACGTAGATCTAACTACAAGCGTGCGTAAAGTAAGTGCAAATGCCCTCGCTGTGTGTTTTTCTTACTTTACGCACGACGTTTGTAAACACTCGCTTACTTAATTTATGTGTTGTACGTAATTCGTCATTTACAGTAGTGGTCGTAGATAAAGTACTTATTTTGTGAAAGATATTTAACAAAATGTCTGGAATTGATCAAGAACATGGTTATACGCAGAAAACTTTTTATGAGAAACTTGATCGATATTACTTGCAAAAGCCGAATAAAAAACCTTATGTAAAAGAAAAGATGGCAAACATTGTGGAGGAAATTAAGATTGCCAAAAATAAATTTTAAGTACACTTTGATTTTAATGAAAAAATACGGAGTCGCCTCCTAAACATTTAACAAAATATTCATTGTAATGTTCAAAATGTATTTTGACCAATGATATTCTTAAGTTTCTGCACTTCCTTCGGAAACGCCCAGTACGTAATAATTTGTGCAATACAAAATAAATGCATAATCTATTTATATTTTTATTATTCATTAACTTGTCTTATTCAGTGTTCAGTTTAATTATCTCTCGGTATAATATGAATAAATAGGAGTACTATTTTCTCCAGTACAATGCCAGTCTTATTCAGTGTTCAGTTTAATTATCTCTCGGTAAAATATGAATAAATAGGAATACTATTTTCTCCAGTACAATGCCAATCTGCAGTTTTTTCAGCAGTGGCGTAAATAGCTTTAGTCGCTTCATGAAGCGTCTAAAATTATTAGACCGGTAGCGTAATTGTTCGGCGTTAGAGCATAAACCTAATGGCTGGTAGCAGTTCATGAAGAGGCTAAATATTTTAGACAGTTGCTGTAAAAAGTCGTTTAAAGGTGGGCATTACGCTATCTGTCTGCATTTCGTGAAGTGTCTAGACTTTACACGAAGTGCTAATTTACGGCAAGCGGCTACGACATATACACCTCGGGAGTGAATGATTTTCCCTCGGTGCTCGGGCTGCGCCCTCAGGCTATAAACTACACCTCGAATAAAAATTATGCTCTTCGCTCCCTTGATGTATGATCTACTATTACAGCATCCCGGATTCACTTTTAATAGTAAGATTTGGATGCATTCGACGTTCATAACTTTTTAAGGAGATGGATATGATGTCCTGTAAGCTTTCTGTAAGCGTCATGATTAATTATTGGGATTGTACATATGTACTAAAGACAAAGACAACAACCAGCTGTGGGTATTCGTGAGACGCGAGCCGACTCCATTCTATTAAGGGTCCCATTCATTATCGGATTGGTCTGACGGATTGGTCCGTCCTGACATGTCCGCCGACCGATCCGCTAATGAGTGGTAATGGGAGACAAGTCATAGATCGGTCAGGGTCGGGTTGTGAGTTCGCTAGTTTGACAACCGAACCTACGACCCGACCGGGACCAATCCATGTTCTTTTTGTAATGTGTATCATCAGTATAGACTTGTCCGGCGACTCCAGGCAACAGTTGTACAATTCAACGTTGATATAAAGAAATAAACGTGAAATTAAAATGTCTTTTGAAGACGACAAATCTTTTTGTTAAGAAAATCCATACCTATGGGATATCAACCACTCTTTCAACCCAACATGTTTTCCCTTTTTTTCTTTTTCGATTAACAAGATTGTACCAACAGCTAAAGCAACATTTGCCTTTTTGGAGAATACAGGAAATACACTGACCGGCAAAAAAAACCGGCCACCCTAAAATACATAACAAAACCATTGATATTCTGGTTTATTTAATTTGAGATGTACTTTATATCAAAGGACCATTCATTATTAACCAAAAAAAACATAAAAATTACTCAAGAAAAAGACGAGATTAAACAAAATTAAGTTTAATATGAAAAAAATAACAAAAACGGCAGTTCGAAAACTGAAAAGAAATGTCTTCAGTTAAGTTACTGGTGACGGTTAATAACACGTATGACCTCCTCGTGCTCGAATGACATCATTTAAACGTCGAGACATCGAATCAATCAAATGTGTCAACGAATTTTGAGGTATTGCCTCAAACTCTTCGTAAAGCACTGCTCTTAAATCTTGCAGTGTGTCTGGCAAAGCTGGGCGACGACGAATGCCTCTTTCAAGTTGATCCCATAAGTGCTCAATGGGATTGAGATCAGGGCTGCATGCTGGCCAGTTAAGTCTCTGAATTCCGACCTCGTCTAAGAAGTCAGTCACTACTCGTGCCACGTGTGGTCTGGCATTGTCGTGCATTAGAATGAATCCATCTCCAATAAAGTGAGAGTAGGGCACGACAGCTTCTTGCAGAATGTCTTCCACGTATCGATGGGCATTTAAAGCCCCATTTTCCACAAAAAGAAATTCGGTACGTGCCTCAGACGAAATACCTGCCCACACCATAACCGAGCCACCATTAAAAGATCGCCTTTCGGAAATTGTGCAGTCTGTGTACTGCTCATTTGGTCTTCTCCACACCCTTTCGCGACCATCAGGCGAGCGTAGACAAAAGCGCGATTCATCAGTGAAGAGAACTTTACTCCATTGGTGAGGAGTCCAGTTTGAATGAAGTCGTGCAAATTCCAACCGTGCTCGACGATGTCTTGGTAACAATTCTGGGCCTGTTGCAGGTCTCCGTGACTTTAGACCTCCTTCAACGAGCCTTGTCTTTATTGTCCTCTCACTTACTTCAACTCCACGAGCTGTTTGGAGGCGATGTTGAAGTTGAACAGCCGTTGATCTCCGATCCCTTAGTGCGCTGAGCACAACAAAACGGTCATCAACTGCAGTTGTTGCTCTTCTTCTTCCGGATCCTGCTTTCCTAGTGCAGCTGCCAGTCTCCAAATACCGGTTCCAGGCATCCTGTACGGTGGTACGGGGTATTCCCAGTGCACGAGACACGTAACGTTGGCTACGACCATCTTCAATTAAACCAACAATACGAGCAACAATCTCAACAGTTAACGGCATTTTTTTTTCGATTGCGTAGCTCTTTAACTGTCACACACCATTTTAAAAACAATGCAAAGAAGCCTCCGTGATTTTAGGCAAATAAATCATAAAAGACAATACATGAACTGCTGATGGGTAAACAACAAAAATTTCTTAATCTCGTTAAAAACGGATTTTATCATTTAAAAATAAAGGTGGGAATAAATCAAACGTCTTAAAGTACTGATTATGAAATTTAATCAAATTAACTCCATGTCGACTTTAGATTCGATTTTTAAATTTTTTTGTGTGGTGGCCGGTTTTTTTTTGCCGGTCAGTGTATAATATGTATCTAGGGCTCACCACGTTCAGTATACGAATGAGCTCTTTTGCAGGGTTCGTGTCATGTCCGTGTAATGTGTTGACGAACGTGGATGAGTCGCATGTCGGGTCTGGGTTGGGAGTCGGGTCTGGGCTCGTATAGTGAGTAGCCCGCTTTACAGTCTTTGTCATTAACCACGCTTAATGCAATATATTTTTCCTGTTTTACCATGTACCTCAAATCAGTTTATAGACAGTATGGAAAAATATTGTTGTCTAAGTATTTGATGATAAGAAGGTCAAATATCGCACATGCATTTCTTAATCAAAAATTTCAAACGTAAAATTCACTCTCTTCAGTTTTATGTAAGTCGCACCTCGAAACATTGCTTTGAAAAAGCTGAATGTAAAATTATTATTAATTTAAAACTTTCTTTTTGACTGAACAAGTTTTGCAAATATGAAAGGAAGACTACTACAAAAGCAGCGAAATAACAATAACAATTTTTCAATACAAAATTTTCTTAATGAAAAATGAAATTTTATTCATCTTTGTTATTTTTAATTAAACTTTCATAAAAGTTTTTATTTGTACATTGAAACTACAGACGAATCTCAAGTCGAATCTCAAGGACCGGAAACTCACTTTGAGTTATAGAAATTTCGAGTTAAAGAAAGAGATTTTAGTTATACTGTTACGACTTCGGGGTTCACAAATTGTAATCGTTATTTATTTTTAAAACACTTTTATCATTTTATATTATTATACATTATACATTTAACACAATGAAAGCACAATAATATCGAACTGTACACTTATCTAAACAAAACAACGTTTAATCGTTATATTAATTTGCTTGCTACACAATACTTTCTAAATAAGACTGACTTAAATATGCCGCTACCTCGGAGTTCTATAAGAACCAGCGTTATTCCAGAATAGCGGCGAATAACGCTAGAATATTCCAGTAAATTCTATCATTCGGTACGAGTCTAGAATAGACTAGAATCTTGTCTGCATCATAGATGGCGCGACCACTATAAAAATAGAATTTGCTTCACGGAATGTAACAATACACATTGTACAGGAACATCAGTAAGTTTCGACTTACAGAATATTTCGAGTTATGGAGGTTTGAGTTATAGAGGTGCGACTGTATAGTAAAATGAAAGTGATTATTGTTGAATAATTTTTATAAATAAAAGATGTTGTACCTAATTTGTAATTTTATAATTTAGCGACTGGTTTCTTCAGGGCCGCGCCTAGCCTTGGATGCGTCCCTGGGCAAAAAATACAATTTCGCCCCTCCTTATCTCAAAAATGTGCGGGGTTAAGGATTCCCCACACCGACGCGAAACTTTCGCTGCCGCTACTGTTGCGAAACCGCAGCGGACCAATATACACGGCGGTACATGGACCTGCTCACACCGGGACGCGCGAATTCCGCAACGGTCGCGGCAATGCAGCGTTGTAAATTGTCTGACGCTGCATGCACGGTTTTTTCCGCCGCCGCTGCTGTTTCGCGTATATTAAAAATGGCGTTAATAGAATAATTAATCGAAATTGTTAAGCTATATCATATCATTTACGATTTAAGTCATGAAGACTGCAAAAATGTGAGGAAAAAGGACAAGGTTTAGGAGCAGAGAGGGTTAGAGCTAAAAGAAAATTGTAGGTTTGCTTATATATTTTTAAATATCGTATGTTCAAACGAAAAAAGAACTGTAGCAGACTTTGAAAGTATGTCTTAATCCATATACAGATGAAAAAATCGCGTGAGCACTACGAAACTTTCGCGTTGGTGTGAATACCGAGTTTTTTCGCTGCCGTACCGCCGGCGAATTTTTCGCAGCGGAAAGTTTACGTCGCGAAAGTTTCGCGTCGGTGTGGGGAGTCCTTTAAGGACTTCCGACGCGAAACATATTATACATATTACTGTACAATAAAATGTTTCTATTGAAAGTCAAATTACATAATTTCTGCAAAAGCGGTTGAGCACACCCGCCCTTATTGAAAATTTGATAATATTCCTGCGCTATTAGACGACGGCAATTCGACAGCTTCGCCGCTAAAGAAGAATTCGGAAAGTATTGCCAGCTTACGGCCTGCGCACACAAAAACAATTAATCAGAAATCGTCTAGCTGTCTCTACTGATTGTTACCTATACTGTGGCAACAATATATCGAAAACTTTAGCGCTATCGAACAGGTGTACTTAATTGGTTTAAAAAAGATGAGTAAATAAAAATCTTTCGTCAAAAGTTCCATAAGTCTGCTCACAAAAAAGTTCGAGCAGTTTAAATGAAAGAATGATACCGTACGTAGCGCCTTCTCTCCGCTACATCAAAATTAAGGCCATACTATTATTTTTACCAACAAAAACCTTCATGCCAATTTTTAAGACAATATGACAAAAACTTTAAGAATTATTTAAGAAAATTGAAATTGAAATTTTGATTTTAACGCCCTGTACCTCTCTACTAGGGACTAGGACTAGGTGAGTTTAGCTAAATCACAATATTTGATGTCAGGAATCCACTGTTGCTCTGTGTCCCATTACTATTGGACCACATACTTTTGAACACAGTTGTATTAATATTATGTTGTTAAGAGACGAAATTTCTAAGTTATTTTTACATTCAAAGGCATTAAAAAACACAGATTCAAGCGGCATATTTAAAGCACATCACAGTCAGTGGTTAGATAATACAATTGTCTTTATTAAACAATATACTTCTGGTCAAAGTGCGAAAGTAAAAAGACGTAGACCTAATGGTAATGGTAATGGTAATAATTTTTATCACGGGTTCAAACTTAATCCATCCAAATCATCTGCGATGCTATTTGGACAAAAAACACACAAAGACTATGTTTGGGTTGTAATTACCTCAATAAATTTCTTTATTTCCAGTTTAATTACATTGAAAATTGTATTGATTTACTACTCAAAAAGAACATTTTATTCAATTGTTACTATTTATAGTGTCATTGCTATCTAACAAACCTGAAATAAATCTTCAACATGATGACTCCTCAACATGCCCCCCATCTTGAAAGGACCGAAGGACATCTTTCAAAGTAAAATTGTATGATCCGCTTCCATAGGTAGACAACAAATTTTGTTAACTGTCCTCTTTATTATACCAGCTTGAGTCTTGCAACACGTCCAACGTTATCATTTCCACCGTGAAGTTCTTGAACGAGTCCTAAATTCCATTTCATTTGTGGCAGGTTGTCATCCTTTATTATTACCGAATCTCCTTCTTTTAATTTCTGGCTTGAAGTTGTCCATTTTTGCCTCTTCTGAAGTCTGACAATCGCTTCCAAATATGCTGCGTTAACATTTGAAGATGTTGCCAGAAAACCAAACGATTTTGCGGAATATGTGAATAATTTGGATCTGGTAATGCCATCAATGATCGTCCGACCAAAAAATAAGCCGGTGTTAAAGGATTTAAATCATTAATATCAGTTGAAATCGGAGTTAAAGGCCGTAAGTTTAAAATACCCTCTACCTGTACAAGCAATGTATAAAATTCTTCGTAAGTTAATGGTTGATTTCCTAAAACTCTTTTCAGGTGATGCTTTATTGATTTTATGCCGGCTTCCCATAATCCCCCAAAATATGGCGAATATGGTGGAATAAATTTCCAATCAATTTCTTCTTTAATACACGCTTTAATTAATTCTTCATCTCTTTGTAAAAATTCTCCCAATTCTTCTGCTTCTTGCTGTTACAAAATTTCTTCCGTTATCTGAAAATATCTTCGTAGGTTTTCCTGGACGAGATGTAAAACGGCGTAATGCCATAATAAATGCATCCTTTGTTAAATCAGTCACTAATTCTAAATGTAAACATTTTGTAACAAAACAGATAAACAAACTAATGTAACATTTAGTTTTACATCCTCGTTCCTTACGACCTTTAATTAAAAAAGGACCTGCATAATCTACACCAGTTACATTAAATGGTGGTCCTGGTTCAACTCTTTCCTTTCGTAAAATACCCATTATAGGTTGAGATGTTACAGGATTGCACCTAAAACATCGCACACACTTTTCTGCTATCTCTTTGGCTAAATTTCGTCCTGATATAGGCCAGAATTCTTCACGAATAGTAGCTAGAAGAAGTTGAGGACCAGCTTGAAATAATTTACGGTGATAATAATTGAAAATTAACTTTGTCAAAAAATGTTTCGATGATAAAATGATTGGGTGCATTTTTTCAAATGAAAACTTCGAATTAACTAATCTTCCTCGCACTCGCAAAATGTTTTCATTGTCGAGAAAAGGTTTCAAACTTAATAATTTGCTATGTTTATTAAGAATAAAGAATTGATTTCAGCAGCAAATGATTCATTTTGTGCAAGTTTAATGAGCAATTTAAAAGCTATTTTTATTTCATCTAAATTGAGCGATTTAGTTAATCGATTTTCCTTTGTTTTATTTATAAATCGTAAAATATATGCTACAATTCGCTGTGTGTTGTTCGAGTGTTTGTAAATTGGAAGTAATTTGAAATGGAAACAATTCATTTTCTTTCGTTATCAAACATGTTTTAATGTTACGAATTTCTGGAAGTTGATCTTCAAGTTCCTTTGATTCAGGCCATTCTTCTTCAGATTTTAACATCCAATGCGGACCATTCCACCACAACTTTGAATTTTTAAGTTTGCTGGGATTTATTCCGCGAGATACCAAATCCGCAGGATTATCTTGTGATGCGATATGTCTCCAATTGCAAAATTCAGTTTTTTCTTGAATCTCTGTTACTCGGTTGCCAACGAATGTTTTTAAACATCTTGAAGGCATTTAGAACCATGCTAATACTATATTAGAATCTGTCTATAATACACATTTGTCAAATTTAATGTATAATGAGTTGTTTATCTTTTCTATAAGACGAGCAAGAATGAGTGCTCCACGTAATTCTAGTCTAGGATTTGATACAATTTTTAAAGGTGGTACTTTGCTTTTTGAACATAATAAATTAATAGTCACACCTCCATCGCAATCCGTACTCCGAATATAAATGCAAGCACCATAAGACTTCTCAGATGCATCAGAAAAACCATGAATTTCAATTGTTTTAGGTCTTCTGCAAGAAATATGTCTAAATATTTGTAAATTATTTAATATTGGAAGTTCTTTTCGAAGACTTATCCAATTTGAACGAATATATTCGGAGACTTCATCATCCCAGCTGATTTTTTCCAGCCACAATGATTGCATAATAATTTTTGCAATAATTATGCATGGGCTTAAGAAACCCAGAGGATCAAATACTTGAGCTGTGCAAGATAAAATATGCCTTTTTGTTATTTTTCCATTTTCATCATAATTGCTAATTATATAAAAGAAAATATCTCTTTGTGGATTCCAATGTAAACCCAATGTTTTTGTATTTTCATTTTCTCCTAAATTTACAGTGTTATGTTCAATATTTTCCTTTTGTATAAATGTCTGAATATTTGAATTGTTAGAAGAAAATTTATGTAAATAAAAGCATGGCACTTTTTAAAATTTTTTTAAAAATATTTTTGTAAATATAAATTACTTCTTCTTCTGTTTCGGCACCAGCTAATAAATCATCAATGTAAAAGTCAGTTTCTATAATTTTAGCAATATTTGGCATTTTCTGTTTACAATCTTGTGCTAATTTCCAAATACTTCTTATAGCTAAGAATGGTGCCGCAGAAGTACCATATGTTACCGTATTTAATTGATAAACATCTATTGCTTCACATGGATTATTTCGCCAAAGAATTCTTTGTAACGATCTTTGATTAGGTTCAATTAATATTTGGCGATACATTTTTGCTATATCTGCCGATAATACAAAGGCATGTTTTCGAAAACGCAAAAGTATTGAAATTAAATCATTTTGGATAGTACGTCCTACCATTTGAATATCATTTAAAGATAAACCATGTGTTGTACGAGCCGAAGCATCAAAAACAACACGTAATTTTGTTGTGATACTTTCCTCTCGAATAATGCAGTGATGTGGCATATAATAACAAACAGTTTCTGTGTCAGTTCCAATATCAATTTTTGTCATACGTTTTTTTAAAATTTTTGCTTGATAATATGAATTTCCTAGATTTTTCAACAGATTCCTTTAATGGAATTGACACTACAAACCTTCCTGTATTGTCACGCCTTGTGTTTTTGATATAATGCATTTCGCATTTCTTTTCTTCTTGTGTGAAAATTTTAATATTATTACTCTGACTATTATCCTCTAATTCCCAAAAACGAGAAAGTTGCTTTTGAATGTCAATGTCAATATTTGATGATAAATGACAATAAATCTTTTTATTGTTTTGAACATCAATAGGACCAGATATTATCCATCCAAACTTCGTTTATTGAAGAATAGGTAAACCTGGACCTAATTTATGTTGTTTTGTTTCTAAAACATTCAATTTTATTTGGTAAGTTGAATGCAGGATCTGCCAATTTTATGTTTTTAGGAATTGAAAGAAGTGATTTGTTAAATTTGACATTCGGCAATAGTCCAGTAATTTCCGTTAATACTAGACATTGCAGATTTGTTTGAAATCTATTATAATTTGATTTTATTTGAATATGCCTTGTATTTTTGAAATTGAATTATTGTTTGATCCGCCTATTGCAAGATCTAATTTTTCAAATGGAATGTCTAATCTTTCGCATAATTCTTTGGAAATAAAACTTGATTGCGAACCAGAATCTAAAACTGCACGAACATTGTGCAATTTATTCTTTCTATCACTGATTTTAACACACACTGTTGATAGCAAAACATGTTTTTCTACTGACACGTTGCAAGGTAAAGCAATCTTCATTTCATCTTCAATTTTTTCTTTTGAATCAATTTTTGAAACTATGCAAAAGAGTATTATGTTTTTGAGAACATATCTTACATCCTCCAGATTTACAATATTTGACGTAATGACCTTTTCGCAAACAATTTGTGCATAATTTGATCATTCTTACTTGTTCTATTCTATCTTTTCCTACTAATTTTAAAAATTGTTCACAATTTTGAATGTGGTGCACACCATTTACAATAAGGATATTGATTCTTTGTTGAAATAAATGATTTCTTTTCAATTATTTCCTTTCCTTTACCGCAGCGTTTATCTTGAGAATTCAAATTAATAGTTTTCTAAAACATTTGCACGATTTTTTAAAAATTGATAAAATTCATCTAAAGTTGGCAATTCATTGTTGAATCTAAATGATTCCCATTCTTTTAATGTCATGTTATAAACTTTCGTAGTTATTAAATAAATTATCAGAGCATCCCAAGCTTCTGTTGCTGCTGCTTCGGGTTAGTCGTTAGTCTCAACGACTAACCCGAAGCAGCAGCAAAACCACCAGCAGCAGCAGCAGCCCTGAAGAAGTTCTTCTGCAATGAAGAACGAAACGTCGGCAGTAGAAGTCAACGTGACGCGGTTCCAACCGGAAGCCAATTCAAACAATTTGTTTATGAGTAAATTCGAAAATGACGTAAGAGATGATAATCAGTATTTTCCAAGAATTTGGTTGCGTTATGTTGATCACATTTTTGCAGTTTTTGATACCAAGAAATGTAATTTGGAAGACTTTTTAGAAAAATTAAATTCAAAATTTGATAGCATTAAATTTAAATTTACATACGAAAAGGAAGAAAACGGTGCGATTCCCTTTTTAGACACTCGTGTAATTAGAAACAGCAAAAATGAATTAGAAATCGACATTTATCGTAAAGATACAAATACTAGCCGGTTTATAATTAACGAATCACAACATTCTGTACAACACAAACTCGCGGCCCTAAATTTTTTAGTAAATAGATTACTCTCATTTCCACTTACTAAATCCCGATATGACAAAGAACTAAAATATATTAAAAATGTCGCAGTTCATAATGGTTATAGTCTCCAAATAGAAGATAATATAATTAGGAACGGCAACATCTCTAGGAAAATTTGCTAAAATTCCTTTCGATGCACTTTGCACTAAAGGTTTAAATCATATTTTTAAAACTCAAAACTTACGATTAGCTTTTTCTACTAACAATACCATAAAGAATTTATTGGGAAACCCGAAAGATAAAGTTGATGTTGAACAGAAATCTGAAATTTATGAAATTAAGTGTAATGAATGTGCTAATAAATATATTGGACAAACAAAAAGAAATATATTAACACGTTTTAAGGAACAGTTAAGTCACTATAGGTACAATAGGTTTGAGAAATCAAGTGTTGCCCAACATATTTACAATACTGGACACAGTATTATTAAAGATAATTTAAAACTCATTAAGGCGGTATCAAATAATAAGGAATTAAATGCTTACGAAAGTATTTTTATTCGAAAAAATAAAAATAATTTAATGAAGTCAGATAATGGACCAATACCTAGTTCCGTATTATTTGATTTACTCTAATTTTGTAGGTTTTATGTACGGATATATATACCGAGTGACTTTTAATGATTGAAGCAAATTTAGTATGTTGGGAACACTGAGGAATTGGCATTACTTGAAAGTTCGTTAATTTTACGGGAATGCGTAGCTATAGGTTAGAGTTGATGTTTACATTGATGACGAAAACTGTTTAACAGATTATTATTATTATTATTCAAGACCTGAAAATGTTAACCCCCTTTGCGTAAGCAGCATCGAATCCTTTGAGATAGGTTATTGAAGACATTATTAACGTTTTAGGTTGTCTGATATTTACAATTGCCTCTTCAATTGCCTGCTGCGCAATTCTTCCAAATTGTTTAATACGTATTCTGAACATCAAGTTATTAAGGAAGTAAGAAGTCCGGATTTAATTGAATATTAGAGCAACTAGGCCACCAACCAGCACTGATTAAACATCCTGGGAAAAACTCCTCTAAATAATTTATTGTGGTTCGTGCTGTGAAAGTAGTAATTTGCTAATTCAGTGTCGTCTAACTGGTTTATGAATGGATTCAATATAAGTCTCTGATATCTATAGGCGTTAATTGTTTCCCGGAAGAATATCGGTCCAATAATTCTTCTCCAAGACATTGCCAACCAAACACCAATTTTAAGTGGATGTAGTGCCTTTACATCAATCACATTAAAGGGATTTTGTTCTGACCAAGTCCTGAAATTTTGTGAATTGATAAACCCAGAGAGATGAAGCCAGGCTTTATCAGAAAAGAAAGTTGTATCTTGTTGGTCACTATTATTTAGCAGATTATTGTTATACCACTGACAAAACTGAATTTGTTGAAGAAAATCGAGTGGGTGAAGTTGTCGAACCATTGAAAATTTGCATCATCGGAAATGAAAGTGTTTTTTCAAGATCTTCCGAGTGGATTCGTATAGGAAACATGAGGATTCTGTTGTACAGTATCATTAACATTTTCTACAATATTGATGTTATTATATGTTGAGTTCGGAAATTCACGCGGTGCAAGCTCGGAGTGAAAAGTAGAGTGAGAACACAGCTGTTTTGATATATGTAAAAGTGAGACAAAAGTGCTCGAGGAGTGAATAGAGCAAGCACGGAGGAATTACTGAACCCAGCAAAAGTGGGGCGACCAGTGAATTTTCCTTTTTCTACATTACCGGTTTGCAAGAAACGTTCATTTATTAACCGATTTTGAACTGAACTGACTTTGAATAGAGAGACTCATAAAAGGAATGATGTTTTGGAACTAAAATTAACATAACCTCAAAATAGGTATGAAATCAGATGAAACTGATAACTTATTTAGAAAACCAGCTTGATCAGTACGGTGTGCGGGAGGGGAAATTCAATCACTTCCTCATCACTGGTCGCCAACTGAATAACTGTAAATGAAATGCAATCAACGATTTGAATCGATTCGTGTTCGTTGTAAATGGAGGACGGCTATTCTAAAACAGTGTTGTGAAAAAAGGCAAAACTCAATTTGTTGTTCAGGGCATATTTCAATGAAATCGTCATAGGCATGCTGCTGTGAATAAATTCAATTACTATTGGGCTGATTCAGAAGAACATATCAGTAACAGTTCCTGCTCCAACAGTTGAGACTGAGCACTCTTTTCTGCTGAATGAACTTCACTCATCATAACATGTTCCAGTTGTGGGGAACCACGTGTTGTCATAGTTTTAAGTATTTTGCTGATTATGTAAATAGGACAGTTGAATTATTTTTATTTTTTTGACATAATTTAATGTGATTTATAACGAAGGAATAAAGATACATAATCTTATCACGGATAATTAATTCAAGAATAAGAAGCCACACCAGTCAGGTAGCGGAGAAGTTACGCTACAAAAAATGGCGACCCCTCCAACTCATCAACTTATGAGAGGTCGCATTCAGCAGAAATTTGGTCAACAGTTGCACAACTTTCGGGTCTGCTGAATGTGCCCATTTTCATTTTGTACTCCGCTTCGAAAATAAGCCATTACTAAAAATGTATTTTATTCTGTGCTCAAAACCATTTTGGTAATAAATTGTGATAATTAAATATCTTATTTATTTGGTTTTCTTGATTCGACAATAAACGAATTTATTTGAGTTTGACAATCTAGTGCACTAACCTAAATTTTGAATTTGAAAATCCAGCACACCAACATAAACATTGAAAAGTGTTGCCAATCTACTAAAACAATTTTCAATCATTAAAAGTCACTCGGTATATGGTATGTGTGTGTGTTTGAGTCAGAAATTGGCAGCAAGATGTCGTTTTTGTTAGGTCAAAAATCAGCCACAAGATGTCGCGACCTAAATTTTATATAAAGGGGTATTAGAGACAGTTAAGCGCTTTTGCACTGGATATGTGATAAGGAGAGGATTCTCCGAGATAAATATCCTGAAGTGCTCTTAACTTGTGGTGTGTGGGTGTGATCTGCTCTAATCTGTAGGTTGATTTTTGGCGATTTGTGCGTATATATAGGTGTATACATATACATATATGCATATATACATATATATATATATTTTTTTTTTAGGGATAAATTCAAGCGGTATCAAATAACAGGGAATTAAATGCTTACAAAAGTTCTTTATTCAGGAGAATAAGAACCTTTTTCGGACATTTTCGTTTTATTTGATTTGCTTTTTTGGTAGGTTTTGACTGTTAATATTATTGTGGGCGGAGATAATTTTCAATTATTTCTTAAACCACTAATTTCTAGTGTTAATTTTAGATACTATTAGTAGTATAGAGTGTATGATCAGGTAGGTAGGTAGCTGTTAGATTTCAAGTAGGGTCTTTTTAAATTTTTTACATTGTACTGAAGATGGCAGCTTAGCTGCCGAAATACGTATCTACGGATATAAAATTATTGTGGGCGGAGATAAATTTCAATTGCTCATCTATGTCATCTACAGAATCTTCAATAGAATTCTGAATTTCTTCAAATTGATTGATCAAAATTTCTGCACGTTCGATTCGTTCTTGCAGCTGTATACGTTCTTGTTCCGAAATGAGATCTGAATTTTGCAATCTTTCTTCAAATTCGTTTACGAAATTGCCAAAAATTGTCAATTTTGCTTTGACACATCCGCGTTTCCCGTATGTGCGCTTCATTCATTGTATAAAATGAGTTGTGTAGTAACGTTAAATATACTTGTACAGGTAGAATGTAATAAATTCAAATTAAAGCAATTACCGTAAAAAGAAAAACTGACGCTTTGGCCCTTTAATACCTTTGTTAGGCAGTATTCAAATCGTAATCTTGTATTCGAATAGTATTTGATTTATAATTGCTGCAGTAAGGATGCTATGCCTTGTGCCTTGTCAAGTTGACGTATCTTGCTCCGAACTTGTTGTTCCCGTTCTTGACTCTAATTTTCTTTGTAGATGATGAAATATACACCAATTCTTGAATCCGCGCTCGAAGGAACAATGTTTGGGTTGTAATTACCTCAATAAATTTCTTTATTTCCAGTTTAATTACATTGAAAATTGTATTGATTTACTACTCAAAAAGAACATTTTATTCAATTGTTACTATTTACAGTGTCATTGCTATCTAACAAACGTGAAATAAATCTTCAACATGGTGACTCCTCAACAGACTATATTAAAAATACATTCACTGTAAATTTGAAAAAATGATTCTTTTAGTTTTGTCGAATCTTGTAAGTCGTTGGGTTTGACACTCGATACGGACCTCCACTTTAAACAACATGTTAATCACTTGCTTCAGAAAGCATACGGTAGGTTAAAAGTTTTATTTTCCAATCGCTATGCACTAACACAAAAGCTGAAACTTTATCTTTGCAACACATTAATTTTATCCTTGTATAACTATTGCGATGCTGTATATGGTACTTGCCTAGATGCTGTAGATAAAAGTAGAATTCAAAAGCTTCAAAATTCTTGTTTCCGATTTACTCACGGTATTAGGCGATACGAAAGAATTTCCCATAAACTTATCGATGCAGGGTGGTTAAACATGAGTTCTCGGAGATTTTTCAGTTCTGCCAATTTTTATTACAAAACAATAGCTTACAAGGCGTCTCAGTGTTTATTTCATAAAATCACCTTCCCTACCTACGTGCATAATATTAATATCCGACGCAAAAACTTTATCACTATACCTAGTCATTCGACTGCAATATTTCGTCGATCCTTTTCTTATAAGATCTCCTTAACTTGGAATTGGAATTGGAATCATCGTTATCAACCTCAAAATTCAAAAGTGATTTACGAATTGCGCTTAATGGGTGGGCAAAACTGATCTCCTTATTAATTAAAAACGTAAAAAAATAATTTTTTCATTGCACAAGCATCATGTGATCGTGCTAAATGCAGGTGCAGGTAGAATAACAGCATGCGCGTTTTGCGTTAAGCTGAAATTGCTCCTAATTTGCTGTAACATGTCATGTCCTTTTATGAATGAATATATGTTAGTTTTTAATTACAGCAAATACAGGTATTATTATTATTAAGAAATTGAAAATGCATGCTAAACGTGCGGTGCGATTATAGAAAAATTCAAATAATTTTAAAAATTCTGAACAATCTGAGTACTATGTAGCTAGAGATTTACATACGGATAGGCCAGAAAGAAAGAAATCATAATTTATTTAGCGAGAGCCATGTTATTTTGATTTTAATGCTTTAGTTGTATTTGAAGCTAATCAAAATACATATTCTGATTTGTCCATTCATATTATTGATCATTCCTGAGTGGCCTTCTGTCTCATTTGTTTTTGACCTAAATTATTAAAGATAACTTACAGTTCTTCTAGAATTTATAAATTTATCATTTTGAGTCGATAATTTTCTGACGTAACTGCAAAGACGAGCAGGCGAACTGTAGTTGTAGTTGGTTAATATTGAATCGAACTAAAGTTTTGTTAATAAATAGGAGAAACATTGACGCAAATAGAAGGACTTTGTTCTGGAATTATAACTAAAGTTTCGAACAACATAAAAAGTAAACCACCCAATTAATATTTCGGTATTTTATAAACCGCTTGTAAAATTATAAAAGAGTGGACAATGTTTTTATTATATGTATAAATACGAATCAGAGAACCCGAGAGTACGCTGGTAGTCCCAAGAATATTATAGCTTATCTTAAAAATAAGAACTTCACTTCAACTAATTTCTCTAATTTCTAATTTCTAATTTCTAATAATTTCTAATATTAAGCAAAACCAATTTTTAACGGTTTAATAAATAAATTCTGCAATTAAGCTAAACTGTTTCAAGTGTAGTAAACAATAAATAAAATCTCTGTTTTATTTTCAACACGGTCCTCGTATTCCTCGGAACACGATCACCGGTACTTGCGCAGGGCAGGGAAATTGTAATCGTATCTCTGCGATTGAACTAACGATTGAAGATTCGCAACTAGCGTCTTTAACCGAATTGACAACAAACGAATAAATCGCGATTGATTTAATCGCAATTAATTTCCATCGACTAATCAGTTTAACTAACAAGTTAGTTGATTATGCCCAATACATTCTTATAATGCATTTAAAACGGACGATCTAAAAACAATATGCTGAGAGATTTATGGCTTCAAAGAAAAAGTTATCAACTGTTGCCCATGTTCCCCTATTCTTGTGATTAGCAACAACTTTCGTAAATCTTTTTCTCTGCCTTAATCACTACAATGATTATTAGAAACACTAATTGCGTCATTATTAAAACAGTTATTTAGGTGTCTTCATCTAAAGTGAAACACACTGTATATACAAAAAAATCTACTAGTATCTTAAGCATCGACTAGTTGAAATAAAAATTGGTTAAACAAACTTCTAAAAATTATTCTTTGGACAGCTCCAAAAATGTAAAAGTACTACGTATTACGACAGTTATAACTAAAAACATTGATCATTAAAATTTTGATCCGCTATGTAAAGTTATTAAGAAATAAGAAAATTATTATTCAATGACTTTCTTAGTAATTTTACATTACTTTTAGTATTTTATATCATTAACCAATTATTAATTATGTATTTTAGTAATATTATTTTACAGTAAACAAAAACTTAAAAATTTTTTTTTTAAATAATTATATTTGTAGCCTAGTTTTTTTTTCTTTGTGTTAAACATGACAAACATAAATATAACATAAACTGATAACAATGTCAGAGGACCGAGTTACAATAAACATTCACTCACCCTTTGGTTAGATCTCTCTTTCCCTGCTTTCTTTCTCTCTTTCACGACTACTGCGGAGCTGAGGGTAAACGCCTTAACATCCGGGCTTCACTTTTCGATTCGATAAGGATGTCATGCAAAATTACAAATCACCATTTACGAGCATCTACTCAATAATGTGGAACACTTTACTTACCGGGGCCCTTTCTGGCCCCTCTAATTCCAGCGGCGATTCTAGATGCGGACGCTCCCTATTGGGATACGAACTCACGGGGAAGGTGTCCTCGAATGTCCATCTTCGCACTTCGCATGCATAAGGACAAGCCCCAGGTGGATATTAGCATACCTTGCCTTCTGAGCGTACGTTCTCAGAATTATTGGTGCTACTGCCTCCTACAGTGTTGTTACACCGGCCCGAGCGCATTTAGCACCAAGTCATGACCGTTTGAAAGCACAAGGCAATCACCTGGTCAGGCATACAACTAGTTGTTTTTCCGACATCACCGGTCACCTAACAGTGTTCTTCACTGTGACCGTTCCCCGACGATATCGTACTGCTGGTGAAGTGAAGAGCGATCACCCTTCATCACATGTCATTGCAATTCATTGTAACACTGGCGAGCCCGTCTGCGTAATTAGTCCCACATTATCAACACGTATAGCCCTCAAGGACCGCGCCTCGACTGCCTCGACTGAACCTTTTCTTTTCGATCCCATATTACTCTCGCGTGTGTTGCTGTTTTCGTTATCGTCGATAAAACAAACAAATCTCCCCGATATATACAAAGATATATTGACTAAGCCTGACTATTACATTAATTTAGTTTTTACAAAATTATACAATTACGACAGATGCTTATTGACATTGTTTTTTTTGCATAATTTTCAATGGACAAGAAACTAACAGTAAGGAGAAATGTTTTCATTCCCGGACGGATATGGAATGTGCTTGCTTTTTGATACAATTGATAAATAAAACTTTATGTTTTAGCATGTTTAAATTAAAATTATGTTGTCAGTTTTGTATTTACTAATGAAAAACCAAGTATTAGTAAGATATAATATTTTATTTAATTTATGTACTAAGAATAGTATTATTTAAATTAAATCCTGTGTTGTAAGATGGTGAAACTATTGTCCTCCAGATAAATATTTAATTTTTTTTAAACTGATTTAAATGTACACCAATTTTTTTTCCAAAGATTTATTTATGTTATCATCAGGGAGTCTAAATTTAAATCAGTTTTTTTATTCGCGTTAGTCGACCAAGCGGAGACGGCATATCTTTCCCGCGAGCTTCGATGCAGTAGCGCATTGTTCGGCTCCGTGCACTCGCAGCGTCGTCGAGCTCGCCCACTGTTATCTATGCATCGTATACTGGTTACGACCCCACTCTTTCGAAGTGTACGCTCATGATAAAACAAACTGATTTAAATTTAGACTCCCTGGTTATCATACATGAAATATGCATTAAGCAACTAACATAATATATTGTATTTCCTATTAGAAATATATTTTGAGTAAGTTGTTAAATGTTTCTACAGAAAAGTTAAATTTTCACGTAATGTAATAAAAACTATTCCTTTATTTCTTCAAAGTAACTCTTTTCGACGTATATTTAACAATCTGCACAGTAGTTAAAAATTTTAAATATACGAAACGGAGAAATATTACACGTTTGCGCTGTTAAAAATTAATTTAACATATTTGTGTGTTTAAATGTTTCCGAACCGATGAACATTTTACAGATTTGGGGAGGTGTTGCTGCATGAAAACAAAGTGGACAATGTAAATCTAAGCAATCGAATTATCGTATTTTTGCATGTAAAAAAAATTTTTATTATTATAAAAATTATCAGTCGTTAATAATCATCAAATGTAATACATCGCATCTTTTCGCAAATAAATCAATTTTATATGGTCCTTCGAATTCGTTAGCCATTTATATTTTTGGGCATCATAATCAAGAATATCAGAGCACTTTAATCGTGCACATTGGTCAGTTCGAGCCGGATGTGGACTCGTCGGAAGGTACACAATTTTTGGAACATTTGGATTAAAGACAAGAATTCGATCATTGGAATCACCGATTAGAAAACAAGACCGCACAAGCACTTTAATCGTGCACAGGAGGTAAATATTATTTCAACAACAAAATTGTGTTAAAAAGTTCCAAAATGTAAAAAACAACATACTTTCAACGTTACTTCAACTGCAAAAAAATTATTGTAACAAACACATGAATTACAATTAACATGCTTTTATATCTTTTGCAGAGGAAATTTATTTCCTTTTTGGAGTTGCTTTTATTCCTTAAAATCTTAACATCATTGTGTTTAACTACTGTTTAAGCGATTTCTTTGACGAGGTTTAATTAAATTAATTTTTGAAAAAATACGTTCCACAGTAGCTGACGAGTGTGGTAATGTCAGAATAGAAAATACAAAGTTTGATAACACCGGAAAAGATTCTTTCTCATCAACGAAAACAGAAGCCTTAACTTTTTTCTAAAAATCAACAAGTTGATAGTTTTGGTATTGTTTAAGGTCATCATTGTTCATTAATAGTCTCCACTCATTATCAAGTTGTCGCAAATTTTCATCTTCTACAATATTTGGAAAGTAAATTGCAATTTTCAAAAGAGTTACATACTTTTTCTCAAAAACAACTTTTGGTTCTAAAAAATCCATATAACGAATTGGTGTATTCCCTAAAGGTAAACGCTTTAGTATTCCTGTAACACCGTTAATATAAAATTGCAAGCAGTTTTTTTTTTTAGTTGTAATGTAGCACTAGGATCATTTGATTCAAAACTGGCAATGTGTGCACCAAAGTACATATCTTCTATTGCGTTAAAATATCTAGGATTTTGATGTTGAATTAGGTTGTTCAGCTTGCATTTATAAATTTAAATTAGTAAATATTATTATTAATAATATAATATATAATATATTATTAATATTAAATATTAAATTAGTAATAAAACAAATGCCAAAAAAATTTGTCAATGGATTATTAAGTTGAGTTAAAATGTCAGCTGCTTTTGAACATCTTTTCATGTAAGCTGCATCATTGAAAAATAAAAGTAAAGCACGCCACTGCTCCAATAGTCTTTTAACACAACTTAACAGTGATAGCCACCTCGTTTGAGCCGGATGCAAAAATCGGTGTACTTCAACTTGTGCAAATTCTTGGTGCTTAGCACATGACTTATCAGTCGATCATGAAGCTGAATTTAACTTTTTTTCATTAAAGTAATAATTTTTTTTAAGTTGAATCGTCCTGTCACATTTTTCATTATTGTCGTTGCTTTTGTTCTTGAGCACTTAATTTGACTTGCAATTTTTGAATCTGGACAGATTGCTTTCACTAATCCTGGCATGCTGTTACTGTTTTCACTATCAGTGTCGTTGTCATTTAATTTCATTGACCTCTTTTTTTTTAAATTTTTGTGACGTCCTAAAATTATTGAATATTACATATTAAAAATATTTAATAATAAATAGTTTTGTACCCGAAACAACCAACCTAACCAAATCTTGGAACTTCAGCACTTTAACTGATAAAAGTGGATATATAATACGGAAATCGGATTCGGAAATATACGGATTCGAAAATCGAACCATCTATGAACGAACCAATTAACGTCAAGTGCGTCGTCATTGTAAGAGTGAGATGAAAGTGCAAACATTGCAAAGACATTGCAAAAGTATTTTTCCTAACGTGAAAAGCAGTTTATCGTTATTTAAAATACTTTTATTTATTGAACGCTAAATAATTGGAACGGGACCTGCAACGATAAATTGATGGAAATTTATTAAAACTAATGGAAAGATGGAAATTATTTTGGAAATCTTAGAAAATCCATGAATTTATGAGTATCTGGCAACACTGCCTGTGTCGTGAGTCCTTACCCCAGTCCCCAATGTTCCCACAAACTCTTCGAATATCCTCAATACCCTGAAATCAGAAATGTTAAAAAAATACACTGGAAAGCTGAACCAAATAAGTGAGTATATAATAGTAAGAGGTTTAATCCTGTGTTAAAAATGCGTATACCTGACCTGAGTCCGTTCGTAGATAGGCGATGGTCTAAATATCGCGCACCAGATCCATCCCCTGTGGTTCTAGGTAGAGTGTTTTCTTCCTTATGCCGTCTCACCCACACCAATCATTTTAGGAACTCAACTCGTGTCGCAAAAAGGGTCGGCGATTAATTTGAACACAAACTTTTGACGATGAACAATAAAAAAATATTAATTATAATGACAAAAAATAATTAAATATAAATATATATAAATATAAATATAAATATTAAAATATAAATATAAATAAAATATTTTAATAAATTTTGAATGTTACAAGGAGAACGCAACCATTTGCGAAAATAACTTGGTGAACATTAATTAGTTGAAACCGCGGAAATTTATTATTTACATTCAAACTCTCCCTCAGTAAAGTGGCGCTCCCCATGATAAAAAGTTTGGTGGTGAATTAAGTTACATACCCCATAGAATGAGTTTACTCAATTTTGACCGATTGCAACTCGCCGCGCGTTGGTTCCAACTCCTTTTTCTCACGAGACAGGAATTTCCATGATAGATATATTTATATATATAATTTTATACATATTTAAATTACTTTTATCTGAATGTTGAGTCTAGTCAAGGCCGGAGATCGTTATTTTCATTACAATTAATTTTTGAAATTCCTTTATGGATATGGTTAGAGGAAATGCCGATTTGAATTTAATTATTTTTTACGTTTCCTTAAGGGCCTCACACACCTCGTTCTTTTCTGTCCTTTTTAACCGTCGGTTAAAACGGATCGTTCAAAACTGCCACAAAACCGAGATGTGTGAGCAAAAACCGTCCGTTTGGAACGTCATTCAAAATAGGCACGGCCTGATTTTCGTCGGTTTTCGTTCCAACCGTTCGGGTAAAAACGAAGTTGGACAACCTTTCTATCAAGACTTATTTCCTCAGTGCAATTAATGGTGCAATTATATCTGACATTAGACAAATGAATAGGGACTTTCTGATAGAGTTCATCGAACTGTATAGAAATTTTCCTTGCTTGTGGAAGGTTAAATCTGCGGATTATATTTTTTACGACCAAAGCCGCTGCGCTGCCACTGCCAACAAACACCCACGGTTCATCGTGATAAACTGACGCGAAATAAAAACGATGTGTGTACGACCATCCGGCTTCATTCATCGATTCAACATTTTTACCCGACGGTTAAAAAGGACAGAAAAGAACGAGGTGTGTGGGGCTCTTTAAACATTAGTGTCGGTCTCCCTTATACCAAAATATAAACAAACGATCCTTGGTGTAAGCATAGGCTAAGTAATTTTCGAATTAGCTGACTATACCGAGCTACAAAATTAAGCTGTATATTCCACCTGTTGGGAATCCAACTCGACTATAGTTCAACTGGATCAATGTGTTGTGGCTCTGACTTGACTGGATCCAAGATGAGGATGCTCCGGTTCGAAGGACTATGTATTAATGTAGTAGGACTGTTGCATGCTGCAGTGACGACAGTAACAACTTCGAACTTCGTTAAATATATTTATTTAAACATTAACTGAAATCTTTGATTACAATTCACTTCTAAATTTTAGAACATCGTTTTCTAATAATAAACAATACATATCTGTATGTTTTTTATAACATCTTTGACGTATGAGTTCGGTGGACTCTTTCATGTTACAAATATTAACATTAGATTCTAAATTGAATTTTTACAATTAATTGAATGACGAAAACTAAAAGACTTATGTTGAATTTCTCTGAACCAATAATAGAAGTAAGAACAAAAATATACATTTTTTTAAATTTCCAAAAAAATAATGCAATCGATAGACAATGTATTATAAATTGCGGTAATGTATCATTTTTGGAAAATACAGGGTCCGGCAATAGGTACTGACGGTTTTGTAAGCGCTATGGGTGGCTGTGGTGTGAGTACCAAAATAATCTGAGGGAAAATATAATGCGAAAATCATTCGGTATGTTATGCAGTTTTAGTAGCCATAAATTCGTAGCCCGTGCAGCAACGTATTTTATGCGTCACGGGCAAACGGGATTCATAATCGACGTTCAACGCCAATTTCGACGAGAATCTAATATTCCTCGGCGTGGTAGTATTTTATTTATGTGAAATATTATAGTTCATTTTATAGATACCGGTTGTCCATTTGACAATGAGACATAGGGATTTAACATGAGAAAACAGAAATTATTTTATATTATCTGCCTAGGCAAATTCATATGAATTTGTAGGTCGCAATCGGAAAGATTTTGATGATATTTTAGGCATTAATTATCTATAGACCGTCTAGAAAGTATCCGGAATTTTGAAATTTCTATCAATATATTTCTTATTACAAATTTATTTATTTATTTATTTAGCATGATACACAACAACGAATATTTAATACAATATAATATACAAAAGAGAACAAACCCAAACTGTTAATTAGAATATTTCTTCATTCTTTAGCTCTCCTATAATTTCTAAGATTTAAGCCAAAATAATAATAATAATAATAATAATAAACTGAGAAAAGAGCTAACTAAAGAATGGAGACTGGCATTTACAATTACAATTCATTTATCATAATGTTGTTGAATAAATAAACATAAACAATTCAATTAGCGTGCCACAAAAGTTGAACCAAGGATTCAACTTGCACGTGGCGAGCATAACATAATAAATCATTCCAGTAAACTTGATGGAATACACAGATGGAAAGGACAATATCCGGTGATCAGCCAATTTTCAGAAACGAACCGAACGTTATTGTTACAAGGTATATAGCAAATTATGGAAATAAAATCTATGGAATGAACTAATCCATTTTTTCACATCCTTAACGAAGTGCTTAAAAATTTTTTTTTTAGTTTCGCTGGGTAGTAGATTATAGATACGGGGGTCAATATCATTATATTAATTAATATAATTATATTAATTAATTTCATTAAATGAAGTTTTGGTATTCGTTTTACGTACTTTGTTGGTAACTACATTTGAATTGAGTTTAAGCCTTGTTTCATGTTGGTGCGATATTAATAACTTATTAGCATATTTATGATAATATTTCAATGCATTCAAAATAAATAATTGCCTAATATCAAAAATACATGAATCCCTAAATAAAGAATCTGAGTTGCAAATATGCGGTCTTCTATATACAGCGTGTATCAAAATTTTTATACAAATGGAGAAAAAGTTTATCTTACATTTCACAAAAAAAACTATTCTTTATAAAAAGCTCTGCATGACTTATAGATCCATAATCAGGTACAAACTTTTTAAAAAATTGACTGGAATACAGGGAAAATAAAAAATAATGATTTGAACGGAGAGCAAAATACGTTCAAACTGTAGTGGAGAGCAAAATGTTCAATCAAATTGTGATTAAATAGCAAAAAATTATGCACACTTGTAGATTATTGATATTCTCAGATAAAAATTAAAAAATAAGCACTTCAGCAATTGTTAGATAATTTATTTTTATAAAACATTGATAACCTTCTTTATCAATTTTTATCTGGGAATATCAATAATCTACAAGTGTGCATAATTTCTTGCTATTTAATCACAGTTTCAATGAACATTTTGCTCTCCACTACAGTTTGAACGTATTTTGCTCTCCGTCCAAATCATTACTTTTTAATTTTGCCTGTATTCCAGCCAATTTTTTTAAAATTTTGTATCTGATTATGGATCTACAAGTCATGCAGAGCTTTTTATAAACAATAGTTTTTTTTTGTGAAATGTAAGATAAACTTTTTCTCCATTTGTATAAAACTTTTTGGTACACGCTGTATAATTCTTAAGACTGATTTTTGGAGCACTTGCAATCTGTCAACAATTGTTTTACAACACCCTCCCCAGGCTACAATTCCATAACTTAAAATGGATTGCACTAAACCGAAATAGACTATTTTTAACATCGGGATTCTCAGTATATCTCTTATAATTCTAAAATGCAATAGTAAGTAACGCAATTTCTTACATAACAAGTTAATATAAGCATTCCATTTTAGGTGGCAATCCAACATTACACCAAGATATGCGATTGTTAGAGAGTGCGTAATTTTAACTGCACAGTTACATAAACATGGGTTACAATTTTCTCCTTTATCTGACAAATCAGGTAGACTGTAAGATGCAAATGGTACATACTTTGTTTTGGAAAAATTTAATGGTAACAAATTATTGTTCAACCATTCAAAGATACTTTTATAAGCAATGGATACCTTGTGTTTCACCTGAGTCCATGTATCACCCTTAACGATTAATACAGTATCATCAGCAAAGGAAAATATATCTCCCTCTACATTCACTTGCAAGAGATCATTGATATACAATAGAAATAATGTTAGTCCAAGCACTGTTCCTTGTGACACACCAAATTTCACAGGCAATGGATCACTTAAATCTACGTTTACTATGACACACTGACCAGCAAATCGCGCTCCATCGATTTCAATAGGATCTTCTTGAGTCCCAATCAGTTGTCCTCGTCGATCAACTGTTACTATTGAAGAACACACTTCTCGGCACAAGTTAAACCAATCACATATAATGTGTATTGTTTATCCAGTTAATGTTTTCACAGTTGCACTTGGAATTTCGTATACGAACATGAAAACTAATTCCAAAATGTCACAAAGTTTTAAATTGCAGTGCAGTTTAGCGTTGTATTTATAATGGCAAAATTCATTCCCATCCCTAAATATTTGGTAGTCTGGCATCCTTTTCTTGGACAACGCAAAATTGGACGATATTCTCTACCTCGATCACGTCTCCTTTTTCTTTGCATTTGCGTGCCACATCTATCACAAACGTTATCTTCATTATCTTGGTGAAGGAGATTATGAGCTTGCAGAAAATTCAAAACTGTTTCTTCACTTGCAACATTTATATCTTCGACCAATCTTCGTTAAACTCAAAATTCTACCCTTGGCTTGTTTATATATTCTGCAGCTTGTGTGCTATGTCCATTCAAACCGAAATAATCTGGATAATAGAACCATTCATCCTTATAGTACCCGTCATAATATCATTCTTCCTAAACTGTACAACTTGGCTATAAGTCTGAAGTCAAAAATATTTTGTTAAAAGATATGTTTTATACTGTAAAAGAATTTTTTGATAGTTTTAAGTAATTATGTAAACATGGTATTGTATGGAATTTTGACTTAGTAATAATAATAAATATTATTATTAATATTATTATATATAAATCGCAAAAGCATTGTTTATAAAATGTTACGCCGGAACTACCAAATAATAAACACGTCTAATTTTTGTGAAAATTATTTAAAGACTAGTGCCGTTGAAGTACTGAACCATCTTATACACCTAAATATAACCTCTAATTTGACCCTATTTGTTTCTGACGAAGTAAATTAAAGGATATACTTGTTTTGGTATAAATGTTTTTCTATGAAAATGAGGGATTAGGGATATTGATTAAACTGAAATTAATTTCAAAGAAACACCAACACAAATTTTGGCAAATTTATTTCACTTTCAGTTATTATTAATACACTAATATATTTAATTTAATATACATATAATTAATATTAGGGATATTGTTACATCTTGCCGTAATTAAAGGATTAATTTGTTTTTGTTTGCAAAATTTTTTGTATCGATACTTTTTCTTCAGATTCTTAATTCTTTAGTAGAAACTAAATAGACGGCGGCCGCAAATCGCGATGCCTTCGGTTAAAGTCGCGGGCAAAGTCGGTTAAAGCGCAAACCCGCACCAAGCGCATGCGAAATCTTTTCGCGAGTTTATACGATCGCATTGAGTCTTGCGGCCTCTACTACTGTTTAGCTGTTGAAAATGCGATCCAAGCAGCTCTACAGATTGCAGTTTGTTGTTGATAGAAATACTAAATACATTCAAGTTGTCAATAATTATTTTTCCACGTTAATAAATCAATTCAATACTAAAACCAGTAGTAATTTCATCAGGTTATGGGCCCAGAGTGGCGAAAGGATTGAAAGAGTACCATTTGAAGTGTCTAGAAAAGTAGAACTTGAAAAATGAGTGGAAGCGGTGCAGTTCGTATCGAGTTGTTAAATAAAGATAACTTTGACACGTGGAAAATACAGATGGAGGCTTTATTAGTCAAAAATGATGCTTGGAACTATGTAAATGGAGCTGTTGTAAAACCAGAACTTATTGAAGGCGATGCAACTTCGGTGACAGCGGTGAAGACTTGGATTGACAAAGATTGTAAGGCCAAATCGGATATTATTTTGTCGATGAATCCTTCCGAGCTAAAGCAAATAAAAGGATGTACAACGTCACGGGATGTTTGGTTGAAGCTAGAAGCAATATACCAATCGAAAGGTCCTGCAAGAAAAGCTACACTTTTGAAACAACTTACCTTACACAAAATGAAAGAAGGAGAAGATTTACGGGAACACTTACGAATGTTTTTTGATACGGTAGACAAATTAGAAGATATGGATATTAAAATAAATAAAGACTTGCTAGCCGTGATGCTTCTTTACAGTTTGCCTGCATCATTCGAAAATTTCAGATGCGCCATAGAGTCAAAAGACGACTTGCCAGCACCCGATGTCCTTCGAGTAAAAATTACGGAAGAATGTGATGCAAGAAAAAATGAGAATCGGCAGTGTTCAATACAAAACGCGTTGGCAGTTAGATCTTCAAATAAGAGATATACTAAAGATAAAGCCGCGAAACAAGAGTCTACATATAAGACTGTTAATAAAATTAAGTGTTTCAAGTGCCATAAGTTTGGGCACAAAGCTTCGGAATGTTACAATAGAAAGCAGTACGCTAACAAAACAGAAAATGTGAGTCTGTATGTTACATCAAAAACTACTTCAGAAAATATTTTTCAAGTGCAAGATGAACTCCTAGGAAGAAATTGGTGCCTTGATAGTGGATGCACTTCCCATTTATGTAAAGATTTAACAAATTTTAACAAGTGCGACAAGAATTATATTGGTAAGCTAAAGCTCGCCAATAACGCAACTACAAATGTCAGTGCGAAAGGTGTCACTTCGTTCACTGCAGATGTCAAAGGAAAAATTACGAACGTAAGTTTAAATGACACCTTGCACGTTTCAGATCTGCGTACGAATCTAATCTCAGTTGGAAAAGTTACCGATAATGGGTTTCGAGTAATATTTGATAAACACGGCGCAAAGATTGTCGACGAAACTGATAACGTAAAAATTATTGCAGATCGTATAGATGGACTGTATTATGTGCGAGAAAAGGCAAAAGTTGAGTGTAAAACAATTACTTCAACTAATCAAACAAAAGTCAGTCTGTTGGAAACATGGCACAAACGTCTGAACATTCAGGATCTCCGCGAAGCTGTGAAATCTGGAGCAATCAAAGGACTAAACATTGAGAATACAAACGAAAAATTAGAATGCGAAGTGTGTCTTCGTGCAAAAATGACACGTCTGCCATTTCCGAAAAGTTCCGGAAGAAAAACAGATTTGTGCGACATTATCCATGCTGATGTTTGTGGGCCTATGAGAGTCCAGTCTAATGGTAAAGCTCTTTATTTTGTTACATTTATTGATGATGGTTCTAGGTGGTGCGAAACTAGATTTCTTCGTCAAAAGAGTGACGTGCTTCAAGAATTCGAAAATTATCGTATCATGGTGGAAACACAGAAAGGCAAACGTGTAAAAATCTTACAAACGGATAATGGTACGGAATTCGTGAACAGAAAATTCGACGAATATTTAAATAGTCACGGAATTCAGCGACGATTAACCGCACCGCATAATCCAGAACAAAATGGGGTGGCAGAGAGGAAAAACCGTTCATTCGTGGAAACCGCCCGATGTTTACTTCTACAGAGTGGCCTTCCTGCGAGTTTCTGGGCTGAAGCCATTTCAACGGCAAATTATCTGCGAAACAGATGCCCCACAAGTGCATTAAATGAAAAAACGCCTTACGAAATTTGGTTGGGACAGTCTCCAGATGTTAGTGGTTTTCAAGAATTTGGTTGCGAAGTTTACTGCCTTAATAGAACGAACAACAAAGGAAAATTTGAACCACGTTCAAGAAAAGGTATTTTCCTCGGGTATTCAGAGCAGTCTAAAGCATACCGAATTTGGATACCAGAAGGACGTAAAATAGAAATAACGAGAGATGTAAAATTTCTACATAAGCCATTAGTAAACGGCAACAATTATGAAGAATTCTACCCTAAGCAAAATGAAATTAACACAGAAAAATATGCTGATAAAGTTCGTTCGCATGTAGATATTGAATTAATTCGAACTGGAGAAGATGAAGAAGTTGAAGTTGATGAGCGAATAATCAACCCTGAAATAGAACCAAGAGAAGTTATAGAGCCACCGCTTCAAGATGATTTCAAGAAAGGACGAGGTAGGCCAAGAAAAATGTTTACAGGTCAAAGAGGGCGTCCACGTAAGATATATAACATGATACCTCAGGAAAATGAAGAACAAGCTGATTTTGCCTTCATGTCTGATGTGTCGGTAGATGTTGCGATTGCAAGCTCTGAGTCAAAGGAATGGATGAAAGCTATGGCAGCTGAATTCTGTTCTCTTTTGAAGAATGACACTTGGGATCTGGTGGAGCGCCCAATGAATCGAGAAATCATTGGCAGCCGAATGGTGCTCCGAAACAAGCAGGGTCCGGAAGGAACGATTGTGAAGAAGAAAGCTCGTGTTGTAGCGAAAGGTTTCTCTCAACGACCTGGAACTGATTTTAACGAAACTTTCGCTCCTGTGGCTCGATTGAGCTCATTTAGATTAACGACAGCTTTTGCTATTCAGCATGATATGCATATGCAGCAGTTTGACATAGCCTCTGCATATTTGAATGGATTTTTAGAAGAAGATATTTACATGAAACTTCCTGATTATAGTAGAGAGGTGCTTGAATTCATTGTTCAAACCCAATGTGATACTCCTGATATTATCGAAAAAGCTAGATGTATGTTAAACGAAATGTCAATTGGAGAAAAAGTTTGTCATCTTAGAAAGGCTCTCTACGGATTACGTCAAGCAGGACGAAGTTGGAACAAACGCCTTGATGATGTAATGAGGCAGTTCGGAGCTACACCTACACAATCGGATCCATGTGTTTACGTGGCTGATCAAGACAATGAACCAATTGTAATTATAATTTATGTGGATGATATCATAGCATCATGTAGAGACATAAGAAAAATCGACAATTTTGGAAATCATTTGAAGAATAACTTTGACGTCAAGAAACTTGGAGAATTAAAATATTGCCTTGGGATAAAATTCGATAGAAACCAGGAGGGAATAACATTAAGTCAAGCGAATTACATTAACGACATTCTTCAGAGATTTGGGATGCGTAAATGTAATCCAGTTTCTACACCGTTGGCAGCTGACACAAAACTGACGAAGTCCGATGTTTGGAATGATGATGATGGAAAGAAACCTCCTTACAGAGAATTAGTAGGAGCTCTTATGTATTTATCAGTAGCCACACGTCCAGACATTTCCCATGCTGCTAGTGTTTTAGGACAATTTGCAGATTGTTTTGGAAAAAGTCATTGGAATGCTGCTAAACGAGTTTTGCGTTACCTAAAGGGAACCGTAAATATGGGAATCACTTTTAAGAGATGCAAGGATTCATTACGAGGATATGTAGATTCGGATTGGGGAGCTTGTCTAGACGACAGACGATCCTTCACGGGATATGCTTTCATATTTAATGGAGGCATCGTGTCGTGGGAATCTAAAAAGCAGAGAACTGTAGCATTGTCCACTGTAGAAGCTGAATATATGGCATTAGGAGAAGCTGCCAAAGAGGCAATATACATAAGAAAGTTCTTAACTGAGATAGATTTGAACTATTCTGAGACCGTAATGATTTATAATGATAATATTGGTGCTCAAAAACTTGCAAGCAATCCGGTATTCCATGCGCGAACTAAACATATCGATATTCGGCATCATTTTGTGCGTGAAATACTGCAAACCGGCGAGATCAAGTTAGAACATGTTTCTTCAGATGAGATGGGAGCCGATGTACTTACCAAGGGATTACCAATAGCAAAACACAGAAGATGTTTAGAAATAATTGGAATGTTAGTTACATAATTACATGGCAAATAAAAATCCACAGCTTGTCTCGAGTGGGGCTGTTGAAAATGCGATCCAAGCAGCTCTACAGATTGCAGTTTGTTGTTGATAGAAATACTAAATACATTCAAGTTGTCAATAATTATTTTTCCACGTTAATAAATCAATTCAATACTAAAACCAGTAGTAATTTCATCATTAGCTTCTACTTTTCTCTAAATTGTTGGAGTACTCTATCACCATTGTTTCAGAACACCCCTTTAGTTTTTTTTAATTTTTCATTAATAAGTCATAAGTTGTATTTTGATATTTAAGTAATATTAGATCAAGCCTTAGTTTAGAAAATAGTATTTCAGTTATCTTCCTGTACTTACTGTACTTTCAAGAAAGTAGTTACCGTCAAATTCATGGAAAATGTTCAAGATATTCAAATTCCCGCTGTGTGTAGTCTAAAGTAGGTTAAGAACAGCGCTATAAAAGGCTGATAGAATATAAATTAATATTTAAAAAAATATTTCAAATCTAAAGAAATAAGAAAAGTGTGTTCACTCAATTTGATCTCGTGACCCTACAGTTGCGAGCAACACGAGCAAGTAATTTAGACCACGAGAAGCATGTATTTTATTTCCATTAAATAGCTATTAAGCTTGTACAGAAAGAAACAATTACTTTTTTCTTAATTATAGATAAATAAATTTGACATAATTCACATGGATTTTTTTACAAAATGTAAATTTAAACGTATACGTATTTTTATGATATAAGAAAGAATTTGATGAAATTTTACATGTAAAAATTCATAAAATGAAATCATGTATGTAAAAAGCTCTTTATGCATTCCTTCTTAAAAAGTGACACTTTACAAACGAAAATTAACCTTTAAATTATCTACTTTAGACACGGTTGTAGAAAAAGTGTTTTATCCATATTTCTGAGATTCTAAAGTGTACTTAATAATATCGTGCGATTTTTTGAGGCCAGGCTAGAGTTGGCTTTGGAATCTCCAAGGGTATATCTTAAATAAATTTAATTTACATATCATTAATGACAAATGACAATTAATAACCAGATTTGTCACAGATCAAACTCTAAGATATTTTTTTAAATTGGGTCCAGTTTTTATTAGAAATTTTAAATTTAAAAAGAAGGATGCAATTTTTTTTGCAAGTAAAAGATAACATTTCAAACATCTATTTGACATGGATTAAAGTACTTTAACTTGAAGGCTTCCGCGAGCGTCGTCCATGTTTGAATTCGGTTGGAACTGCGTTTTTCATGCAATGCGTAGGTACTTCTCGAAATATTTCGTTGACTCGTATAAAAATTCACCCGATATTTTATTGAACATAATTTACTAACCGGCAGATATTGGCAAGAAATTAAAGTATGGATACTTAGAAGACATTAATACAGATGTTTTAATTCCAGTTTGAACGCATAATCTTGTGTACTTCATAATTATATTGCTGCTTATATTTAAACGGAACTCCCAAAACGGAGTGTCATTAATATGGCTTTTATGACTTGGGAAACTTTTAAATCATATGTTGAATTCCAGTAAATCAAAGCTAAAAGTCTAAAGAATAATTCTGTGTACTTTATTTTGATATATATTTCACAGTAATTGCGGTATGAGGCTTAAAAGTAAAGAGTTTTTCGGGTGAACTTCCTGGTTTCTGAACTCTCGTTTTTTTTTTACAAATTCAAAAAGGAATTGTAAATAAACCGAAAATATATGATAGGCAATAGTTGTACTGTAGGTAATACATACTATAGACATTACTACAACAAAATTTCAGTTTGCTGTGAGAAAGTTGAAAATTCTCATTTTTTGCACGTTTTTCGCCTTTGGAAACACAGTGCGTCGGCAGTAGAAGGAGTCAACGTGATACTTTAATTACTTTTCAATAAATCGCATGGTATAATGTGTAACTGGTTTTTCTTATTTTTTTTTTAACATCTGTTATAGAAAAAATTCAAATTTTATACACGATAATTTTCTTCCGCTCTTCGATAAAATTGAAGTTTATCTTCTTGTATAAAAATACCACTGATATATAGGATCTGTTCGTAAATCATTTCTGACTAGTTTGAAACTATCAAATATATTCGCCCATCGAACTAATCACTGCTTTCAAGAGCTGCATTTAATGTAAAACTTAGATCGGCGCATGCTTCTGACAGTTTCGGACTAGTCAGAAGCTGCCGTACGAACAAACCTATAGAAATTGTCAAATAATAGCCTACCTACTTTAGAAAATGGTAGTCGAAGAACATAATAATAATAATGTAGATTATTGTGTTCAACAATCACCTGTGCGTTTAGGGGTTTAGTGATTGAGAAAAGTGGCGAAATCGGTCGGACCTAACTGTTCAGATCTTATGGTATACGCGACGTATGCTGTCCCAGTAGCTCAGTGAAGACGGTCGTGGGCGCATAGGATACGCACAAGTGTCCGTAAAAAAAAGAGGGACTTCCCAGATGTTATAATATCGGAAAGGGCGCCACCTAGCTTGTAAGCGATGTAGCCAAAGTTCGTGGACCGGCGCTGGAAGACTGTCCAAATAAGGACACCTGTATATTCCGACTCTGAGTAACTCGCCAAACGGGCGGGAGAATAAATAATTTATTATGACTGAGAATCCCAATAAACAAAAGAAACCCAATTCGAGAGCAACAAAATATATTGAAATAATTGCGGGTCAACGCACAAATAAAATGTAGCATTAGAGGCACAACGTACTCGAATCAATCCAGCACGACGTTCGACCACGCAGCGTTTAAAAGTTCCAAAAAAAATTATATATATATAATGAAACATATAATCATTACAGTACATGGCAACTACGTTCCAAAAATAGTCAGTACAAAGAAATACAACGTAAGCTAATCGCGCGTGTAAGGGTCCAACCGCAACGTTCACAGTATTCTTGACAGTCAAAATAAAATAATTTGAAATCAAAAGAGCGCGAAAATATAATTAGGACAATATTATTTTTTTTTTGTTCAATAAAGAAGAATTAAATACGAAAGTAAATCCTTCGTTAAAGTACAGAATAACAGAATAAAAGAAAATACTGCGCGTTAACGTAACGGGACGCCACTACTGCAAATTATACAGGATCCGTACGCGAGGACGAATGGTAGAAGGTGAAAATAAACGATACCGAGAATTCCTCAGATCCAACGAAGATCGAGAACGACCGAAGCCAACCACTTGATCTGTGAGCCGTAATGACGACACGGGGGGGATTGGTTCTCCAAAATCCCTCTAAACTTCCTGTTCGTCCAAGTGACGGTATTTCCAAGGACCAAAGTCGACAAGAAAGGTCCGGAACTGAAGAAAACTAAGAGGCGATAATGCGAGTTCTACTGTACGTCCGTACAACAAACCAGACTGTGAACCCATACCGCAAGAAAGCCTACTCCAAGCTCTTACTGCAAGCTGAGTAAGAAACGCAACAGTTGGCACAAAAAATTGCGGAACGAAACAACAAATGCTACCGGAAATAATAAAAGAAACCTACCTCGTAACGGAGTTACGAGCGCCAAAAATTTCCAGGTGTCGTATCTGAGGAGTCAAAACCAAGTCCGCCGAAGCGTCGTGGTAGAGGAAAATATCATCAAAGTATCACCTGTGGTCAGAGTTGTGCCCAGTAACGAATATTTTATTCGTATTTTTTACTTTTTACCTTTTACGCTTTAATAACTATTCGTCTTAAGGTACTTATGATTACTTTTTCACAGTTTTACCCAGGGTTGGAAAAAAACAATACATTTGTTTTATTTGATTTTAAACAGTTTTTTTTGTTTAAAACATGTTTAAAATTGACTTAAAATTAATAATGTTTTAAACAAAAAAAAACTGTTTAAAATTAAATAAAACAAATATTTTGTTTAAATTTATTACACTTTTTTAATTGCTTCAAATACTCTCACAACCTAAATTACATAGTAAAAAGGAAAAAGTAGTTATTAGTTGTATTGCGAAATGATAAAAGTTTAAAAATATTTACGATAAAAATTCTAGAGATTCATTTTGCAGTTTTTAGGGTTGAAAATAGAAAAAAGTAGAAAACAGTTGTGGACTTTCAATTTTCGTCTAAAAATGTTTTCTACATATGCAATTTCTAATTTCAATTTTATTTTTTATTTCTTATTTACGTCCTTGAAAATTGTAACTAGTTTACCAGCTTTTTCTACTTCTAATGGATATCTTAATTTAGATTATACAAAATTAAATGCACTAAATAGACGTTCTAAGGTATAACGTTTTAAAAACGTCCTCAATTTTTCAGGTTAAGCAAATAGAGAAAAGGACCAAACTCTATATTCAATTACCAATAATAGTAAAACAGTGGTCTTACAAAACATTTAAAATGAAATTAATGTCGTTTTTAACACGTTGACTCCCGTCCTCCAGTATACTGGACAGCAAGGTTTTTGCCTGGAGTCTGCGTCCAGTTTACTGGACGGTTTCTACTATGCATTTTTATATGCTTTAAAATTTCATTGGACCTGTAGGTAAACCTGGTATCACGCTTACGGTCTGTAGGGATAGTCTGATGTCAAAAATTTTTGCTTTAACCATCTGAGAATGATTTTTCTAACTAGAATAGATGGCGGCATATTTCCACCAAATTCCAACTTTGTTACAGAATTATTAAAGTATGTAGAACAGTTGCTTTGCAGATTTCTGCACTTTTACGTAAATTAGAATAGATTTCGCCCAACGACGTAGTTGAAAATTTTTCAGTTAGGAGTTTGTGTGCATTGTGATTTTTGCATCTACTGATTTCAACATTTTTACCTAAAAATGGATAATGAATGCCCTTCATCACCTGGCTTATGCGTGTGGCTGTTTCAAATTGTGGCACGAGGAAAATTTATAGTACCTATCTATTATTACTTTAGCATTCCGGAATGTCTTTTGCATTTATTGTTATTTTTTTATATTTTTTGAATTTGGAATGTTCTTTCATTTAGTTTATGCTGTCAATTGCTTTTTTGATGTTTTATAATAAACCAATTTTGATAAATATTTTGTGTCCAGTTAACTGGACAGCGGACCCTAGCTTCGAGAACGCTAGTCAGGAACCGCAGTCCCGTATACTGGACAGCCTTTTTATCAAAATAAGAAACCAAAGATAGTTTTAAAAACCATCTGGCATTGCTTATAACTTAAAAATAAGCACACTTATGTAGCTAGGAGTTCATGGATCAGGGGGAACGAAAGCCGATTTGGGTGCGGTAGTCAACGTGTTAAAAGATGATGCATTCTATTCTACTGACGAATTTTCAGAATTTTTGAAACACACGCATGTTTTTTCTTATGGTCACCCTACTACTTTCTCAATTAGTTGTACTTATTTGTATATCTGACTTTTGTAAAACACTTGATTGTGTTATTGCGACAATAAAAATACAAAATACAAATATTCGAACTCATATTGCCATTTGCTACAGGCAATTTTCTTCAGGCTGCCTAAATTTATTTATGTTGATCTGTTGATGTTTAATAAATGCAAACGATATATTATGTTTCAAAATATAAAAAAATAAAAAGTAAATGATTCAAGTACTAGAAAATATCATAAATTTACATATAAAATACCATTTTCGAAAACAAATATTCATAAATTTTTTTTCTTAGAACAATTCAAGAATGAAATAATTTAAATGAAATAAATTTGATAAAATTAATAGGAAATGTGGAAAGAAAGTAAAAGTTAAGATGTAACTTTCTAAAAGCAAATTTTATGTATTGTTAATAATTTTATAGTTATTTATTTTGATTATTAGACCACCAAGTATATTTATATACTGTACATCTAATTTACAATAATAATTAAATAATAAATGTTGAAAGATGTTTACACGAATGTGACTTTAATTTTAAGGTCTCTTTTAAATCCCATTATCAAACTGGCTGTAATGTTTTGAATTACCAGAGATACGGCAAAATGATACTCAGGATGTAAGAACTACACTTAACGTTTATTAATTGCTTTGTATTACATCTTATTGATCCGCGATCGGTATTTACCTGTTCGCGATTACACTTACTCTGCTGTATCGATTACCTTACGCTCAGCTTATATTATATGGGTTAGTTGCAACATGCCAGAGGTGCATTTTTACCACTACACCTTCCCCTTTTAAAATAATGTCTTTTCTCTTGAGATCAAGGATTGAAGACACAAAAGAAATTATTAAAACAAGAGAAAAGGCATTTTATAATTAAACTATGAAATGACAAACAAAACAACGCAAAAATGAGCTAATAAAATGTAATACGTTATTAATTAAATCATCGTAATTATGCTTAACAAAAAAAATGTTCATTCCGCTATGCTAGTAGTAATGATAAATAATTATCATTATTATTATTATTGTAATTCTGCTAAACTATAATTATTGTTACCATGCTAGCCTAACCAATTATAATTTGACATCTAACCTAATCTAATTTAATTTTAATCTAACCTAGTCTAATTTAATTTTTATCTAACCTAATCTAATTTAATTGTCATCCTGGCCAGGGTAGTGACATGATCTTATTAAAACTATTCAACTGAAATATTTAATTAACCTATCCTTGTGAACTATGAAATTCTTCCCAAAATTGTCTATTAGCGTGCAATTTGAATCACTTGTTAACTTTACCGTAAAAGGTCCCTTGTAAACTGGATCAAACTTGCTTCGCGTTTCATCTTTCACTAAAACTAAGTCATTCGGATTTACATTTATACTTTTTGATTTTACATCATAATTATTTTTCCTGTTGCATTTAACTCTTTGCAAATACTGATTGGCTCTGGCGAGGGCCGTTTGTAACCGGTATTTAACTTCCTTCGCATAAGAATCAATATTATAGAGTGGTTCTATGTGTGCACTCAAAAAGTCATTTGGTAATGTGGGTTTTTTAGCAAAGACTAATTCGAAAGGACAATATTTATGAACTGTTGATGGTGTCGTGTTGAAACAACACGTAAAATATTTCAACCACTCATCCCAATCGGTATTACACTCCTTCATGTACATTCTAATATATTCATTTAGAACTCTGTGATTACGTTCGACTGTACCAACCGTCTGTGGTCTGTAAGGTGTCGACATCATGTGGTTTATGTCTAGTAGTGAATTTAGTTCCTTAAAGGTTTCGTTAACATACTCCGTGCCCATGTCGGTACGTATTTCTTTCATCGGTCCGTAAATTAAAATAAAGTTTTCAAAAATTGCTCGGGCTATTGTTTTGGCTTCCTTATTTGGAATAGCTACTGTTACAACATATTTAGTTAATTCGCATTCTAAAGTGACTGCGTAGGCATTACCCGATGAGGTTTTAAGAAAAGGACCTATTGTGTCAATAATGACAATATCGAAAGCGTGTTGGGGATTGGGAGTAATATATAATGGTTCCAAGTTTTTTGCCTTGGCTTTGTTGATTTGACACTCATGACACAATTTTAAAAATTTACTGATGTCTTTTTGCACATCCTTCCAGTAATAGTAGGAACGTAATTTGGCTAATAATCTCTTTTGTCCGCAATGTCCTCCTAATATTGGATCTTTATGAAATTTTGTGATTAGAGATTGTTTCCCATTTAAGTCAACGATTTTTCGAATTGATGTAGTAAGCAAAATTTTCAAGGTTTGGAGGTTTGGAGCCTGGAAATAGCTTGCGCTAGAGCTAGTTTTTCCGTAGCGATACAACTGTCCAATTCTATATTCACACGCGCGCGTTTTTCACCATTCATTTTAATTTGAATTTTAGGATACTGTATATCCATGTTAAAAATCAGTTTTGGCAAATGAAAAGCTTCAAAATTTTCAATTACTTCGTAAACATTTGGAGGATCATTCGGCACTAATTGTTTTGATTTTAATGCCGCATTCTCAGCATTAATCGTCTTCGTCATTGTCCTTGTTTGCACAGCCATAACCTGAGTTTGACAAGCTTGCAATTCTTTTAATCGTTCAATGTCAAGTCGCGACAGAGCGTCTGCCCCGACGTTTTGTTTACCTGTAATATACTCAATGTGGAAATCGAACTCTTCCAAATCTAATCTCATGCGTGTAAGTTTAGAACTAGGGTTTTTCATAGAAAAAAGATAAACGGATGATGATGATCGGATTTTACAATAAATTTCCGCCCGTAGACGTAAGGTCGAAAATGCAAAATCGCCCAATGTATTGCCGCTAATTCTTTCTCAATCGTTGATTTATTGAGTTCACCTTTTGTGAAAGTACGTGACGCATACGCGATTGGTAATTCCTTATCGCCTTGAACTTGACTCAAAATCGCGCCGCATGCATATTTTGATGCATCCGTGGTTATAATGAAAGTTTGATCAAACTGAGGGTATTGTAAAATAGGTGGGGAGATTAATGCATTTTTTAAAGTTTGAAATGAATTTTCGCATTCATCAGTCCAAATAAATTGTGCATTTTTGCGTGTCAACTTGTTTAAACAAAACGAAAATGAAGCGAAATTTGGAATAAATCTCCGATAGTAGTTGCAAAACGCAACAAATCTTTTAACTGCGTCTGCATTATTTGGTTTGGGGGAATTTTTGATTGTATCGAATTTTGATTCGTCCGGTAAAATTCCTTTATCTGTTATAAGATGACCTAAATAAGTTACTTCGTGTCTGAAAAATTGACATTTTTCTGGATTTAGTTTTAAACAATATTTCCTACAAATTTCGAAAACTGATCTCAAGTGATGTTTTTCGGAGCATCCTGTAACGATCAAATCGTCCATGTACATAAATGCTTTTTCTGGAGATAATGCTGCAAAAACGATGTTCATCATCCTTTGAAAACTATTGGGACTGACTGAAAGACCAAATGGTAATCTTTTGAAACGAAATGTTCCTGAATCGACGGTAAAACTTGTAATATTTCGCGAATTTTCTTCTAACGGAATTTGATGAAATCCCGACATTAAATCTAACACTGAAAACCATTTAGCTCTACCTAACTGATCGAGAATATCTTCGATTCTAGGTAGTGGGAAACGATCTGCAATAAGTTTTTTATTGACTTGCCTAAAATCAACAACTAATCGCCATTTTTTCTCACCGTTGAGCGATTTTTTGGGGACAAGTAGGACTGGAGAGTTGTAATCACTAACTGAAGGTTCAATTATATCACTGTCTAACATTTTTGCTACTTGTTTGTTAATTTCCGCTTTTTGGCTTTGAGGAATTCTATAGTTTTTTACGTAGACTGGGTTGTTATCTGTTGTTCTTAGTGTTTGTTGATAAAAATTGTTGTGAGTCAGTTTGTCTGAATTGATGGCAAATATATCTGAAAATTCATGGCATAAACTAATCAGTTCTTTCGACACAAAAGGAGGAAAATTAGAATTAAGTTGTTTCGAAAGTTCACTCTCTCTGTTTTTAATTTCGTTTTCCACTGAATAGACGTGATAATTATCCAAATTTTCGGTTTTTAGTTTCAGATTTTGTACTACTACGTTCCTTAAATTTGTATTAATAAAAGTGACTAACACTCGGGATCCCGAAGCTATTGTTCGTTGCGCCATTACGCCTTCTGCAACCTGCTGATTTGGAATTAGTGAACTCCCATAAGCACTTTTTAAATTAATTTCGCGGGTAACTTCAGACCAAGCTGGGAATACAAAAGAATTTGATTCAGGACCACCTTGCATATGAATTGCTTCTCTTTTCCGTCCCGATTTTATTGTTAACGTCCAATCATCATAGCTGATTGTGCATTTATACTGTGTGAGAAAGTCCCTGCCTAGAATGGCATCTGTTGGTATGGGAAAATCGTCATTAACTATTTGAAACTGCTGTTCTATTTGATCATCATCGAGATTTAGGAAAATATTTGTTGTAGTAGCTAAAGTGGATTCCACAGCTAGGGTCGTAACATCATGAATGATACACTTTTTTGAATATATTGGAAAATTTGATCTAATTTTGTTTCGTTTAATGAGCGAAATATCAGCTCCACTGTCTACTAAGAAACTACAAGTACCTGCTGTCGCTTCAGTACTTAGAAAGACAAAATTTGAATATGATAATTTAAATTTACTAACATAATTTACTAATTTTGATGATTGTGATCGTGACTGTCCCCCATCCGTGTAGGGTGGGGGCGATCTGAGTTTTCCGTCAGATACGCCCTAACGTTAGCTGAAGAATTCCTGTAATTTTGGTTATTTCTTGAGTTATTGCGATTTTCATAATTACGCCGATTCCTATTATAATTGTTGCCATTATTTGGCCTATAATTGTTGTGATTATTTGGCCTATAATTGCCTTGATTGGCGTTGTTTTAATTATTCCGGTTTCCGTATCTTTGGTTGCCGTAATTGTTACTGTTCGAGAAATTTCCGCGTCTATTGGTAAATGAGTTTTTACGCCAAGAATTTGCATAAAATACATTTGAAGATGAATTTGCTTCAGAATCTACCGTCATGAATTTTGAAATGGCATCTTGTAAATTCTCAAATGTTCCTGCCTCTATTACCAAGCGTGTTTTTTCAGATGTAGCATGTGTGGCCATAGTCCGAACTGCTCGGTTTTTAAAAAAAGTTTCAGCCGTATCAGCTCGTACACCTTCCGATATGTACGCCGTCAATAAACTGGCCGCGAGTTCATTTACTTGATTTGTGAATGAGACCGCATCTTTCCCGTTTTGTTTCAAATTTAAAAGTTTTGCTTCTATTACATGGGATTTTTCCCCTTTACACTTATCTTGGAGAACTCTAGTGACACCATTTAAATCTCTAACGTCATCTGTTACTGCCCATCGAGCCTTACCTGTCAGTCTTGTTTTGACAAAATTTAATGCGTTTTCGTCATGACCCTCACAATTCGATTTCATAAGCGTTAACGTATCGATAAAAGAGGCAAGAGCCGACGCTTCACCGTTAAATGACTTGGGTAACAACTTATCCGCAAGATTGAAAAATTCAATTGCCGTCAAAACCATTTTTTCGGAGTTTTGCTCTCGTTCGTCAGTATCAGAGTCTGAGTCGTTAGTCTGTGTCTGTGTTGCAGATAAATTTTGAGTTAAGTTTATCGGTTCAATTGGAGTACAAAGTACCGCACACTTGATTTCCAAAATGGCAAATGCCCTAACGGTCTTATCCCTTAATTTGTCAAACAACGTGCAAACCCACTCTTTATGCTCGGGAGTAAGCCTTTGCCAATAAGTATTTGCAACGTTTACAAAGTCGTTAAACGTTTTAATTAAATTGTCAGCGATTTCTATTCTAACATTCGCTTGTTTGGGCGGTTGCGCTTTAATAGCTCTCTTCGCTTGACTACTATGATCCGCTTTGATTTGCAAAAATAATTTTTGAATTTCGTCTCATATAACCGACATGAATTTGCAAAATGTATTACAAATATTATTACAAATAAAGGATCTATTTAAAAAATAATAATTGCAACGGTAGAACTAATTTTCGTAACAATACCGCTGACTTCGCAGTGCTCCGGATGATGTTCCCTTTTCTCTGGTGGTCATCGTCCCTTGCGATTTTCGTAACCGCACTCGATTAGGAAATTGCTGAGTTGGTTTTTCGACACTAGCTGTCCAAAACTGCACATTAGCACTAGGCGATGTTGCTCCACTTTCGGGTCACTTCCGCGATACTTGGCACCTTTGCGCAATTCGCACCTCACTAAAACTAACAGGTCACTAAACTTTTGGAGATGAAGCCTACTAAACCGTCGCTGTTGACACAGCCCTTCTGATTGCTTTTTTCCTTATGTGGCGCGTGTACACCTTTATCAGCTTGAAAGCAAAAGACACTACCATAATTCCGAATATGACATGAAACATGATGGTTACATCGGCTGAGAAACGCACTTGGGGTTCTTGGACTATAAAGTTGGAATTTACCACTCCATTCTCTGCCAAATCTTGAGTCGTCGTAGCTTCTTTACTTTTTGTTGCGCCCATCTTCCAATAAAACTAGGGATCTTCACAAGGCACTAATCACATACACTTGGTTTTTAGATTAATGTCACGGTCGCCATGTAATGTTTTGAATTACCAGAGATACGGCAAAATGATACTCAGGATGTAAGAACTACACTTAACGTTTATTAATTGCTTTGTATTACATCTTATTGATCCGCGATCGGTATTTACCTGTTCGCGATTACACTTACTCTGCTGTATCGATTACCTTATGCTCAGCTTATATTATATGGGTTAGTTGCAACATGCCAGAGGTGCATTTTTACCACTACATGGCCCTTAATAAGACAACTAATTTTTTATTATTAAATACATATTATATTTTTCAATAATACAAAACACTTACATCAGAAGTGTTTCCTCTACACTTAAAACCACAAAAATCAATTTAAAACATCAAGTAAAAAAAAAAACCCTTTGTTTTAAACAAAGTGTTTGTTTTTAATTGGGTGTTTTAAACATGTTTTAAACACAATGTTTTAAACAGTTTGTTTTAAACTTTCCAACCCTGGTTTTACCTAGTACTCGTATTCGTGGCTAAAATAAAAATTTACTCGTACTATTTATTTGTACCGTACGAATACCAAAGTACCGACTGATTTTTTAAAATTTTTTATCAACTCTTGCCATGAAATCTGGACGGCATGTCTTAGCTTAAGTGAAAAGTACATCATTGCACTCCTTTATGCTGTTTTACGGTAAAGCTACGACATGCCGTCGAAATTCCATGGCAAGAATTGATAAAAAATTTAAAAATTCACGCAGTATTTTTTATATGTACAGACCGGCCAATAAAATGTTAGCAACATGTTGATATTCGTGTTGTTGACATGTATCCCGTTAAGTAGCAACAAGTTGATGAATACTCGTCAACATCGGGCGGTGTGACATTAAAAAAAATCTGTTACCGGTTGCTTGTATCCGTGTTTTCCATTTCAAATGGAAAACATCGTTCAGTGTGGACGTGTTGTCAACAAGTTACGTCGAACCATAGTAGTGAGGTTTCTTTTCAATTTCAGGTTTCCATTATCAGGTACGTACTTTTATTTGTGCATATCTTTATTATGTTTAAAATTCTAGAATTGCGGAACGTTCAAAATAAATCAGACATTAAGTTGTCGTCATGGCTTGTCCCATTGTTTTAAATTTTTCTCTTTCACCGTCTTCTTTTTCGTTTTTGGGCATGGGCAGCTATTATAATGAAAGCAGTATTAGCACCAGCAGCAATGTCTAATTACATATCATATATAATAATATATAATATAAATAATATAAATAATATAATAATAATAAACTTTAAAAGAGTATTAATTACCGCCCTCTTGACTGCAGCCCTGTGAAGAATTTAATTATCCTTAACTGATCAGTCGTGATCATACTGCACTATATATATATATATATATCATAAGATTTTGCGAGTTTAAAAGATACATTTTCTAGTTTTCTCGATTCTTTAAATAGAATATAGATCTGTCAATTTTTAACATTTATTAAAATAAAATATTTATTATGTTTTCAAAAAAAAAGAAAGAGAAAAAAAAATTTACCTTTTCAGTTTCCGTTGACAACCTTGTTTATTTTGACAACGTGTTATATTTTTCACTTCTGACGAAGCTGTCGAATGACGGTGAAACGTTAAGTGTATAGTGCGAGATTTAGTGTCCGGTTAAAAGATTTTGGAGTAAATAATGTACAGATGCAATATACCTACAAAGTAGATTGCATACAGTATACAAATAATGTACATTATATACTATACCTACGGTTGTGAAGTTATTGAGAGTTGAAAATTGATTTTTGTTTCAGTAAGGTGCGATAAATCTACCTAATTTTGTCAAGTAGTACATGAACCCTGCAATAGATTAGTATTAACTAAATAATATTTTCACCTTTTTTCCCCCGGTTTACTTATAATTCATATTTTACTACAGCAAATTCTTTGCATTTTGTAGTCTGAGAGGATGTTGCAACTGTGTAAATGTGTATCCAGGTAACTTAAAAATCAGTGTCAAATTTGAAGTGTATTTTCGTAGAATTCTCTCACTTCTTACTGAAAATCAGGTTACTAAGAAACGACGCTAGATACATGTTCCTGAATAGAATTAAAGAAAATGTTCTATTCTTTACACTGCGTTGCCATATTTAAAAAACTTTGATCGACTATATTTTGGAAACTATACGTTCTTCGAGAAAATGATATTATATTTTTCGATACAGTTTTTAACAGAGAATCGCGTGGTGTGAATATTTGTCGGACGTTATGATACAGTCTGCATTGATATTTTAAGTGTTCGATTAATTTTTATTTTAAGAACAAAACACGATATAGTTAATTAACTAATTTATTTAAAAGCAAACTGATTTATTTATAAACTTACACTATAACATTAACATTTATTTACAAGCCTATATCTATTTTAACAGCCGAGCGGAAATCTAACGCGAACTTTAATGCGAAACTGTCCAACGCCGAATTCTTGCTGAACTGTCGCCCACTCCCGGCCGCGTGCATTTATAAGGCGAAGCTGTTGTTCTCATATTTTCTGGAGCGCGACAGACTGTCTGGTCTAATTTATTCCGCCGCCGGAATTCTCTAGGCTGTCGCCTAAGGCGCGTCGGCTAGACGGCTGTGACGCAAGAGACAGTCTGACGCCGGCTGGTGTCGACGAATCATTACAATATCAAATTCTGAAAAGAAATTCGTTTAATTAAAAATATTTAAAAAGAAATCTTTTACAGAGCTGAAGTACAAAGGGTTCTTTTTTAATTATATTTTATTGACAAAACAGCGGATTAAAAATTACGTGTAAAATTTAATTAAAAAATCATGAGTTTAATGTTTTTATGTTGATTGACATGTACATACTTACATGTGAGTGCCGAAAAATATGAAACCGATCATGACTAATAAAATTTGACGGCCCAGAGATCGATTATAATTTCAATGTTTTAAAACAAATTTTCACCAGTCAGATACTTTTGATCTATATTTTACTAATATCTAAAACAATATTCTATTTAAAAGATGAGTAAACTTCTCCATTAGGGTTCGTAATTGGACGTGCTATTTTTAACCTGATGAAACAAATTCCACAATTTCGTTTGAAGTTAAAGAAATATCGCCCGGAGCAGAAAGCTGCCTTGATGTTACGTCATTCGTTCATGTTTTGTAGTAATATACTATACAAGAGTAAAATTACGTTACGGTACGGTTGAATGCACCGACAACACGATTATGTGTATGACCCCTTACACCCTGCGTCGAGGATAAATCTGAACGACGGAATATCACGAAGCGAGCAACATCATGTTTATAAATAGGGTAAACTGCGGATAGTTGCCTCAGTGGAATAGACGCCCCGATCCTAAAAAATAATACTTCTAAGGCTCGATTTTACAATCGTCGGATAAGCATTATTCTTAGAATAACCTGGCGTAGGTGTGACGTAGATATGGAGGAACATTTAAGGATATTCGGCGAACAGTTATTGCGTCCTTATTCCACGATTGTAAAACTGGGCCTAACTGTAAAAAAATGTCGATTTTAATATACTGGGTGTTTCACGACCTTTCCGACAAACTTCGGGGTATAATATTAGAGACACTACAGAGTAAGAAAGGCATGTAATACTTTTATTTTTCGGTCTCAGTTACCGAGATAAGAATTTTTGAAAAGCGACCCTCACTGTTTGAAAACCGCTGTGTTTTTATTAATTCTCCGTATACTCGATGCGAGACGGTGCTGGGCGTGCTCCGACACTTGCTTATAATATGTAAATATGTATCACGTGCGGTCTCTGCAGTTCCCAACCGTTTGGGTCAGATTCGCTAGAAAAAAAAAGCTTCCAAGACAAAATTGGTAGGGGACTTTTTTATCCCCTTTAACTCCACTATCACCTCCTGCAATTTGTCGTATTCGAAAGATAGGATCTTAATTATTGCAAATTTTTAAAATTTGTTTTCGCTATTACTTAGGTATGGTGTAGGTGCATGATTTAAAATTAGTTACAATTGTACAGGGTGATTCGTGTGACTGTACCATATGAAAGTTATGCTTGTTTAAATGAAAACAATATCACGCCAGACTTCAGGGTGTGCAAACGGATCGCCCAATTTCAGTGTGCAAAAATTTCGTAACGGATGAGATACATCTATTATTATTTTGTGGTCCAAAATATCTGAAGAAATTCTTTCTGTGCTGGGTAAGTATTTGCATTTTTTGTTTTGTTATTCAGATACAGGTGTAATATATACACTGTCTTTCAAGAAGTGTGCTACAAATGGGATTTTTTTTTATTATCGATTTTTATAAAAATTTATTGACGCAGAACGCTTCTGCATCCCTTAAAGACAAATTGAGGAATGCCAGATGAAATTTATCTTGAATGGTATACAGCGTGGACACCGAGAAATGAAGATGGTTTAAGAGTAAAGTGCCCTTATTTTACAAGATACAAGAAAATATCATAAGAATAAGTTATTCAGAATTAAAAGTTATAGCTAAATATTTATATAAGTTATAGCTAAAAATTACAGCTTCCTACCTCAAAAATAAAAAAATCACATTTTATTGCGAATATAATATACACATTACATTACGAAATAGTGTCCGCCAAAATAATATGAATAGGAAAACACGAAATTTGTTCTTATTTCTCAATTATTTCATTTGGTTATGAGTGATTATTTCAATGCGTTCCAAAACTTTGTACTTTCTTGTAGCACACTTTTTGAAAGACACTGTATGTGAAAAATGTTATAACTGATAATATTATTATTTTTTTATTGAAATGGGCATTTATCCTATACGAAAAGGATAGTTACCCTGTTTTTTGAGAGTAGAGTTGCGCATAGGGGCATCTAACTTTTAACTAATCACTGTAAGCAGTTTCTAATTTAGATTCACTATGCCTCTAAAATATGTTCGTAAGATCGGTGCTCGTCCTCGTATGAAGTGGTCAGAAAAAAACATTGATTTGATTTTTCATTAAGTAAAGAAACTGCCGGACGCGTTCGTTGTGATTGTCCTCGACGCTGAGTCAACGCAGTATAAAACTCATCACATCACTTACTTCTGCACCACTTTGATAATACAGCAAGAAATCAAAAAGTGGGGTATCTATCTTCTACTACGTTTGGATGAAATTTAATAAAACTTAAACGATTTGAAAATAAGCAGGAGGGATTTTTTGTTTTTTTTTTTCTTTCTTTCTTTACAATTTTCCTTTCATAACGAACAGTAGCACTTATGCTTTTTTTATCATTTCATTTTTAATTTCTGCCTAAATACGTTACGTGAAAATAAAGCTTTCTAGATATTCTCTATCCCAATGCTTTCAATAATGAAAATAGTTTGTTTTTGCGGTTACCAGATTAAAACTGTGGATACTTACGAAAATAAATTTTCTAGAATTCGATGAAAGGCATTAACAGAAAAAGGCATTATGTTAAAAAAAATAAACCCAATGAGAGTAAGTTCCAATACGTAGGTAATTTAAATACCTACTGTTCGTTATCATCACATAGGTAGCTCGTGTAACAGTACATTGAACATTTTATCAATTTAATTGTAATAGGCGTCCTTTCTATAATGTCATGCGTACTAATCATCCACAGAAAAATCAAACTGTCGAAACAAAAAGTAATTATCTACTGCGCTAATCATTAGTCGTCAGTACATAAGCTCATAATATCAGCTTTTCAAATATTAATTTCTGCCAGAAGCAGTGGCCATCAATGATGAAATACCTGAAACGAATAAAACGGCGGTAAGTCTAGCCCTTTATTTTTAAACTACTTTTCGAATTTAAATATTTCTAAAATTTTAAACTTTTCATTAAATATTTCTGTTTCCAACGCAACGAAAGTATTGGTGTTGACTGGATTAGTATCACAAAAATTCACAGAACTAAACATGGATCGATTTTAGAGGTCAGGCTAAACTGTATCACGTGAAATGTACCGTGTTGCTTGTTCTTATCTTTTCTACACGATTGAAAATTACAACTTTCGCGCATAAGTTTTAAATTTTTTTTTATTAATCAATAAAAGCTCATTGAACATTTCTAAAATCATTTTTATTATTTAAACACAATAATTATTAGTTAGTTAATCATTTTGTTATAATATCACTTAATTTAGAAACGTGGAAAATCTATTATTTTATCGTGTCAAAAATTTGCATAGATTTCAATATGCTGATTTATTACCTATATGTTGGACGGCAGCTCTTAGCTTAAGTGAAAAGTATGTCATTGCACTCCTTTATGCTGTTTTACAGTAAAGCTACGACATGCCGTCCAAATTCCATGTCAAGAGTTGATAAAAACTTTAAAAAATCACGCGATACATATACGCATATTTTTCTTTTGTTTATAATGCGATGAATATAAATATGTTTTCTATAGAGCACATAAACGCTAGGTCACTTGTTAGGAATTTTGATGTTTTGAAGCAACATATTTTATCGAATAGCTATGACATAATAAGCATTTCGGAAACTTTATTGTCACCTAGTGTAGATGATGATATAGTATCTATTGAAGGTTACTACTTTCTGAGATTTGACAGATCCAATGGGTGTTGGTGTAAGTACTTATGTAAAGAATGTTCATAAGACTGATCTTGTCTCTGTAGAAATTAATATACATTATGAACAACTGTGGTTTTCTACTAGAATAGATAAATCAGTAGTTTTTGGTGTCGTTTATAAATCTCCCAACACTGACGTTCCCTATTTTTTAAGCGCTCCTGAAGATACTTTAGGTGACCTCTTGATTTTACTGATGTTATATGTGTCGGAGATTTCAACATAAACCTAACTACGATAGGTCTAGTAAAATCTTCCAGAATATTATTAACTCTATCGTACTAAAACTAATTATTTCTCAGCCGAGAAGAGTTGGAGCTTACAATTCTTCATTAATTAACAATACAGGCTGTTACAAATTTTCGAGGCTCACCATTGAGATCTCGGAAACGGTAAGAGATACGAAGTCGGTTAAATTAGGGCAAAGTTGCGTATTTTAGTGTTGAACAATAATCCGTTTTGAAAAATCTTCTACGATTTGTAGTTTTTGAAATATTCTCAAAAAACCGAAAAACGTAATTTTCTTTTTTCTTTCTTCCTGAAGTTATTATGGCCGGGATCATAATAAAATTAATACGTTCTACAGGCACTTTTTTGAGCTCTTTACGATGACATCATTAGATTTTACTTGAAACGTTTCGTCTCTCTCATCATCAACTTCATTTTTTCTTATGGGCAACACATTGGATTTTAATACCATTAAATAGATCTATTTTTTCTGATGCCTTTCCATGTATCACACATCCAGATTTAATAATCTGAAACAGCTATAAATGCAAGAAATTGTTGAAAATAACAAAGCAAAGAAAAATATGGTATGCTGTGAAGACAAAAAGAAAAAAGTTTGATATAGCTTCGGAGTTTTATTTCGTTTATCACAAAAGCAGATTTTTGTAAAAATTTTAGATATAAAAATGAATAATGCGAATCCAGAAAAGACGTAAATTTTTAAAATGTATTGTGCTAACAACAACAATTTAGTAATAGCAAGAGAAATTTACTTCCAACAATATCCAGAAAAACGACAATGAAGCAGTAGTTAATTAGATTCATAAATAAATTGTACATTTTTATTATTAAAGCAAGAAACTATCACAAAAAATTATGTCTTGAAAAAACTCTCATTCTTGTAAATTTAAAAATGTATTGTGCTAACAACAACAATTTAGTAACAGCAAGAAGAAATTTACTTTCAACAATAACCAGAAAGACGCCATTCACAAAGAACAATGTTTATCAAGTTAGATAGAAACATTGCCTTTTTTGGATCTTATCATAAATTTCGAAGGATGCATCCAGATCGCCTTAATGATGATGAGAATGAAGAATTATTAGAAAAGGTAATTAATAGTTATTTATAAAATGTATAAAATTATGATACCACAAGAAAGAATATTTCCTCGAGCAGTAATATCTTTTAAGATACGAGTTTTCTAAAGACATACATAATTTGATATTTTCTTACTTTAATAATAAAAATGAATAATTTAATTACAAATCTAACAAACTATTGCTTTGTCGTTGTCTTTCTGGATATTGTTGGAAGTAAATTTCGCTCGTTATTTTTGAATTGTTGTTGTTAACAGCACAATAAATTTTTTATTTTACGTCATTCTTGGATTCATAATATTCATTTTTAGATCTAAAATTTTCACTAAAATCCGCTTTCGTGATATACGAAATAAAACTCCGAAGGTATATCAAACTTTTTTTGTGTTTGTCTTCACTGCATACCATATTTTTCTTTGCTTTGTTATTTTCAACAATTTCTTACATTTATAGCTGTCTCACTTTATTAAATGCTGGGGCGTGTGATATATGGAAAAGTTAAAAAAAAATAGATCTATTTAATGGTATTAATACCCAATGTGGCCAAGAAAAAATGAAGTTGACGATGGTCACAACGAGACGAAACGTTTTAAGTAAAATCTAATGATGTCATCGTAAAGAGCTCAAAAAAGTGCCTGTGGAACGTATTAATTTTATTATGATCGCTGCAATAATAACTTCAGGAAAAAATAAAAAAGAAAATTACGTTTTTCGGTTTTTTGGAAATATTTCAAAAACTACAAATCGTAGAAGATTTTTCAAAATGGATTATTGTTCAGCACCAAAATATGCAAATTTGCCCTAATTTAACCGACTTCGTATCTCTTACCGTTTCCGAGATCCCAATGGTGAGCCTTGAATTTGTAACAGCCTGTGTAGTTACCACTATGGATCGTAATTTAATTGATTGTGGGAGTGATCGATATGTCTAAATTTTCGGATCACTTTTTTGTTTATGGAAATTTTTTAACAGAGCTGCCCAAAAAGTCACTTAGTACTCGTATATTCCGTGACTTTCATAATATATACTACAACACTTTTACATTAGATTTACAATCATTTCCTTGATCCTTTTTATATGAGCTTAATAATATACAGGGTGTCCCTTAAATAAGGGGCCATACGGTAGCAATGGATAGGTGACCATACACAATAACTTTTTTTCTTCTAATAAAATTACGAAAACAGCATCGTTTGGGAGATATGCTAAAGTATAATACTGTGTACGAACAGGTGTTGCCTTCCGCAATGGAGGGCATTTCGAACACTTGCTATATACATCACGGTAACTAAAGACATAACAATCGCAGTCCAAAGACCTCAGCAATGTGTGTCATTATGTTGAGCGACTTGGAACAGCTGGTTCTTTGAAACTGCTGCTATCCGTAGGGAAAGAAGCTTACTTACAATACAGTTTAACCAATAACACTCCGGAAAAAATTTAGAAAGATCTTACTAATTTAGGTTTACATAATAAAACTTCAAGTCTTTAGTTACCGTCTCATCTCACTGATGTTAATGCCAAGAACAGATATTTTGTAAATACTACAGGCATAAATTCCTCTAATTCTAATTTGCCACTGTTTTATGACAATAATACACATATTGCGTATTCCAAGTTACATATTTGCATTCGTGTCCGTCTTTGAAGGCGAGTTATCCAAACTTCTTCACTCTGTCAAATTTAACTCATGTCTGATAAAATTAGTATTCAATACTTACCCAGCGAAAACATGTACGTTTATTCAACGTTAATTTCACGTTGTTACGGTGGAAATAACGTTATTCGTTGAAAAATGCAACGTTGTTTTTTGGTTGAATTAGCAACCATAATTATACCACGTTTGTATAACGTGTTTTTTAACGATCAGTTTAATATGAACGTAATTATAACGTGAAATAAATATGTAATAATTTTGTCTTTTTACGACGTGATTTATACTATGAGTAAATGCGATGTATCTACCGTACAAATATTTAAGAAAGATATTCTTTTCTATAATTTCCAAGTGTTCTTTTATTGCAAACTAGTTTCACCTACAATGGCATCGTCAGTGCATCAAACCTTCAAGTTAAAAAATACATAATAGTAAAATATAATATTTAGTTAAAAATAAAAATTACTTACGGGTATTTTATAAAATTAAGATTTTAAATTTAAAGTTTTGCAAATCACCTTTTAGAAACTTCCCATAATTTTGACCCTACAATTAACACAAAATTATTACATAATTTTTTGAAAGGTACCAAATTAGATATCGCTGAAAATTTAGAAATATTTTTACATACTTTCTTGTTTCCTAATGCTATTCTTAATGAACAAACTTTTTTCAACACAAATAATTTCTTTAGTTCGATTGATTGGAAATCTTGTATTTGAATTCGTAACCTGTATCTAATAAAACACAGCTAAATTTTACGTTCTTCAGATATTTATTTATTATTTCATGACATTTTAAAAAATACATACAACTTACATCTATTCTACACATAATTTAAAATCTTAATTTTATAAAATACCCGTAAGTAATTTTTATTGTTAACTTAATATTATATTTTACTATTATGTATTTTTTAACTTGAAGGTTTGATGCACTGACGATGCCATTGTAGGTGAAACTAGTTTGCAATAAAAGAACATTTGAAAATTATAGAAAAGAATATTTTTCTTAAATATTTATAACAGAATCTATAAACAGCATGGAGAATTTCAACATTAATATCTACCGTACGTTGATTACCATATCTTTTCAACGTTAATTCAACATCTGCTATTCTACGTAATAAATGAGAAAAAAATTAACGAAACTAATACGTTAGATAAATCATAATTTACAACTAAATTTTTTACCCACGTTTTATAAAGTTATTTTAACGTATACCGAATAAATATGCGCTACAAAACGTGATGTTGACGTTAGAAAACACTTAATTTTACAGTGATTGTCTATCGTGTTCCACACCTTTGAATTCTAATTTTACTAAAAATCTCTGAAAGATGAGGTTCTTCTCCATGCTTGGCAGCTTTGAAATGAAACTAAACAGGTATGAAAAGTACTGCTGATTTGCACACACGAGTCAACCATAGCCTCTTTTTAAGTTGACGTAATCTGTCAATTTCAGTTAGTTTGAATTTGATGCCCAAAATCTGTGATTAAAAATACTAAAGAACGCAATAGTCAATCAATTATACATACATATTGTCACGAATACTCATTGGGGACAGCTGTATACAGAGTGGAAAGTTTAACTGGAATAAATTCTGTAACTTAGAAAATTACAATTTGTAAAAAAATTCTTGGAACAGGTCAATTTTTATTTTTAATGGCGCATATTACAAAGGGACTTTTTTAACTTTTCAATTATTTGGAGGGGTGAAACGACCCCTAACTATGTTTTTTTTAATGGAAGGATATGTTGAAAAAATTGGAAATACAGCTACATTTTATTTTTTTATTTTTCTTTAGCAGTAAAAGGTAAAAAATTAAAAAAAAAGAATTTTTTTACTAAAACCGTTTTTAATGCCAAAAATTCAGGAACTCCATTTTTTATTAATTGATAAGAAGAAATAAGCATTCCATTTGGTATCGTATTGTTGCGTGTAGCCAATAGATGGCGCTGCCAATGCGCTAAATTTTTAATTGTACGTAATTACCCACTGAAGTTTTTCCTAATAGGTGGATAGGAAGAAGAGGACCGATGACCGATTGAGTGGCCAACAAGATCTCCAGATCTTACCCTTTTAGACTTTTTTATGGGGGTATTTAAAAAGTAAAATTTATGTGACTAAACCAAACGACATAGCAGAACTCCAGAACTTCAAATTCTGCATGAAATTAGGAGAGTAACGCCGGAAATGTTACAAACTGTTAGGGATCGAATTTATAATCGATTAGGGTATTGCCAAGTGAGAGGTGGCGAACATTTTGAACATCTGATGCGTTAAAATCGTTCTAGTCAAAAATTTATTTTTTATTCTTTCGCCTTTTACTGTTTAAGAAAAATTACAAAATAAAACGTAGCTGTATTCCCAATTGAACAAGCTTTAAGAAAAAAAAGTTACTCAACATAAAAAAACATTAAAAAAAATAGTTAGGGATTGTTTCATCCCTCCAAATAATTGAAAAGTTAGAGAAATCCATTTATAATAAGCGCCATAAAAATAAAAATTGACCTGTTCCAAGAATTTTGCTACAAATGGCAATTTTCTAAGTTACAGAATTTATTCCAGTTAAACTTTCCACGGGGTCACTTTGCTGAACTACGAATAATGGATTAATTGCGCGGGACAGTCGATTCGGGACCGAGCGGGAAGGTGGCCCAATAGCGAAGGGTGCTCAATAAAGCCTAAAAATGGTGCGGTGGTTTTTCTGAAGAGGACCTTCCTTTTTAGAGCCGAGAACCGGGACAAAGTAAGCAAGTCTTTGTTATTCCGGTAAACTACCCCCAAGTGCCTTTAGCCCATATCTGGACGGAACCGTCTACCGAGAGCTACGTTTGCCCCAATAGCTGAATTTATTGCAAGCGCGAAGAGAGCGTGACAATATTGCGGTGTTTATGAGCAGCATGTAATTTTTTTTAAATTTTCATAAAGAAATAATTTTGTAAATAATAAAGTAAATTGAGAGTACTGTATTAAATGTGTTTTGTCGAATATTTTAAGTTAGTGTAAATATTTTTAGAAATAGGCGATTTAGAATTACATGTTTATTATAAATCAATTATTTAGAATTTTTGAAATGTATATACAAAGAAAATAAGCTTAGGATTGTAATAATTAGAAAAATTGATTTAATGATGTTATGATAATAATAATAATAATAATACTGTTTATTATCAAATATCAGATACAGAAAAAAATGATATTGATAAACGTCAAAAATATATAAATATAGAATAGAAATAAGCGTAAACGTCATACGAGAAAATCACCGACGAAGTAACAGCATTTCTGGAACAAAATTACTTTTAACTCTCTCTTAAAAGTACTAATATTAGGTGCATTTTTAATATGCTCTGGAAGGGCGTTAAAGAATTTACATCCGTTAAAGAAAACACCTTTTTGGTATAAGGCAGTAGAGTGAGAGAAAGGTCGAAAATTTGATTTAAACCTAGTGTGATAGGTATGATTGGCATTATTAGATGTGAAAAACTCTGAATACAGTGCAACCTCTTTAATCCGAACACCGTGTTGCAAGGGGGTATTCGGATTACCGACTCGTTCGGATTATCGGATGTGGGTGAATAAAAAAGTCAAACTATATCTTACTTATTTTTATTGGTTAAAGTAACTATGTACATAGATGAACACAAAGAAATAAAAAAAAATACTAATAACAAAAGTAACATATTTAAAATAAAAACTTAAGAAAACCAAGAAATCAACTATCAATTACATACATAGCAACATTGTCTTATACTTTGGCAAGAAAATTTGTAATTTTCATTTGTTTCATACTCTCTCTTTCTAAAGTCATAGATTGACCCCGAAGTTCATTAAGTAAAGCCAGTCGGTTCTCAGATATATTATTTTGAGTCGCCCATTGTATACATTTGTCAAATGCTAACACGGCTTCTCCGTGTTTTACCAATACCAAGTTAACACATTCTTCGGCACTAGAATCGCTACCAATGTCTTCAAGTTGCTCTTGGATAATGGATTCATCCGTTAAAATCATATCAGACGGCTCATTACGCTTAAATACCCATTCCTCAATTTCATTATTTTGAAGATTTTCGTCAAGTTTTCCACTTAGACTACAAATCACTTGTAAATCGTTTTCTATTTCTGGTATTTTGTCTACTTCCGCCAGTTTTTTAGCTAATCTTGCTAATGGAATGTCGTCTTCATCGTCCTCGTCAGATAAATCTTCTGTAATATTTTCTGAAGGCTAAACCTTACTCCAGGATTTTTTAATCAAGTCGGTGCTCACATTTTTCCAAGCATTATCCAAAGAAAGTACAACATGCTTTAGATTTATATTTTTTAGTGTTTGAGGAATAGGGTCTCCAGATTCAACAACTTGCTGAAGCAGACTTTTGCGATAAAACAACTTAATGGCTTATATTACGTGTTGATCCATTGGTTGCAATAGCGGTGTACAATTTGGTGGTAAAAACATTACGGAAATTTGGTCGTCATCACTGGATAATTCTGTCGGATGCCCTGGAGCATTGTCCAATAACAAAAGTGCTTTTGGGCTTAAGTTAATTTCTCTCATTTTTCCTCGTACAGATGGCACAAATTCGCTATGGAACCATTCACTAAATATTTCTTTGGTAACCCATGCACGCTTCTGTCCTTTATAAGAAACTGGAATATCAAAATTTCCAAAGGCCCGTGGTTTTAAACTTTTGCCTAAGACCAGGAGTTTTAACTTATGACTTCCAGAGGCATTCGAACAGGGCATGAACGTTATCCTTTCTTTGCTAATCTTCATTCCAGGAGCCGATTTTTCCCCAGAATGTGCCAATGTTTTACTTGGCAACACTTTCCAAAAAAGTCCACTTTCATCTGTATTGTAGACTTGATCAGGAGTTAGCTTCCTTTCTTGAATTACTTTTCGGAGTTTTTCTATAAACGGCAGCACAGCATCAAGATCACTTGAGAGTGATTCCCCACATACAGTCAATTGACGAATGCCAAACCTCTTCTTAAATTTTTGAAGCCACCCGGTACTAGCTTTGAAATCGTCCTTCCCTGTTATGTTTTTGTAGAAAAACTTTGCCTTTTCACATAAAATATTTCCAGAAATTGGAGTACCTGTAACAAAATAGCAACCTTTGTTTACCTGTTAAGATAGATGAATAATTATTGCTATCTTACCTTTAGTTCTCTCTTGTAGAAACCATGTAAACAAGGCTTTCTCAACAGCCGGATTTGAACTAAGCTTTAAAGTTTTTCTATCTGCCGGTCCTTCGTCCGTAGTTGAATAATAGCTCATTATGTTAGCCCGATTTTTCTTTATATCACTCACTGTAGCCTTTCCAATTCCAAATTCTGTTGCGATTTTTGAATAACTTTCGCCTCGATCTATCATTTTTAAAATGCTAATTTTTTCCTGTAACTTTAACGTTACGTGTTTTCTTTTAGACATTTCTTTATTTTAAACTACACAGAAAACACACTAAACACACAAAGTTTTTTAAAATATGTTTACTCTAAAGCAAAGCGGACATTACAATAACACCGTTCTATTCCGTGTGGCGTACGCGTCGGTGAGATCATCCAGCAGCGGCCAACAAGTTCCTACAGGCAACGTTCGGATTAACGAATATGCGTTCGGACTATGACATTGTCGGCGGCGCGTTCGGATTACTGGATGTTTGGATTAACGTGTGTTCGGATTAAAGAGGTTGCACTGTATTTATAAACAAAACAACACAGCTCAAAAATATAGATGGAAGGTACTGTTAAAATTCGATGAGTTTTAAATAATATGGATGTTAGAAGGAAACTGTAGGTAGTAAGGAGTTCGGAAATTGAACGAGTGAAGGCGGCGCGTAGCTATTGTAAGTTAAAGTCCCCGGTTCGGCTTTATTACCACTGCCTCTGCCCGCTTTACGAATCAGTCACGGAAGCGATACGGCATACGGAACTGGGGTCTCCAAGTGGCTTAGCGGTCTAGCCTAGCCGACTTGGAAAGTCGTGTTACTCGGCGGCGTGGGTTCGAATTCCACCATTAGCCATGTATGTTTGTTCAGTCTAATGATTTAGACCCCCACCTTTAATACACGTCGTAATTGTCTGATTCAACGTTACACGTGGACATTGCCGCGACATTTTTTCGTTGTTTCAACGTAACCATAACACACGAATTCAACGTTTGTTACATGTTATTCTACAACGTTTTTTATACGTATGTGTGCACTGGGGTTTAACGTTGAAATACCGTGGACAAAGACGTTTAAAAGAACTTGATTCGATATTTGTTAAAACGTATCAATAACACACGAATTCAACGTTGATTAATTGTTATTCTACAACGTTTTTTACACATGGACAGAGACGTTTAAAAGAAATTGATTGCCGCGACATTTTTTCGTTGTTTCGACTTAACAATAACATATGAATTCAACGTTTGGTTACGTGTTATTTTACGTTTTTTACAATTACGTGTTTTCGCTGGGTATATTATAATTTTTTGCTGCGTAACTGTGTTTATTCAGATTATTGGAAAGAAGCAATTGCGTTACCTCTTCCAAAGACTTCTAAACCCACATTGTATTGTCACGATCCTTAAAATTTTATAGGGTCACTGGGAGGTACCTTAAGAGCAACAGGGTAAATAAAAAACATACATACTCAATATACCCTTTTATTACGCAAAACCAACTTAAGCCTCTTTAGCAGACAGGATAAGATTCTTCCTTACTCGGGAACCGACCGCTGGACGCCCCGTACTCCCACACAACAACAATCTTCAATACCTCTTCAACACCTCTTCAACAATCTTCCACCATCTGCCGCGGTCTCCCCAGTCTTTACTATCTCCACAGTTCTTCGCTACACCTGCTTTTATTAATCCTGCCTGCTGACGTCAGCAAATCGTTCTCCTACCATTTACGTACTACTTTTAATAACCCTTATTAATTTGGAAAACAAACCCCTGTAAAATTAACAAATAAAAAAAAGGAATAAAATGAATATCATCCACCTTAGCATCATTTGTGACATTTCCCCCCTTGTCGCGCACACTCTCACCAAAGAATCTAAATAAAATAAAACCAAATAAAATAAAAGACCCAACGAAAATCTGACACTTAAATCGCGAGGCACAACCGAGTATAAGGCAAGCAGAACCTCGCAGCCGAGTGTGTATGGCAGGTTACCTGGTGGCGAAGAATTGCGACAAAACAAAAAAAAATAGCAGACAATAACGGAGATAGTCGAACCTACCTGAGTTACCCGATGGTTGGGCCGTTGCTGCGATCGGAATCCCGTGTCAGCGGAGAAGGGCGTGGGCAAACAGCTTCGCACAGGTAACAGAAAATTAAAATGGGCGCCACCTGTTGGCGACCGCAACAGCTTGTAAATGTGGGACTCCCCCAACTTACCAGGAGGTTCAAGTCCAAAATGATCCGTCCCAGAAGGGGACGTGAGAAAGGGGGTAATATCCGCAAAATAACGCAATGAATAAAAGTGAACGTTGACGTGAACAAACTTTAATTGGTAGGCCAGCGTCAAATATGGTATAGTACGATACTCCGAGCGCGTATCCGACAAGCCACAAAAATTTGGTTGCAAAATAAATGGTACAGTAGGTGTGGTACGTACAACGAAATAAATTTGTAAAACAAAATAAATATGACAGTGAACACGCGTATCGCGTATTAAATTATACCGTTCGTCCGGGATCCCAAGCGTACGTTTACAAAACAGGACTGAAAAGCAGTCGTAACACGTATATACTGCGTGTCTCTAAACCTCTGTCTTTAATTGAAACCACAGATAGTAGTCAAAAAAAGAAGCAAAATTTGTTATACAACAATACGGATAAAGTAAATACTAACTCCGGGAAAAATTAGTTTTCATTTTCAAAGAAATTGTTTGAGTAACGCTGGTTGACGATTTATATGGATTTAAATATCTCAGCTGCGCAGAATTGGAGTTTTTGTGACCATAAACGAATAAATACCGAGACGTATTTATTGGGCTAGGTCATGTTTGTCCGTCGCAAAAAAATTTCGTCAGGATTCTAAATAAAAACGTCTTCATGCGACGTTTCTTATTGCAATTACTTATTACTATTTATTTATGCTTATTTAATTAAAGTAAAATTTAAAAGCAAACTGAATTCGTAGCACAATAATGCATTTCAATTTTATTTGTTTCATTTTCATGACAGTACAACGATCTGTGTTTATGTTCAGTAATAAGACGAAAATAAATGTCTACTAAAAATGTTGATAAATATTAATTAAATCTAAGAAACGAGTGGCTTAATTAGTTTTCATGATGAAAATTTGATTCTGGTTTAAAATAATTCTGAATTTTCAGAAACGTTTACCTACATTCGTCTTGGCGATTTATTGGTTATCATAAAATAAAATTCGTTCTTTCGTTCTTTTATTGTTTGTTTTTATTATCATGCTGTCATAACTTCCGAGATGCTTACATTAGGGACGGGGTTAGAATGAAAAAATTTATCAAATTTACGTAGTGTGTAGTTTGTTTTGTGTTAGTTTAATATCTGTGTACATAACTTAATTTAAGTGTAAATAAGTAATAAATATGGCTCATGTGTATTCCAATGAGGAATTGATAGACATAGTGCTCTGTTATGACGAATTATGTGTTAATACCGCAGGACAACATTTTGAATATTTATTGTAATTAAGAATATCAGCGTCAGGAACAAGAAGTGAACTTTAGTAAAATTCTAAAGTTATAATGAATGCACAGGTATGACAACACATTCGATATGCATTTTGTGCTGTACTATACATTTTTTTTTATTTCGCATAAATGTATTTTATTTCGAAAAACGCATTTCGTTATTCCAGTAATTGTCGGTGAAACACGGATATAAAACAAATGTCAAAGACGAGCGCTGCGTCTGAGACCTTGACCTAGTTTGTGTTAACAGGAACACACGTCTCTTGGACGCCCTACCCAATTCAGACACAGCTCCACTGACAGCGCCACTTCGATAATTGAAGGACAATACTAAACGCTTCATTTTCTTGACAGCGGTTATCAAGAGAAAGATATTATGACGTATGTGAGCAACGTCATCATTTGTGACTTGTGTAACGAAAAGCGGTTATAAGCGGTGAGGGTAGGGCCGTGTTTGATTTTGTACTTATTTGGTTTTGTATTGACATGTGTGGATATATTATGCTTAGGTATATACGAATCCGAAAAAATACCCTGCGCGTCCCAAGAAGCTCTGAACGTCCTTAGTATTGCGTGGCTTGGGAAAATGCATAATAGCGTTGGTTTTACGAATACTTGGTTTGACTGCTCTCATATGTAGGGATGGCAACGATATATCGATATATTAGAAATATCGATATATTCATGGAAAGTATCGATATATATTATATCGATATTATAATTCAATATATTGGTAAAAATATCGATATATTTTGCAAATAACCTTTCGATATATTTTTTAGCTTGTGCAGTTTTAAAGAACAATGAAATCTGTTACCGGTATCTTTATAGTGATGATACAGAAAACTACTTGAAATATTTTTTAATTTCTTTCATTTTACGCCTGCCCTCTAGTAAGTAGTAAAGAAAATGGGTTAGGTTGAACTTTTGCAGAACCCACAATCATGCATCCCCATCTTTATTCCCCATAAAATGTATTTTTAAAGATTAGCCATGTAAATCCCCGAACAAATTACATTATTGGTTTTATAAATGGCCGACACAAAGAACCAAAGAACTTTGTGAGTCATTCGTTCTTGTAACTTGCGGAAGTAACGGTTTGATTTCTGAAGTGCGGTTTTGAAAATTATTGATTTTTTAAATTGTGGCTTATGTTTTAAGTTATGTAATAAAATATCGTAATGGCACCACTGAAAAGCAATATTAGTAGGTAAATATTATTAGTTCTTATGTTATTAATTTTTGTGCGAGTATATTAAAATCTGCCTTACTAATAAATTGAAATCTATTAAATATGCTGGGACTTATTTTTATTTACCTTTTTTTAACAATCAGTTAAATATATCGATATATCGAATGTATCGATATATGGTTAACGATATATCATATGAGTCGATATATCGATATATAATTTCTTTTTGCCATCCCTACTCATATGTAGATGGCCCAGGTATTCAATTTTACAGTCTTTTTCTATTGCTTTTCTCCTTTTGTCAAATGTGTTTCCTAATTTGTCAAATGACTTTCCAATCCGTTCAAAGTATTGTAACGAATATTACCTACGGTGATGTAATGCCGATACCTATGACGTCAGTTGATATAGCAACAATAATGTTTACTATTGACTGTCAGTTCTTGTAAAATACATAAAGTTTATAATTTATACCGTAAAAATAAAGAGTTTCTTAGTGGCTCGAATTTATAAACCAAATCTTTACTGGAAAGGAAACGAGTACGTAGGCCTATAGTATAGTAGGCCTACGGGTTGGAAAGTCATTTGACAAATTCGGAAACAATTGACAAAAGGGGAAAACCAAAAGAAAAAGACTGTTTCTTGAAGGAGCAGACATTTACCTAATTGATAATTAAACCGTAACTGCTAGCAACATTTAGAACTTCCTTTAAATTAATTATAGCTTCCTCTTGAGTTTTAGCAAGTATGATTAAGTTATCCATATAAGTCAAAACTATTCGACTGGCATTTGTTCTTTAAAAACAGCATTAATAAATTTTTGAAAATCTGATGGCGAATTACAAAGACCAAAAGGTACTCTTAAAAATTCAAATTGACCGTTTGGTGTGACAAATTACGGGTATCTATCGTTATCCATGGCTACATGAAAGAATCCATTTCGAAGATGTAGCGTACTGAAAATTGTAGCGTCTTATAGCAGATCTAGCTGATCCTCAATCAAAGGTAAAGGATAACGGTCTTTGAATGTTAGCAGTGAGCAACCGTGCACTCTCTGCCGCTGTTTCTTCTTATGCCGTCTTCTAGGAGGTTCGTCGTAGCTGTCGGTATCATCTTCAGAGTCGTCGTCACTTGCACTGTCGTTATTAGCACAGGCGTCGTTGCTATTATTTCCCTTGGAATTATCGGAATCGTCGTTATCGTCTTTATCATTTTTTTGTGCTGCACGCAACCGCTCCTACGGGAGCACGACAATTCGGTGTACGACAGTTCGGTGTACAACAATTCGGTGTACGACAATTCGGTGTGCGACAATTCGGTGTACGCGATAATTGGATGTACGACAATTCGGTGTAAGACAGTTCGGTGTACGACAATTCGGTGTACGACAATTTGGTGTACGACAATTCGGTGTATGACAATTCGGTGTAAGACAATTTTATACAGGGTGTATCAGGTATAAGGGACCATACGTCACCAGTGGGTCGATGACGCTCTATAGACTATACTTTGCCTCTGACAGAATAGAGAAAGTGCCATAGCTTTCGAGATATCGAATTATGAAGTAGTGAAGTAGCCCTGGCGCGTCTCCGCATGTACGAAACTACGCTTAGCGGCGCCAGAGCACAGTAAAATACTTAACCCTGACCATGCAGATGTGCTGCAGTTAAGAATGGGCGAAAATGTTGTTTTACAAGCATATCAATAAAAGTAATTTTACGATGAGAACGCTTCGAATGGGTAGGGTGCAATTATGTACCGTGGAGGTAGTTACTCATTAAACCGCCGCTAGCTCGGTAAGTATTAAATAAATGCCTTGATGAGGAAGCGTTCATATTATTATTCCTTTATTCTTCCAATAAATGCTAATTAGTTCGCACAAATACGACATCGTTTATGGTACATATCGTAAATGCTTCTCTAGCAACTTTTATGGTTATAATGGGCCGCTTAAATATTAAAATGTATTTAATAGTGTAACAGCCTTGTTTACACAATTGGTTCGCTTTTTTATGACATCCCAGTTGTACGAGATGACCTTATCCGAAATATCGATACGTTTCCAGAAGCACAGGTCCGTACTCAGTGCAGAATTTTTGATAAAATTTTCATAAAAAATTATATCAGTAGAAATCATTTTGCAACACTTTTTCGGACTGTACATGTAACCCTCACTTACGCCTATCACTATGGCCCCTTTAATACGATACACCCTGTATACAGTGACCGGCAGAAAGTTGGACACATATGGGAAATATTTTTATTACTGATTTTTCAGAACATTTTATTCTTTATGAAAGCCCCTGCATCTTCCCAAACTCAAAATACACTTATCAGAATTTGAATACCTGTTGTCATATACCGAAGAGATCAAATTATTTTTCAAAGTACGCGGAAATATTGTTTGGAAAAGTTATTTAGAATTGTTATGAGATCTCAAATATGAAATCATGGCCGCTACGATGGAAAAAGAAATTTTATATATTTTTCAATTTTTCTCGTACCAGCGTATGTATCGTAGAAGTTTAAATGTGTAGAGCTGGACGTTTCTTCAAGTGTGATATGAATATACCTCTGAGATAAAATTTTTGATATTTTTATGAAAAAAATTTGAGGAAAAAGTTATTGTGAAAAGCATTGTGAAAATCTCTTGTGCCAAGAACACATAGCAATTCGAAATTATTCTTATTATTACATAGTGAGATGCGGCCTACAGGTCATTTTTAATATTTTTTTTCTCAAAATTTTTCCCATAAAACATCATAGATTTTTGATGTGGTTGGATAGAGAATTCAATGAGCCATCAGAAACAAGAAAAAAAATGGGAGTTGCTATTTAAAAAAAATGTCGATGTCATTACTCGAAAATAAATGATAATTCTTGACAGAATTGATTTTCACAAAAAAACTTACCTTACTTATTTAAAAAAAAATTACCTGTCGGAGCGCTTTTTCGAAATATCAAAAGTAAAGAAATTACGAATTTTATCATTTTATTTCAGACTTTTGAGGCTTACTGTATAAACATATGGTGTGCACTTCTTGGCACTTTACATTATACCCTTAGAGGAAGTAAACACAGGAGGGAGCGTCAGTTCAAATACGTGGCGGACTTGCCAAAGCGTGTGTAGTGTCATAAAAGGTTTCTCAATTTGGCTGGCGTTTCCAGTGGCGAAAATTTTCCAATAGTATATTATTTTACAAGTTTCACAAGAAGGCTTATTGTAACACGAGTGGGGTTGGGGTTAAGTACCGCAACAAAACGAGTGGTACAATGCCTCTTGTGAAACGTGTAAAATATACTACTTTTTTCTATTTTGCGTCACTTTTTGAACAAAAATATCAAAAATATTGTTAAAAATTGGATCTCCCTAGTATATGGGGAATTTTAGTAGTAATGCGTGGCAACATTGACAACCTTTCATTTTATACAAAAATCAAACTGACAAGTTATTAATTTTTCTTGTCCAGCTTCATTGTTAAATAGCAAATAAATAATGAATTATTTTGTAAAATCTATTAAATATTTTCAATTAAAAACTGACTAAAATTTCCCCAAAAACAGTTTCACAATGAGCTTCATTGTGAAACTGTTTTTGGTGTCACAGTGAATTCATTGTGAACGCAAAGTAGAAAAAACTCATTGTGAGCGCAAAGTAGAAAAAAATAATAAATAAATAAAAAAATAATAAATAAATAAAAAAATAATAAAATCACACCACTATAAGTCAAGAATCACACTAAAATGTAATTAAATCAAATATAATATAATAATAAATTAAATACAATATGATTAATCAACATGGAATTAAGGACAAACATATCACTAGGTAAACACTATTGAAACGCCCGACGCTAATGATGCCGCAAACTGGCATAAAATTTCGTTACTTCTGCATGGACAGGAAGTGTAAATAGGGTTATAAAAGATGTTTGTACGGTGTCTGTTCCGTTCACAAAATTTACATTGCAAGGATAGCAGATGCGGTCTCCAGTTATTACTCCCTTCACGATTAAACCTACATCAGATTGTCGTACTCCGAATTGTCGTACACCGAATTGTCGCATACCCAATTGTCGCACACTCAATTGTCGTACACCGAATTGTCGTACACCGAATTGTCGTACACCGAATTGTCGTACACCGAATTGTCGCCTACACCGAATTGTCGCATACACCGAATTGTCGTATACCCAATTGTCGCATACACCGAATTGTCGGACACCGAATTGTTGCATACACCTAACTGTCCTTCATCGAATTGTCGTACACCGAACTGTCGTACACCGAATGGTCTTTCACCGAATTGTCAGGAACCACGGTTAACTACCTCACTATATCCCGGTTGAGACCCCAAATATTATGTGGTACGGTTTTCGTGAGGTTTGAAGCAAGGGACTAGGAGTAAAATGGATTTTAAGAATTAATTTTTTTGGCAACTTTCTCTCAGACATTGACAAAAATTACTCTTCTCACTCGAATAACAATAATAACTCAGTTTAAATATTCTCACTCGAATAACAATAACTCAGTTTAAAAAGAAAAACAAGAATTATATCGACACTATAATAATTATTTTTATTCAGAATAACATATTCTCTAATAGTGCTGCTGTTCATTAAAAAATATTTCTTTAATGTAGTAATAACATCGTAAGAGAAATTCTTATAAAAATATGATGAATTTTTACTCCTTCAGTAAGCATTATAAGTCAGGCGACTTTAAGGACTTGTATAAGAATGTAATATGGAAATATGTCTGATTATTTTATTAGTATACATCAGTTAATCATCAAAAATTACTAATTTAAAATCAAAATGCTCTTTGCAGCATTAAAAAAAATATATTTTTTCTACAATCGTGCGTAAAGTAGGTACTTTAAAGGTTAATTTTAGTTTGTAAAGTGTCACTTTTTACGCACTTTTGCAAAGTATTTTTCACGCACTACTGATTAAGTTAAATGGATTTTGTTTAAAAATGCATGCGTGCCTCCCCCCGCCTCCCTCCGCTTCCCCTCGTCCCCCACAACCCGCTTTCCGCGCTTCTTCCCCGCTCACCCTATTCATAAATGTTCAGTAATAAATGTGACGTTATGTATAAACAATAAAAATGCTGTTACTGTGCTCTAATGGTGTGGTAATGATAGATAAAACTATTCTTACTGTTAAAGGTCTAAATAATAATAAATTTATCATTGGAGAGAAGGAAATGAGAACTTAAAATATAATGCCGTGAAAAATGACGAGAGTGAAGTTGTAGTGTAAGTATGAAATGAAGTTGGTTGCGTGGATGTGTTATGCACTTAAAAAGGTTAAAATGGGATTAAATTTAACATTGATTTGGTCATTGAGACAAGTTCTGTTTTTGTTATGTTTGATTTTATGTATTTCATATGCTTCAAGTAAATTAAGTTCGTAACCTTTTTCTTGTTCGTGCATTAGTTTTATGCTTTAGGCAGTGTTGGGCAAGTACACGAATCTTTTACTCGAATTTTGTACAAAAGTACTCTTTTTTGAGTACTTGTAAGTACTTTTCGTTTGGAGGACTTAATACTCGTACTTGTTGAAAACATTAGAGTATACTCGTAAAAAGTACTCGTCAAGTTGTGACCTTTTTACGAGTACGGGATTCCCGAATTTTCTTCCATATTTATTCTCCCTCCACTATTTCACGTCCGCTTATCGTTGAAAGCTGACTCCGATTGGCGAGTAAATATATACCTATACGAATTAAAAAGATATAAGATGATATATATATATATAAGATATAAGGCATTAAGAACGTCGTTGCATCGCACGTCGTAAAGTCTTCATTTGTTTGATTAAAGATGTTGTCTGATTGCATAAAAGCAAAAAAAAATAAATAAATAGTTTTGTTTTATGTATCGTTAGGAATGGAAATATTTTTATTTGTTTTGTTTGATTGAATTAACGCGTTGACTGCCATAGTTAGGAGACTAAAAATGAGCATGGAGTGCCAAATTTAATTTTACTTAAATTTTACTTTAATTTGTTTAGTAGATCACACAAATATTATTATTATGCATAAACAATTTTTCTTTTTGTGTCTTTTTTGTTTTTTAATTTGTGGCACAACATGTGTACCTCAGAGCATCTATGGAAATCTTGTTGTGTTCTATGCCACGTGGCACAAATATTGTGCCTCAACGACTGAGATGTACAGTTTGCTACGAAAACTGCAGCGGCGAGTTCGGTCGAAAAGTTGCACAGAACAGAACCCCAAGAACAACGTAGTCTTGTGCTAGCTGCAAAAAGCCTTATTGCATAAATTGCTTTTTTTGCATCCATAAGGCTTCCATGAATTAAATTTGGTTTCAGTTTTATTTTTATAATTATTATATGTTCCTTATAAGTAAACTTTTATTTAGAAACCATTATTTATATTTTTTATACATTTCTTGCAACAATTACAATTTTGCTAGCCTTTTTGCTAAGAAAAAGAAAACAGAAACATATTTCGGGGGGTTTTGACACTCTCCGGCTCAATGTGCCGCGAGGATTTCAATGCCGTATAGAAACACAACATCGGTGGTACCGCTGCTTTGCCTCAACATAAGAAAGCACAGTAGTGCATGTGGCACTATATATGTACCTCGGCGCAAAAAGAGATTATTTTTTTGAGGCACAATGCGTGTACCTCACGGCAGCCAACGTGTTAAAGCTGTTGTCTGATTACAGAGATTTTTTTTATACTGATTTGTATAATTAAAATATTGGTATTAAGAAAAAATAAAATGCAAATTTTTAATTAACATAGTATAATTTTAATAATAAATACGAGTACTCGTACTCGATTACTCGAATTTCTGATGCTTTTTCGAGTATTACTAGTACTTATACTTTTTATCGTTACAATACTTACGAGTACCGTACTCTTAAGTAAAATTTATTGATACTCGTACTCGTACTCGTACTCGTACTTTTTTTTAGTACTCATCGCAGGACTGGCTGTAGGTGTTAATGTCGTGACATTTGATTTTATTTTATCGCAGATATGTTCTTTTAACATATCCGCGATAAAATATGTAATAAATAATAAAATAAAATCAAACGTTGGCAAACATATTCATTCCTTTGTTGAGGTTGCGTCCAGTTTCTCCTATATTGCATTACAGTTATTACATTCTATTTGATATACACCGTTTTTTTTCCAATTGACTTGTTTCATCTTTATTGTTTGGTAGTACAGTTAAGAGGTTTGTTTTTTGTGAAGTTGTATTTATTTAGTAATTTTTCTATTTTATAACTGATGTTAGTTTTATATGTAAATAGTTTGTAATTTTTATCATTATTGTCGTTTGTTGATTTAGTTTTGTGTATTATGTCATTATAAATATTATCTATTATATTTGCTTTGTATTCATTGTTTATGGCAATTTGTTTTAATATGTTAAATTCTGTATTTTTGTCTTCTTGTGAAAGTGGGGTGTTGTTTTAAATATTTGTTTTAAATATCTCTTCAATCGTCAATAATAGGGAAGTGTATAGCTAATTTAAAGATAACTTTATGGGGCATCTAACGACGACAAAAAATAACACCGTTCCATTTAAAAAACAAAAATTATTGCCCTTAATTGTTGTCGAAATGGAAATAGTTTTACTGAATCCCTGTTTGATGAAAAGTAAATTTTGTTACTGTGGTAGATACCTTCCACTTAGATTGTAACAGTACCACAATATCTGCTTTCTAACTTCCTTCGTTAATGAGATATTAATTATAAAAGTTACATCTGTATTTTCCGAAAGCCGTACACAAAGCCTAATATCTTAAAAACCATACGACTTAGGTACATGGCATCCTTATCAAGTTTACCCTAAAATAACCTGACAAGCTCAAATTTATTATAAAACATAGGGCGTTCCATTTAAAATAACGAAGTTACACATCGTACAGCCAAATTAGGTCTGTATATTCGAAAATAATTTTAGATTATGCGGAGTTTGAAAGAATGATACTGTATAAAACATTTTTATCTACGACCACTACTGTAAATGACGAATTACGTACAACACATAAATTAAGTAAGCGGGTGTTTACAAACGTCATGCATAAAATAAGTAGGTAAAGTAAGAAAAACGCACAACGCACCTACTTTACGCACGCTTGTAGTTAGATTTACGTAGCCACATCACATTAGATTGACAGTCGTCGAAATTGCAAGTGTCATTGCTGATTATTATGAACTTGAATAATAAGGTAATTTTTGTGGTCGTAGATAAAGTACAGTACAAAACTCGAGTTGTAAAGCAATTACGCACTTGTGGAATTACTTGCAACTTTTCCACCGTGCGTAATATGCTATTTACAACTCTCGTTATGTAATATACTATTCCATATATTCAATAGGAGTGGCGTTAATGAAGAAACCTGGTTAAATGCCACAGGCTGCATAATCATTTGCATTTATACAACTATTTTTAGGGAGTGCATTACATTCTTCGACTCTAGGTTACTAGGCTGCAATCCTAGTTAATGTAGACTCGATTCAGATGTAGATGCTTTAAAATTAATTTTACAGCTTCTCCCATCTGGAAAGACAAAGATTCCCTCATCATATTGCTTTAGACCAATAATTTCTCGAGAACCTTTTCTTGTCCTTTTCTTTACGCAAAATCTTTTTAAGTTTACATAATATTAAACACAAATTAAGTAACCATATGTGTATTCTTTCTAAAATTAAAATCTGAATCAATATCTTTTAAGATCTTCTAAATTTTTACTCTTTCTTTAATCTATTTTTTTAAATTAAATCTTCTAATTTAAAAATCTATTTTATCCACCTCAGCAATCAAAGAATTCCTAATTATCTCCTAAAAATTAAAATTACTAAAATAAACTTATTATTTATGAATTACTAAAATTAAGGCGTCCATTTCTCATAATAAGGAGCTAAACGTGAAACATGAACAGTTTCTCGTTTGATTATCTTTCCTTTTCCTGATTCGATAACATAATTTAAATTATTTCGTTTTTCGATTGTTGCATAAGGGCCAAAATATTTTGGCTGTAACTTATCGCTCGTTCCTATTTGTCTGATGAACATCTATAATCTTACTTTGTCACCTACTTCAAAACTCACATTGCAATGCTTTTCGTCATATCGTGTTTTATCAAGCTGTTGTTGTTTAGTAATATTATTTTGAGCTTGTTCTCTTAATTTTGTAATAATATTTTGACTACGCAATGCAAAATCTGTTGTCATTAACTGGTTTATTTGCTCATCGGATGGTAGAACTGGTTCCCTGCCATAAACTAAAGAAAATGGACTACATTTGATAGTTTCCTGACGAGTTGTGTTGTATGCGAAAACGCAGTGAGGGAGGAAGACATCCCAATCCTTTTGAGACGGAGCAATGTTTACTCAACATGTCTGCCAATGTTTTATTCGAGCGTTCGCTCAGTCCATTTGTAGAGAGTTTGTAAGCTGTAGTGTAAGCTGCTTCCTGTACCGAGTAATTTTAATATCTCCATTACAAGATGTGACAGGAAGACAGCTCCCCTGTCGCTAATTAACTTTTTTGTCGACAAATGATCTCTTGCATAATAAATTTTGCAACGGCTTCTGCTTTACCGTTTGGAAGAGCTTTAGCTTCCGCCCACCTAGTTGCATAATCGGGCGCCACAACATTGAATGTACGTGCAACCAGAATTGCATTTTCGAAAAGGGCCTAGATGATCTATACCAACCATTTCCAAAAGGTTTCCTACTTTATTTGGATTTAATAAACCTGCAGGTCCTTAATCCTTTCCGCGTTTGGCAATCAGGACATTCCTTAATATATTTCAAAAGTATAGTCCATCTAGAAAGTATTCCGAAAATATATATCTTCAGTACTACTACATCGAGATTATATCAAGTGCCGTTGTAACTTTAGCAACCTGATAGCAAAAAACAATTGCCCATGGATAAACAAAGATTTTATGACGGTAATTGTTGCCGACGTATGTGAAACGTTATCTCAAACTGTGACTTGGTGCTTTCTAAACGGTAATGTCGCAGTTAGAAAAAAAGAAAATTGGTGGAATATTTTTATGAAAGAGGTGTACGAAATGTTAACGACTGACCAGACAAACTAACCTTGGAAAAAGTGCAATTTATGAAGTTTTAAAAAAGATAAGAAACGGAACAGGAATGGAGCACAGACCAACTTCAGGCAGACCGCGTAAAATTCGTGGAAACAATTTGCCCTGGTTTCTTTGTGTAGGCAAAATCCTCGTCTGGGATTTCAAAAATTGGCCAGCCGATTTCGAAATCAACAAGGAATACAAATTTGTCCGGAAACCGTCCGCCTTTCTCTAAAAAGGCAAGGTTACGTATCAAGGAAACCAAGAAAAGTTCCTGCAATAACTCCTGTGCAGATGCAACGAAAACTGGAATTTTGTCGAACCTTTCAAGGAGACAGCTTTGATAACGTTTTCATATCAGATGAGAGCTGCTTCCAGCTTGGTGGCAATCGCTTGCAGATACTGTCAAATAATCGCTGTGTCATAGAAGTTTCAAAATTTTCCACCAAAATTATGGTTTGGGGAGCAATATCAAAACGTGGTGCCACATCTCTTTGTATAATTGAAGGTACCGTTGACAGCGTAAAATATTGTAACATCTTGAATGGTTTTCTCTTGCAAACGGCTCATGTGTTGTATTCTGAGGGATGGCGCTTTCAGCAGGACAACGTGCGATGCCACACATCGGCGTATACAAGAACAACAAATTGAAACAATTCCATGGCCAGCAGGTTCACCGGACTTGAGTCCGATAGAGAACATATGGACATTAATGAAAATTGAAGTAGAACGAATGGCTCCTCGAAATAAAAACGATTTAATAGCTGCAGTTTTACAGACTTGGGACACCATCACTTCTAAATAAGCATCTGATTTGATTTCTGGTCTCCCCACACGTCTAATGAAATGTTTAGAGTTAAACGGGCATTATATAAATAAATAACAATAATTGTGCTTCCCAAAAATCATTAGTCGCTCAAAATAAAGTTATGTTCAAAGTTATAGCTGTGAAATTCACGCGCTAAGCGTGCGTATATCCTGTTGGTCGTTGAGGTTGCAGTGGAGTTCTCGAGCTACTGTTCTGCTGATGAGGCCCCAATTAGGGCCGAAATAGCTATACAGAATATGCTCGGGGGCCCCATTGCGATCCTGACGACTCGCAGCCAACATTTACATGTTATAGCTGTGGTTTGCTTATTCCGGATACTTTCTAGATGCACTATATTTTTTCTAATTTTGTCTAAGATTTCGAGAAATTCCTAAATATCCGCAAATGGAATTACTAATAATTTCGTATCTGTGTTTGGTTGAATTTTAGGTATATAAAGTACCGTTTGTAACTTCAAAATTTTTGGCTGCTGTTTGTAAAGCTGGACCACCAAATTGTTTATCGTTAATAGCTGCAATAATTTCTTGTATTCGTGCATCCTTAGATTGCAAATCCATTCATTCTGTTGTTGAAACTAAAAAAGCTTCGGATTGATCAAGTGCACGGATATCTAGATAGAGCATCTGCATCTCTATTTGTAGATCCTTCTTTATGAAAAATCTTATGTGAATATTCCATTAATTTGAGTGCCCATGTAACTAGTCTACTACAAGAAGTTTTTAAAGATTGAAGCCAACATAAAAAATGGTGATCAGATCTGCCCAAACTGCGGCTAAACATCCTAATTTACTAATTGTATAATTTTTCTCATAAGTAGTTAAAGTACGAGAAATATATAACAACGGATGCAGTTTATCAGTTAATTAATATTTTTGAAGTAGAGCTCCAATACCCACACCACTAGCATCTACATGCAATTCTGTGTCTGCCAATGGATTGAAATAACATAACAGTGATGAACTTGCAAGTTTAGTCTTTATTGTAATAAATGCTTTTTCTTGGGATGTTTCCCAAATGAATTTGGATGGAGCCAATAATGTTATACAGAGGTATTTCTATAATTGAAAAGCCAGGAATGAATCTTCTGTAGTAATTCCATAAACCTAAAAAACTTTGCACATCTCTAACTTTTTTGGGAACAGGAAAAGACGTTACTGCTTCAACATTTCGATTGTCTAGATGTATACCCCCATCAGAAACATTAAAACTTAGAATGTTTATATTTTTAAAAGCAAACTTACACTTAACGGATTTTAGATTTTAGCACTTCTGATACATTGAAAGACTTTATTCAGGCAGGCGATGTAAATGTTCGTTAAATGTTTTGCTTACTACGATCATATCCAAATAAATAGCTATTTCTTTCCAGTTTAGATCTTTAAAAATTGTATCAGTTAGTCTTTGGAAAGTTCCCGGAACATTGCAGAGATCAAAGATAAGTCAATTAAATTCAAATAATCCGTCATTCGTTATAAACGCTGATTTATGCTTACCTTCTCCTTTTATGGCACACTGCCAATAAACGCTGTTCAAATCTAAAGTTGTGAAATAACTATATCCTCCGAGGAAATTTAAAATATTGTAACGTTTTTATTATAAAGTATAAATTAAACAAACATTCGGTTTAAATAAAGAAATATTCAATAACGAGTTGCACAAAAATGTTAATCTTAAAGACATTAAATAAAGACTAACACTACCTATAAGTAATTTATATCCTTAAAATAATTTATGTCGCGCAATACTTATTTGTTTATACGGCGTTAGCCTTGTTCGCGGGAAATTGTAGCTGTCCTCTACAGTGAACGGGACGAGCTTTATATCCCCGTAGACATCCTGGAGGCAACTCGAATGTGGCGGATTCTTTTTCGAAGAATCTGGCGTCGTCCTGCCGGTGACATCATTCCGTCTCTCCGGACCTATCGAAGTCGCTTTGTCTCGCCAGCAGGCTCGGTCGTCCCAATATCATCGATTACTGGTAGCGGATAAGTGAATTTGGTTGCAATTTAGTTCCTGTAGTCAACACAGAAACGATAAGTGTTGTCAGGCCTTTTGAGTAGGACCTCCAGACTTGCAAATTGACTATCCGAAGGACGAATTATGCCTAACTCTAACATTTCTTGAATTTTTTGTGAAATTATATTTCTTTAAGGCTTACTCTATAAGAACGCGACTTAACGGGTGTATTATATCCAATATCAATTGTGTGCTCGGTTAAATGTGTTAGTCCCAACATTGAATAATCCCAAACCATAATGTCATTGTTACTTTTAAGTAATTTAATTAACTTTTGTTTTTCTTTATCATCTAATTCATCATCAATATGAAAGTCTTGCTCTCTTTGTATATTACTAACTAGATTTTTATTAAAATTAAAATGTTCTTCATTATCAGGAATATCATTTACGAAAATGTCCGTTTTATATAAATAACCCAGCACTGTGGCTTTACGCAATTTAAATGAAAAATTTCCAGAATTCAAAAGGATCATTTAATTTTAATTTTATTTTATTTAAAAATTCCGCTCTAGGAAAGAAAGTGTAAAATGTTACGGCCTCATTTTTGTTTAAGAGCCCGCGCACACTGCAGATTTACTGTCGGCCGATAGTTTATTCTGCATCAAGCTACGAGAAATGTGATACGTGGCTATACATTAAATTATTATAGGCCACGTAATCACACTTATCGTAACTTGATTCAGAATAAACTATCGGCCGATAAAAAATCTGCAGTTTGCGCGGGGTCTAAGTTGTCTATTTCAACTTGACATCTTATATTACATTTTTATGCAATAATTACGTCTCTTAAAAATTTAATTTTTAATTATTTTTTTTATTCGAAATTTCATATACAATTTCTTGATTCCACAAATCAATGCTATTATCTTGTTCGTTATTACATGATTCTATTTTTGCTTCTTTGTTTAAATGATATATGGTGACTAGTGATGGGAAAAACGGTTACACCGTTGGGACGTTACTTTCGTTACAGCGACGCAAAAATACCGCGACAGAGTAACGTTACTTTGTCGCGTTATTTTTGCATCTTGGTACTTGATGTAGGCAATTCCTGTTGCGTTGGAGCGAAATAACTATAGCGACAGTAGCGAGCGAAACGGGGCGAAAGACTGCATTTATGCGCGCGTCACCCGCAAATGCATTTTGCCTTTGATTGTAAACAATAACCTCTCACAAATTCAAAAATACCTGTCTTGAGACGTTAGGTAGTTTATTATAATATATGTTGAGAACTAATCTCGGGCTGCTAAATGATAAAAGTGGTGTTTAAACCGGTGGTGTTTAAAAACTTTATGTACATTCTCTTGACGATTTAAGTAACGAACATTTGGCTGTCGACCCTTAGTTAAATTTTCAATTGTTCAGTACTGGCTTTTAAAGTAACTAGTTCCAATAAACGCGACGCGACGTCGAGACTGAGTACCAGCAAAGCGTTAAACGTTATACGTTACTGAAAAACACGAACGCTTTGTAATTTCTCAATTGGCGACATACGCGACATTGGAACTGGTTATTTTAGAAACCAGTAACGCAAAGTAACGTTACAAATTTATACCGCGACAAAATAACCGTTACAGAAATACCGTCTCACCACTAATGGTGACATGAATATTACAATTTTTGAATACGTAACAAATCATATTTTTAATAATATTCCATTTACATCCGTCTAACTCACAAGCAATTTTTGGTATTGCTAATTTTTCTACTCCATTTACTGTCATGTGATTTTTCAAATTACACAAGCTATTGAAAATTGCTTCATAAGCTGACTTGTTTTTCAAATAATATACAAAATGGTTATTGATTTTTAGAAACGGCAAACCTCTCACTTTAGGGTTTTGATATTTCAGTTATATTGTTAAATTTTTCTTTAAAAATTTCTGCAATTCCCGCGATATTGAAATCTCGCGCTACACAATGAGCTAAACTGTATTGTTCGAACGTCTTAAATAAATCTCCGTATTTTTCCTCAATATTCGAACACATTGAAGTTGATTGAGAGTTATTAATAAAATCTGTAAAAAAGTTCGAAACTAATAGAGAAATCTTCATTTTGTTATAAAACCTGTGGAGTATCCTGACCTACGCTAAGCGTCCACTTATCGGCAACGGACGCAACGCACGAAAATTGCAGCGATTTGTATTGCACGCATGAACAGTGTTGTATTTTTTATACAAAATGCAAATACCGCGCGCATGCGTGCAATACAAATCGCTGCAATTTTTATTGCCGGCAATAAATAATTGCGAATTGTAAAGCGGCCTTAAGTTTTCCCCTTTTTTCTCGGTACTGTCACTTTTTCTTCAGCCAATAAGCAACTAACGATAACAAGTTCTTCATCATATTCATCTTTGTTTGATATGTAATATACAAGCTATACAAGAGCTAGGGGGCAGTGACTTCGTCACTTCGAAGATGCGAATAATCCGAATTCAAAGGACGCAGTCATCAAAATAATAAATGCGATCCGTACGATGTGTCCGATGTCGATAAGTGGACGCTTAGCTTAAGTCAACGTCTGTGCTGTTTTTAAACATTTCTATGAGGTCCTTTTTCAGTGTTACAGTGTTATTAGTAAAATTTATATTAGCCTCATTGTCTCTTAAATCATAGTCCCGGATTTCCTACTCAACAGGTGGATGGTGAAAAACAGCACCTTGCGCTAGCGTCTACACTAACGGTTGACGGGGAGGGGGGCTGAAATCTAACGCAGTTTATCCTTCCAGGATGTCCGAAGAACGTGCAGCTCCGATGTGGGTTTCGAGCACGGCAGGAAGGGACGCCCGATACAAGTGGCTAAAGAAAAGAAAGGATGCACAAATTACAATGGCGTCCAAAGGATATGGGGCGTTGGCACACAAAAAACCTACCTCGTAAGACTGGAGTTCTACGAGCAACAACAGCAAAAATTCAGAAGTGGTGGAACTGAAACTTGAATCCGCTGAACGATGGGCTAACCACAAACCCAAAGATTGCGCCTGAAGATGCAGGATCCTCCGAAGAGCTTCGTTCAATCGGCCATTAACAAAAGCAACTCAAGGTACGACACTACGAAAGCAACTAACCAGGCGAGAGTTCGATCACGACTGCCAAAAATGTCGTCGTCCCGCTTCCGATGAAAGCGGAACGCCACGTCACCCGAATCATACAACGATAAATCAAAAAGACCCAGAGCGGACATGGCTTCAGTGAAGCCAAAACGCGCATCGCGGAAATAAAACAACGCTACAATGTAACAAAGTAACGTAACAGGGTTGCTCAGAGGGAGCACTCGCTAATTAATAGCGGAGGTACCTTAAGGGCGGCAGATTAAATAAAAAACGTACGTACCCAATGTACCCTTTTATTACGCAAAACCAACTTAAGCCTCTTTCTTCAGTAGGCAGGATAAGATTCTCCCTTAGTCGGGAACCGACCGCTGGACGCCCCGTACGCCCACACGTAATCTTCCACCATCTGCGGCGGTCTCCCCAGACTGTACTATCTCCACAGTTCTTCGCCTACACTTGCTTTTATTAAATCCCGCCTGCTGAAGTTAGCGAGTCGTTCTCCTACCATTTACATACTACTTTTAATAACCCTTATAAATTTGGAAAACAAACCCCGGTAAAACAAAAAAAGTAAAATGAATTTCATCCACCTTAGCATCATTTGTGACAGTATAATGAACTTGGGCCCATTGGTATATTACCAATTATTTCCAAATTGCTTAAGAAATGCGTCGGAAGCAGTTACAGTGTCATTTAAATAAATTTAATTTGTTGCCTTCTTTTCATTCGGGCTTTCGCTCAGACTTCAGTTGCACTTCTTTGCAGAGCTTTGTCACTGATATTTGACAAAAACCTTGTTTATATTTTTCACTTCTGGCGAAGCTGTCAACCGATAACGAAACGTTAAGTGATAGCGCGCATTTTCAGTGTCCGTTAAAAGTATTTGTAATATAAATAAATGTAAATAAACTACGTATATTGGTCCTATTAGACTTTTCCAAAGCTTTTGATAATATTAATCATAGTTTGTTATTATCTATTCTCCATTACATTGGTCTTGTAAACAACACTATCGCGTTTTTTTAACGATTATTTGTCCAATAAAAGACAAAAAAGTTATTTATGACAACAATGAGTCAGAAGCTTTGCCACTTTGCACTGGTGTCACACAAGGCAGCATACTTGGTCCTTTGCTTTTTTCCATTTATACTAGTTTTATATACAGGGTGTTTGTAAAATAAGTGCAGAAATTTTAACCACATTACCGTAAAAGCACATAGAACACGGAAAATTAAAAAAAAAATTCATAACAGGGGGGAAAATTATTTTATACGCCCCTTATACGACGGTCATGAAACAACAAAAAACTTACGGAGCCTGCTTGGCTGATCGTAGGCAATAAACATCGCAGGCGTGACTAATATGCAAAGGCGTACTCACTCACCGAATAATATCTGTGTGGAGAAACACATTCAAACATTCAACAGAAGGTTTTTGCGGTCGCAATAAAATTTCCTTTTCTTGACCTACCTCAAACACATAGACGTGCGATTAATTAATTAATTCTTGCCCGATTTTCAACTGCGATTTTCTCGAAATGTGTAAAACTTTTGTTAAGGACATATGAGTTCAATCCTTGCCATTTATGGTGATGTATTACAGGTTTAAATATTTGCATACAGTAAAAGAACAGGCTGTATAGAGTGGGATTATATGATTGCGTGTAATTAATGATGCGTTCCCATTAAGTTTTATGAATAATTTTTTATTTTATTCCCAAAAACAATAATCTGACATTTAGTATATTTTTATAATAATCAAGTTTTTTAAAACAAAATTAGTAGATAGCCATACGAGATTTTTGAGTTTGGCTAGCCGCCTAATTTCATACGCCACATCACATTGGGAGCAACGCGCCGCTCGATTTTTTTTCCCGGCGCCGCCATCTTTGATTCCAAGATGGCGTCCATATCACAATCGAGTTCCTCTCGTCGAGACCTTTCATTTGATGTGAGACACGAACAGAGCGGTAAAGCCAGGCCGCGAAACTGCCAGTGTGCGTGCGGCTTAATTGGACCGGGGTCGTTTAACTTTGACCGGCTGCGCCGGGGTCGAATTTTCTGCGAATGCCCCTAAAATGCTTTTTGATTTAAAAAATTCGCCTTTCCGTTATTTATGGTGCTATCGGGTCGAAACCGGTGTCGTCGCGAAGAGGAATGATCGAGATATCCTCCGGTTGAAACAACTGGACGATATCACTAACGGATCCGAGAAATGATTTTTTTTCCGGAGCGTTATTTAACTGGAGTCGAATTTTAAATCCTCCCGAGTCGGCCTTGATCGTGCCACCGGAACGGACGAGGCCTCAAAAGACTCGTAAAGGACTAATCTAACCGTCGTCAATGGTTCGTCCGCCTGAGATTAATAGGGCGCCGCCCAGATGGAAATACATTGGGAACACCGCTCCACTCGAACGCATAGCGTCGGCTTACGATGCGGTCGAGGGGGAAGCGGCGCACGGGGGCGGCAAGAATCCGTCGGTAATTGTGGCGGGGGCGGCTCATCCTTTTCCGGGAGTCCGGTGCTGTGGCGGCGCTTCGGATGGTCGAATCTTCAAGCGCGCGGCGGCATCGCGTTCCTCGTCATTTTTTGCAATACGATGATGTGCGGCTCGATTCGATCCGAGCCCCCCTAAGTACAGGAAAAAATGCTTGCAAATTCAATGATTTTCAAAAAATCATATCTCGAAAAAACGCATTTTCCAGGACCGTACTCCGGGCCGAGCATCCGGAAATATAAAAAGCTATCGGTATTACATCTACGTTCCAAGTCGGTCCGATTCGGTCGGTAAATAAGGGCCGTGGAATTTTTTGAAGGGCAGAAAACGGCCTTCTTTGGAAACCCTCATACAAAATCCTTTCTCCCTAGCGTCGGATCGCGCAACGGACGTCGGAATTGGTTTTTTCGGTCTTTTTTACCCTCGATGCCTAAAGGCTCGTCTCGATCCGACCATGTTTAACGGTCGAGAAAATTCCCGAACAGTACTCTACCAAAATGCACTGTCTGACGTTCCACCCCTTGGCTCCTCACAGCGACTAAGGATCGCTTTGCGATCGCCACCAAAAATCGTCCCAAGGATCCATCTAGAAGTGATATACAGGCTGTTACAAATTCGAGGCTCACCATTGAGATCTCCGAAACGGTAAGAGATACGAAGTCGGTTAAATTAGGGCAAAATTGCGTATTTTATTTTCTTGAAATATTTCCAAAAAACCGAAAAACGTAATTTTCTTTTATATTTTTTTCTGAAGTTATTATTGCAGGGATCACAACAAAATTAATACATTAATAATAATAATGCACTTTTTTGAGCTCTTTACGATGATATCATTAGATTTTACTTACAACGTTTCGTTTCGCTCTGACCATCATCAACTTCATTTTTTCTTAAGGTCGCCATATTGGATTTTAATACCATTAAATAGATCTATTTTTTCTGATGTTTCTCCATGTATCACACATCCCTATTTAATAAAGTGAACTAGCTATAAATGCAAGAAACTGTTGAAAATAACAGTGCAAGGATATCGAGGGCGTAAGCGCCATTATAATCCTATGCTGATACGTCCTTCTGATATGACGCCCTCGATATGGTTTGCTGGGAAGACAAAAACAAATAAGCTTTGATATGCCTTCGAAGTTTTGTTTCGTAGGTACATTACGAAAGCTGAATTTAGTAAAATTTTCAGTTATAAAAATTACCGTTATAAATCAAGAAAGACGAAAATTTTAAAATTTATTATGTTAACAACAATAACTTAACATCAAACCAAATTTAATTCAAACAATATCCAGAAAAACGCTAAACACATAGAACACTGTTTAGTAAATTATACAGAAGCATTGCACTTTATGGATCTTTTCATAGAACTCAAAAGAAATATGCAAGTCGCCTTAATGATGAGAGGAGTGAAGAAATATTAGAATAATAATTTAAAACAAAACAAAACGTTTAGAGAAGATATTCGAAATATCCTCCGATCTTTTCTTTACATAAATTTATTCTTCGTCGAATGTTGTTAATAGCACGTTGAACGTCTCTTCTTCGTAGTGAATTAAAAGAAAGTAAAATTTTATTTCGTAGGTCGGCAATGTCGTTAATTGTTTCTGCATAAATTTTATTTTTTAAAACTCCCCACAAAAAGGAATCTAGTGGAGAGAGGTCCGGTGACCTTGCAGGCCAACGAACTACTCCCCTATTCCCAATCCACTGATTTGGAAACTGTTCGTTCAAATAATCGCAAACAGCCCTTGCATTGTGCGGTGGTGCACCATCATGTTGAAACCATAATTCTGGAAGTCTCCTTAAATTAATATCATCCAAATATTCTTCAAATGCAGTTCTAAGATAATTTAGATAACGTTCGGAATTTAGATTTTCCTCATAAATAAATACTCCAATAATTTGTTCTCCCAAAATTCCTGTCCAAACATTTTACCCAAATCTGACTTGATTTCGAACTGGCCTGTTGATTCTTGGATTTTCAAGCAACCAGACGTGTTCGTTATTTCGATTGAATAAACCATGATTTATAAATTTACTTTCATTCGACCAAATAATGTTGTTTAAAAAATTTTCATCCCTATTGAAGTGATTGCTAATCGTCTTTCAGTATCCCCAGGAAGTAAAACGTGCGATACGTGTACTTTGTAGCATTTGTAATTGTGTTTTTTCAAGGCTCTCCAAACTTTAACATGATGTGTAGCATTTACAGTATCCGCAACTTGCCGGGTAGAATTGGATGGGTTATTGTTAATCTAAAAAAACAAATTGTAGAAGAAACTTGAAACAGATAAGGCAGTAGTTGATTAGATTTGTAATAAAATTATATTTTTTTATTATTAACTTTATTTCCTGTAATATCTAGTTTCATATATTTTATAAATAATTATTAATTACCTCTTCTAATATTTCTTCGTTCTCCTCATCATTAAGGCGATCTCCATACTTCCTTCGAGTTTTATTAAAAGATCCATGAAGTGCAATGTTTTTATCTAATTTACTAAACGTTGTTCTATGTGATTGGCGTCTTTCTGCGTATTATTGGAAATAAATTTCGCTCGCTATTACTGAATTGCTATTGTTACCATAATAAATTCTTAACATGTCACGCTTTTCTTCGTTGGAAAAATTCATTGTGATAAGTTTAGACTAATTACAATCGAGTAGTAAACAACACAAGATAGTACGAAGATGTCAAAATGTATTTTTTTTCTTCACAGCAAGCCATATTTTTCTTTACACTGTTATTTTCAACAGTTTTTTGCATTTACAGCTACTTCATTTTATTAAATAGAGATGTGTGATGCATGGAGAAACACCAGAAAAAATAGATCTATTTAATGATATTAAAATCCAATATGGCCGCCATAAAGAAAAATGAAGTTGACTATGGTCAGAGCGAAACGAAACGTTGTAAGTAAAATCTAATATCATCGTAAAGAGCTCAAAAAAGTGCCTGTAGGATGTATTAATTTTGTTGTGATTCCTGCAATAATAACTTCAGAAAAAAATAAAAAAGAAAATTACGTTTTTCGGTTTTTTGGAAATATTTCAAGAACTAAAAATCGTAGAAGGTATTTCAAAACAGATTATTGTTCAACACTAAAATAAGCAACTTTGCCCCAATTTAATAATAATTTATTGTCTTTGATTTACATAGTAAATATCGAGTAGTCATACAATGTTCGCAGAACAGATATAAAAAAAAAATGTATGATATAGGTATACATACTAAACGTATGTGGTCAAAAACTTAATAATCTAACATACTCGTATAAACAAGACAAATGACAAAATAAAATAAAAATTATACAAATTATGCAAACTGGTGTTACAGAAACTCCTCCACAGAGTAGAAAACTGTATCCAATAAGATCTGTTTAATTTTGGCTTTCAACATTTTTGTATTTAACATTATAAATTCTTTCGGTAAGTGATTGAAAATTTTTAGCGCTATGTAGACGACACTATCATGATATAATTGAGTGCGATGTTTTGGTAAGTATATTAAGTTACTATCGGCCGTGCGTGTTTTATAGAAAGTCTTCACATTAATTGTCGTTGTAAATAGATGTATATGTGTTTTTACAATAAAATAAGTAAATAACGGCTTAGCTGGCAAGGAAAAGTAACTGTCGACGTACGTTTCGGTCTTATTAGACCTCATCAGGACAGTATAACCAAGGTGTAAGGTGTTGACACTTGGAGATAGAAAACAACAAATGAAGCAACAGACCAGGAGACCGAATGCACATTTGCTGCAACCACTGAGAAGACCCGCATTTCGAGGGCAACATCACAGTAGAGCAACGGAGGCAAACAAAGTCAACCTGCGTTACTTCAAGAAAAAGCCGGGAATTAATATAATAACGGAAGGGTTAATGCCAGGAAAAATAACAATAAAATAAGTAAATAACGGCTTAGCTGGCAAGGAAAAGTAACTGTCGACGTACGTTTCGGTCTTATTAGACCTCATCAGGACAGTATAACCAAGGTGTAAGGTGTTGACACTTGGAGATAGAAAACAACAAATGAAGCAACAGACCAGGAGACCGAATACTTTTCCTTGCCAGCTAAGCCGTTATTTACTTATTTTATTGTTATTTTTTCCTGGCATTAACCCTTCCGTTTTTACATACACTATACAGGATAATATGTATAAAGATGGAAGAGTTATAATCCGCAATTGCTTAAACAATAATCTGCAAGTGTGAGTTTTGGGTACACCTGACAAAGCTCTTATAATTAACTTTTGAGTAATAAACACATCTGCAGCATGCGCAGAATTACCCCAGCATAGTATGCCGTAGGAAAGACGAGAGTGGACATGTCCGTAATATAACAACTTTAGTGTGTCTAAATTCAATTCTCCCATTAACCTCCTAAACAAATAGCAATATGAATTAAGTTTCTTAATCAAATCAAAACAGTGATGACTCCATGTCAATTTGTTGTCAAATTTTAGTCCTAGAAAGTTTACATTACTATCAGAATCAAATGTAAAATTTATGTTATCAACTTTTATATTTAAATTAAGGTGTTCTATACTACATCTAGAATAATGAATTATATTGGTTTTAGAAATGTTCAATTCAATGCCATTCTTCATACACCATGATTTCATTTTAGTGATTACATTTGATGTTTCTAAAAGTAACTCTTCATTTGCTGACTTGGATACAATTACTGATGTATCATCAGCATAACAAAATATATTGCTTTGAATTGCGTTGGGAAGATCATTTATATAAACAGTGAATAAAAATGGGCCCAATGTGCTTTAAGAAGTTTCGTTTGAGATGTATTATCACTCCAACTGACTACTTGCGATCTATTCCTTAAGTAGCTTCCCAACCAAGCCAAAGCATTACCCCTTACTCCATATATATGAAGTTTATCAAGTAATAAGTTATGATTGACTGTATCGAATGCCTTGGTCAAGTCAAAGTAAATACCCATCGCTTTTTTATGCGTTTCTATACCAACAAGTATACTATTAAAAGAATTGATTAATGCATCTTGCGTAGATAACCCTTTTCTAAAACCAAACTGAAAATTATTTAACAATTTATTTTTATCAAAAAATTCACATAACCGAAGAAACATTACTTTCTCAACAATTTTAGAGAAAACTGTTAAAAGTGAGACTGGCCTATAATTTCTTATATAATGAATGTCATTCTTTTTATGGATTAGTACTACTTTGGCTTCTTTTAACACATCAGGAAATTTACCTTCAGTAAAAGACTGATTAATAAGTACCACTAACGGGGATGTGATGAAATCAGTTACGTGGCCGACAATTGTACAGGGAATACCATCTACACCGCAGGAATTTTTGGAAGAAATACTTCGTATAATATTAGAAATTTCTAACTCATCAGTCGGCCTTAGATAAATGCTCTTCACTGGGACCGACTTTGATCTTTGAATGTCTAAACTTTCAAATTTAGAAGTTATTTCATCTACTGATTTAATAAAGTGTTCGTTAAATGCATTGGCAATATTAATATTTTCCACTAATTTATTTCCATCCGAGTCGCTTATATAATCAGGCTTTTTAGGTGATTTATTAGAGTACGATTTTATAATATTCCACGCGGCTTTACTCTTATTGCGAGCATTTGATACATATATATATATATATATATATTTCATTGCTTGTACGCTTAGCAGATTGGATAATAAGTTTATGTTGTTTTTTTAATTCCCTATATTGAGACGTAACTACAGGATCGTTCGTGGACTTTAAAATGTTGAACATATTACGCAGTAGAACTCCTTTAATAATATCACTAGTAATCCAACATTTGTTTTTGTGCAGTGCGTGAAAATGTTTCTTAGGAAAGGCTATATTGGAGTAGTAACTACAAGTGTTTACAAACAATTGAAATTTTGATTCAGAGTCAATACTCGCATTTAAAAAAGATCAATTTTCTGCCCTCAACCTTAATTTAAAATTATGAAGATTACCATCGCTAAGAATTCTTTTTTCGATTGTATGTGGTTTTCTAAAACTTTTGTTGATTGACTTTAAACCGAAACAAAGCCAATGATGATCTGAGAGACCAGGATCTATCACTTTAGTTTCAACTTTACTGGAATCTATATTATTAAATACATTATCTACTGCTGGAGGAGTTTCTGGTTATTCTAGTATTAGAGTTAATACACGGATATAAGCCAAATGTTGCGAATAAGCCTGTAAGTGCTCTAACATCAAAACTATTTTTACAAAAATCTACGTTAATGTCACCTTCAATAATTAAGACTCCATTGAAGGAAAAAACACGTTCCAATAAATAATTCATATTGCTTATAAAAATATCTAGATTAGTACTTGGAGATCTATAAATTGTTATAATTAAAATTTGAATACTATCTAATTCCATCACAAAACTACAAAATTCAAAGTATTTTTCAATATTGCAAATAATTTTCATATCATACTCTTTAACGTGACAATTAGTTGTTCTATTTACATAACTCGCAACCCCACCACCTCTATTTTCAGATCTAGAAAAATTTGTTACCAGTTTGTACTTATCCGGTTGATAAAACATTACTTCATCTGGTAGTAACCAGTGTTCACTCAATAAAACAACATCCGGTAAATTTTGCTCTAGCATAAAAGTAGTTAATTCATCTAGTTTGTTACGGAGACTACGTATGTATATTATAAAAACATATTCTTATAAAAAATTATTCGAATCTGATAACAATCGCTTACTACTACCATTCACGTAAATTAAATTGTTTTTATTTTGTAATGCACAAACTTTATCCTTTATTATTTTTGCAATATAATCGTACATTTTAGATTTACCATATTCGTTAAGGTGAAGACCATGCGGAGTAAACTCATGTTCACTTACTAAACTATTAACATCCACATATATCACATTACGTTTAGATTTTTTAATAATGTTAAATAAAGTCTGATTGAATTCAAATATACGTCTGTTTAAATTATTTCTCTTTTTCCAATAAGGTACATTAACAAAAATTGAATTTGTGTTATCAGAATTTTTTATCAAAGACGTCACAAGGTTTACATTAATTCGATCGCCATTTAATACATCATTTGAACCGGCCATTATCACAACAAAATCTTGTCTATCATAAGTTTACTTCAATTTCTGGTAATCGTTCGTAACTTGTTGTCGCATTTGGCTTTACAATGCTCGAAACGATATAAGAATCCATTGCAGATTTATTCTTAAGAATTACCTATCCACCTCGACCATGACTATCAGATAAAATTAAAATTCTATTGCTGCTCTGCGATTCTGTGTACATTACTAACATTATTTAACCGACTTCGTATCTCTTACCGTTTCCGAGATCCCAATGATGAGCCTCGAATTTGTAACAGCCTGTATACGGTTTTCTATAGAAAAATTTCTACCGTCAACAATACCAAAGAAACGCTTAAAAACCGTGGAAAAAGGGTTTTTTCGAGGTTCATTCGAAAACGGAGGGGAGGATCGAAAAATCCGTCTAGCAGGAAAGTTCCGCCTCAAATTCATAGTCGAAAGTGTTCATTGTGTTTTTTAGAAATTCCGGCTATTAACGGCCTATGGTTACTCCGCGAATGCACTTTTCCGAGTTTTTTCAACACTCTTCATCTTCATGAGACATGGTGGCAGCTTGTTGGCAAGTTGTCGATGGAATCGTTCCGCCATTCCATTTGCAGCTGGGTGATATGCTGTTGTTCGCCAGTGAATCATTTCAGTTGTTTTTGTAAGTGCACAGAAAAATCTTGATTCGAACTGCCTTCCCTGGTCAGTTGTCACTCGTTAAGGAACACCGTATCGCGAAAATCATCCTTCGTAGAATGCTCTGTTTCAGCAGAGATATCTTCAATGGAGAAAACTTTTGGCCATCATGTAAAACGGTCAACACAAGTGAGGCAGTATTTGAAACCGCGAGAATATGGTAGGGGACCTAACAAGTCTATATGAACATGTTCGAAACGCGCTCTTTTAAGCACAAATTCACCGGTCGGACTTGATACGTGTTGGTTTATTTTACTTCGTTGACATTGTAAACATTCTCGAGTCCATTGTCTGCGTTGCATGTTTATCTACACATAACGTTCAGCAACGAGTCTGCCAGTAGCACGTGGTCCTGGATGTGTCAGGCCATGGAGGCATTCAAACACTTGGCAACGGAATTGCTATGTAACGAATGGACGAGCACTATTAGTTGAAAAATCACATAAAAGTAGTACTCTTGAACCAGGTATCGTCACGTGACGGAGCCGAAAAGATGTTTCTCCTTGGCGAAGTTCTTTAAGTTCGAGATCATCTTGTTGTGAACGAGATAATGCGTCAAAATCAACGCATTTATCTATCGCTTCCACAAGCGACAAATCTGCGACTATGTTGTCTTTTCTGGTGATGTGCCGAATATCAGTCATAAACTGACCAATGAAATCTAGGGGCGAGCATTTTTCTAATTTTTGTTGAAATGTGTACGTGAAAGGCTTATTATCTGTAAAGATTGTTACTTTGCGTCCTTCTATTATGTGTCCGAAATGTTTCACAGACTTATAAATTGCCAATAACTGCCCAAGCAACACGGACTGGTTGAACGTTGATAAAACTATATTTTAGTTTAGTTTTGGTTATAGTATAAGTAATTAATGTATATTATACGCATATGGTGAAGGTTTCATAAATATACGTATTTTAAACCAATGTGGCATGCCAAATTACTGAATTGACATGAAAATAAATTTCAAAGTAAGACCGAATGGTTTAAAAAACGTTTATAATACTATAATTTATTTTACTGTGGATTCTAGTGTAAATTTTAAAAGTATATGGCAAAGGTTGAATAAATAGTCGTATTTTAAACGGATATTGTAATCTTGATTGTTCAGTTCACTTAAAAATTAATATTATTAGAAGTATTTTGCTTGTAACTTTTAAACGTATTCATAAACGTATAAGAATACTGTAACGATTTTAAAGGTTCTATTAAATTTTATTTTAAACAAAACACGAAATAGTTAAACTAATTTATTTAAAAGCAAACTAATTAACACTAAATTATTTACAAGCTTATACATAATTTATTTTAACAAACGAGCGAACGTCTACGGAACTTTTATGCCGAACTATCTAACGCTGAATTCTTTCCATTCACCGGCCGCGTGCTTTTATAGCCGGGGTTGTTTCTCGCGAACATTCGAGTACGCGACAGAATGTCTAGGGTTGATTCCACCGCTGACGTGATATCGGAGCGCCCGAAGTTTCTGGTCTAAGGCGCGTCGGCGATGACGCAAGAGACAGACTGACGCCGGCTGCTGTCGGCGAATCATTACAATACGTTTTTTTTTAATACATTAAGGCTGCGTTTAGTTGATAGACGAACGCATTTTCGCATTTTAAATCACGACCACCGTGACCACTCAGCTGATTAGTCAGACAACGTAAAATAACTACGGACTAAAGGAAATCGACAACGTCGCCCATGAACTAAACGCAGCCTTAGAATACAGCGAAGCTCCGATGGCAGAATCCGACGTGCGACTGAATATTGCTGACGGTACGTCCCATTCGGGTGTGCAAGGAGTATAGTTTCGACGACCTTGAAAGTTTGAAATGTCTTTTCTAGCTCTGGAGTACAATGTACAGGTGTTGTTCCGCGCGTTTTTGGTCCCTGGTAGCACTTTTTCAACGATGCTTGGATGGTCGCAACTCTCGAGATAAATCTGCGATAAAAGTTCACCATTCCAAGAAAACAACGCTTTACCGTTTGTGGTGGCGGATATCGATTACTGCACGAACCTTGTTCTCCAGAGGTTGTATTCCTGCTTCTGATATATACCAGATGCCCCAAAACTCCCCTGTGCTTTTGTCTAGGTCGCACTTTGATACGTTGATTACAACACCAAATTTTTCGAGTCGCGTAAACAACAATCGTAAATGTTCTTCATGCTCTTCCTCTGAAGACGACTCAATAAGAATGTCATCGATGTATGCATACCCGAAATCGAGACCACGTAATGCTTCATCGATAAAGCGTTGAAATGTTTGGGCTACATTTCGAAGTCCGAAAATCATTACTGAAAATTCGGAAAGGCCAAACGGCGTGAAGATAGCCGTTTTAGCGATGTCGTTCTTATGCACTGACTTGAATAATGATAATAACTTAATTTTAAAGTTAGAATTACTAACATGTCATAAGTTACAATTTTTTTTATATATACAGTATGTCCCCGGATTGAGTTTACAATACGTATAATGGACCAAAAATTTTTGAATTAAAATTTCATGTTTTACAGTTCAGGTCTGCTTGGCGTGAAATGAATTTATGTTAAAGTTGACGCCGAAAGTCTTGAAGGTGGCGGAATTAATACAAGAAGAAGTAAAATCTGTGTAGGTAAAGTTGTCTTCCTTTTGAATTTAGGAGAAAAATTTAGTAAGATAAAATGATTCTCATTTCAAATTAGGGAGACATACCAAATTCCAACATCCTAGAAAAAAAAATTGAATTACGGAATATTAGGATTTTAGCACAGTTGTAAGACATTAACACTGGTATTATTTGAATAATCATATTTTATTTGTTTTTGGTCAATAAATATGTAGATGGCGTTAACGTTAACGTAATTTTCCGTAATTTTTTTTTTTTCTAGGATATTGGAATTTGGTATATCTCCCTAATTTGAAATGAGATATTGAAATGAGAAATTCCGCCACCTTGAAGACTTTCGGCGTCAAATTTGGAACAAATTCATTTCACGCTAAGCATAGGCCTGAACTGCAGAACATGAAATCTTAATTCAAAAAGTTTTGGTCCATTATACGTATTGTAAACTCAATCCGGGGACATATTGTATATCAACATTAGGTTACTTGATAATAATTTTAAATTAAAACTCTTTTTTAATACACTGGAATCTAGTCGTACGCTTGCACTAGGTCAATCGTGGAATAGTATATTCTGTAACAAGGTTAGAATGAAAATTCGATACGAGTGGAAGATTCCAAACGCGAGCGTTAACGAGGAGCGTGAGGAATAGATCGAATTTTATTCTAACCGTATAACACTATATTTTCTCCACGATTATAAGTAATAATTCTCCACGATCAGAAAAGAACTAGGACGTCGCATTTATATCTGACACTGACAGTTTTGAAATCATGGCAATCTATGTATTTCGTTGACCATAACTATAGAATATTCATTCTGTCAGTTGTTATAGAATGAAAATACAGATCTTGTCATAACGTCTGTGATGTGATTGTCTGCTAATATTGCCATTGCGTCTAGCGACTTGTTAGACTTTGAGGCAAGAATGACCTGGACATTTGTCGGTAATCGACTCATCCATAAAGAACGAAGAACCGTGGCATTTCCTGCCAAGTTACGGAGATGGTGAAGAAACTGTGAAGGGCGACGATCACCCATTTCTTCACCTTCCAGAATTCTACGCATTTACTATTATAAGTTTCATAAGTAAGCATATTTGTTTTTAGCTGGTGGAGCAATGATAATATCCTCTAGCTCAGTTACGACATTCGGCTCAAGATTGGCGACTACATACTGAAATTTCCATACTGAGTCCAGTATGAGTTGTGCAAACCACATTGAGGTCTTTTTGGCCAAAACGGTGGTACTCGAATGCTGACTCGGTGCACCGTGTTGTCTTCACTATTCGTCGGCTGCTGCTCCGAGGTGTCTTGCATTGTGCCAATAAATTATTACTTTGGGAAACGTCGCATCGGAGTCACCAATTTGTGGGATTATATGATTACGTGTAACTAATAATGCGTTCCCACTAAGTTTCATGAAATATTTTATATTTAATTCCCAAAAACAATAATCTGACATATATAGGCTGTTCCCGAAATGACATGCCAAAAAGAAATCAGTTATAAGGAAATGATGAGTAAAACTCATATACAAAAAAATTTTCTAATAAAAGTCTTTTCGTTTTTGAGATTAAAATAATTGAGGATTTATTGAAAACTTGCTGTATGCTAATGATAATGAGTTTAGATGCTACAGGTACCGTTGCTAAAAAAATGCAAATAATGTTGCCATACAACCAGTATTACCTTTTCAATCCCGATTAACATTAGCGTACAGCAAATTTTCAAGAATTTTTCAATTGGCGGATAATTGTGGTCCAAATAAAAGCACTCTTAGGCGAATAGAGAAGAAGTAGATAGAGAAAGAAAGTGTAAGTAGCTTCGGGACGTTAAAAAAAATTAAACTTATGAGCAAGATGAAACCCTATTTAATCATATAAGGGAAAATCCAGTTCAAACAATAAGAGATGTCGTTAATTGTGACAAACCTTCCGGCATTATGGTCAACTGCAAGTCAAAGGATTATAAATTCTGATTTAAAGAATTCGATAAGTGCCAAAAACATAGTATTGATGGAAGAATAGAAGCAGTTACGCTTTCTATTTTACTTGAATCATGGTAGGGTAGAATTAAGCCAGGATGAAAATTATTGGTGAAATCTTATTTCATATTATGCGTGAAAGATTGAATCGAGTATTAGAAGCTAATAAAGAAATGATAAAATATTAAACCTCTTAGATATTGAATATTATTTTAATAGTAAGCGTTGTGTGTTGGTAGTCAAGAAAATATTGTTTATTAATGATGATTTTGTTATTGTAAAATTTGTATTGACAAATAAATAATTTATAAAAGTTAAGCGGAATTTACTCTGCAATCTGAAAACTTTACGACGACTTTGCGACGAGGCAAATAAGGTACTATTTTCAATAACAAGTATGTCTATTGGAAAAATTCATCAATTTCAACCGTCAAACAAAAATTGGACCATATATATTGCTCGATTGGAACAGTATTTTATTACAAATTCAATTAAAGAAGAATTGAAGACTCCAACACTTATCACGGTAGTCGGAGATGAAGCCTATGAGTTAATGGTAGATTTATGTAACCCGAAGAAGCCTGAAGAAATGAACTACAAGGAAATTGTCACCATAATGCGAAATTATTTGCAACTTCAGCCATCTACGATAGCTGAACGCTGTAAATTTCGACAAAGGAGACAAAAGAACCTGGATTCAATAGCAGAATATGTAACAGTACTTAGAAATTAGCAAAAAGTTGTGAATTTGGAGGAAAATTACGTGATCAGCTGGTTTATGGCTTGAGAAATGAAGATATTAAACAGCGGCTTTTTACGGAAGAAGATCTAACTTTCAAGAAGGCCTATGAATTTTCGGTGATTATGGAAGCAGCTGAGAAGAATACAGGTTTGGTTGGACCAACTAGTACCCAGGAGAACCATTTTTTAGGGCCTCGCAGCACATCTGGATCCTCCAAAGAGCAGTTAGTTACGTCAAGGGGAAAAGCGGTTTCCAAATCTACAATTTTTCAAGGTTTAGCAATATGTAGGCATTGTGGTAAAAGTAATCACGATTTTAAAAATTCCTATTTCAAAAATGCTAAATGTTTGAAATGTGGCAAGGTAGGTCATATTAAAAATATTTGTAAGGCATCATTTTGAAAATTCATAAATAATAAAGATGCTAAGAATTTTTATGTCAATGAGAACAACATCAGTCAATCCGATTCTGAATCAAATTTCTTTAATTTAGTTAACAGAACTAAACCTATTAAATTAGAATTGAATATTGATAATGTAAATTTGAAAATGGAAATTGCCACAGGATCGGAAATTTCAATTATTAACCGTGACACTTATAAAAGTAATTTTTCTTGGAAAAAATTAAATAAAACTGATTTAAAATTGAAAACATATGTTAGTCAGGTAATTAAGCCTTGTGGCTTTATGAATGTAAATGTTAAACATGAAAATATTAATAGTCCATTAGAATTGTATGTTATACGTGATGGTGGCTCTCCACTAATCGTTAGAAACTGGTTAAAGAAATTGAAAGTAAAGTTAAATAATCTTTTGTAGTTGCATGCTTTCGATTTCTGATCAAATGGTTAAAGAATATCCTGAGGTATTTTCTAAAGAGCTGGGTAGTTTTAAAGGAAAAAGGGCTAAACTACAATTACGAGCAGATTCCAAACCGGTATTTTGTAAAGCTAGGTCGCTACCTTTTTCATTAAAAGAAAAAGTAGAACATGAAATTGACGAACTTGTCAAAAGTAACATACTGTGACCTGTAGAATTTAGTGACTGGGCAACTCCGATTTTTCTTGTTATTAAGAAAAATGGTCGAATTAGTATTGAAGATTTATTTCCAAATTTACAGAATGGTAAATTACTTAGCAAAATTGATTTATCGCAAGCGTATGCACAAGTAGAGCTTGACGAGGATTCTAAAAAAATTGTAACTACCAATACTCACAAAGGGTTATTCACTTATAATCGGTTACCTTATGGTATAGTATCAGCACCTGGTATTTTTCAAAGATTGATGGAAACACTTTTTACCAATATGAAGGAATTAGTTGTTTTCTTAGATGATATTTTAATTACCGGATCTAATGAGCAAGAACATTTGCAAAGATTACGTGATGTATTAAGTAAATTTAAATCTCATGGTTTACATGTGGAAATTAGTAAATGTGGATTTAAAAAAAAAAATTTCTTATTAGGATATGATATTAATGCTAAAGGTCTGCATACTTCTAAAGAAAAGGTTGAAGCAATTTGAAATGCTAAAGCACCAACTAACGTTACTCAACTGAAAGCATTTTTAGGTCTTGTTAATTACTATTCTAAATTTTTATCAAATTTGAGTACTTTATTACATCCTCTTTATCAATTATTACGCAAAAATAATAAATGGAAGTGGAGTGATGAAGCTCAAACTGCTTTCGATTCGGTTCAAAAACAGTTATCTTCAGCTGAATTTTTAGCTTTTTACGATACGAATTTACCAATAACGTGATGCCTGTGATGCGAGTGAATATGGCATAGGAGCTGTTATTTTACATCAATATCCGAATGGGAATTCTAAACCTATTGCATTTGCATCTCGAACATTAAATAAAAGTGAAAAATCATATTCTCAAATTGACAAAGAAGCTCTTGCTATTATCTTTGGATTTAAAAAATTTAATCAATATTTATTTGGTAGAGTTTTTACTTTAATTACTGACCATCAACCTTTGGTTAATATTTTTGGCAGTAAAAAAGTATTCCTTTAATGGCAGCAAGTAGGTTACAAAGATGGTCAATAATTTTTTCTGCTTAGAATTATGACATCAAATAAGTCAATTCCAAGAATAATGCACACTCGTTCCGTTGGGGCAACCCCACTCGTGTTACAATAAGCCTTCTTGTGAAACTTGTATAATAATATACTATTGTGATTCATTACATTAGTTCTTTCGCGGTTCAATTATTGTGATGCGATTTATGGTCCCTGTCTAGACAATATTGACATTAGAAAAATACAGCGCGTTCAGAATTCTTGTCTTCGATTTATATTTGGGCTCAGGAGAAGAGACCATATTTCGCACACTTTTGCCAGAGTACGATGGTTAAATGTGGCTAACAGGAGGAAATTACATTCAGCTATTTTCTTTTACAAAATTATTCTCGACAAAGTTCCGTAGTCTATTTGAAAGAATTTCCTATTCACAATATTAATATTAGAAGCAAAGGTTTATTAACACCACCTATACACCGTACTGCTATATTTCAATTCATTCTTGTTCAATATCGTGAAATTCTTTAATAATGTGCCTAAATTCTTTAAATCTTATTCAGTTGCAAATATTAAACGTCAGTTTCGCATTCATTTACTGAATGACTCATATTAGAATTGTTTTTTCTGTTTGCTTGAAAACATCAAACTATTTTTCTTTCTTGTACATTTTTTGATGTACACAGTATTATGTGCAATGTACATATTATGTTTAAATTATTAAAGTACGCTGAAGGAAGAACAGTTGTTTCATGGAGACCGCTGATCCAGAACCCATTGACCTTTAAATTTTAAGTTTATTTATTGGTATCAATGTTATTATATATTATGTACCTATTCTGTATTTAACCGTGGTCAATAAATTATTATTATTAAAAATTATTATTATTATTCGTATCGATGCTGACGAAACTGGTAGTATTGAGTCATCAGTTAAAAATGAGAAGAAAGAAATCATTTTGTAAATTAATCTTATAATAAATTAATTCAGTTTTTATTTGTTCTCAAATTATAAATTATTAATAAGATAAAAAAATCTATGAATTTATATTTACTATTCTTCAGTCGTAAGAAAAATTTTAATGCGTATGAAAGGCAAAATTAGTTATTTTTAAAAGTTTTTGTTAAAATAAATACAAAATATATTTCATCTTATACAGCCATATATACTGCGTTTGCATAAAATTTATTTAAGGTTATATGCGATAGAAATTAAACGATTTTAAAACTTATTTAAATTTGTGATTTTAAATATATTATATCCATAACGAGAGATTCTAGCTAGTAGGAATATATTTTTTAAAAATTACACGACCGGTTTCGCCCAAAGGGGCATTATCAAGTGCAAGCCTAAAAAGAATAGAAGATGCCGTGAACAGATTAAGATTAAAATTGTAAAATATTCTGTAAAAATAACCTGTATGTCTATTTTATATTTTTAATCTTAATCTGTTCATGGCATCTTCTATCTTTTTCAGGCTTGCACTTGATAATGCCCCTTTGGGCGGAACCGGTCGTGTAATTTTTAAAAAATATATTCCTACTAGCTGACTTGGATTTTTCAATAACCTAAAAAAATATTATATCCATATAATTTGTAACTTGTTATTTGTTTACACGCTTGGTCCAAACTTTATAATAAACAGTCTCTCAAAATGAATGATTTTATTTTGATTTAATCGTAATTTTTACATTTTATTTATGATGTTGAAGCAAACTCAGATTAAATTTAACAAAAAAGTTGATTTAACTAGGGGAAGCAGTCAATTAAGGGTGGTAAATAAAACTCCTTTTAATTTAAGTCAAACTTTCGGAAATGTCTATTTTAGAGATGCAGCGAATATCTGGTGATTATCCGGTAACCGGCCTATCCGGCCACGTTTTTGCTATACGGCCGGATACCGGATACTGGCTACTAATATACGTCTACTACTACGTCGGATATCATATCTACTGTATGATAATGGAAAATTAAGGTTCAATAATAAATCAGAAATGTTATTGCAATATTTTATTATTAAGAGGACTATGGATCACGTGATCAACCACTTGAAAGCCACTAGTACACTCCTCAAATCCCGGAAGATTGAAAATACGCCATTTGTATAACTTAAATAAGTGACGTTCAATCAGTAGGATTCAATAGTTAAATGACAACATAATCTACACTCGTCTGGTATAAGTTCATACACATTCATCGTATCTAACATAGTGGCAACGTCGCAGAACTAACACGTGGTAATATTAGTCGCATACCTTTTACACCGATTCTAAGATAATCTTACCTCACTCCCCCTTCCTCACTTAAATTGCACGTTCCTTTTGCCTGAAGTGAGATAAGCAGAAGTGAGGAAGTTGCTTCCTCCCTTACCGATTTGAAGGAACCGTAAACCCTTCCTCAGTAATGAGTGTTCATCCCTCAGTAGTGGGGGAAACTAATAATATTTTTTTTACAGGAAATGCTTGCGCTGAAAAGTTTCTTCTTGAAGTAGTTACCAAAAATTATTTCATTTAGTTAAATAAAACGTGTTTCCTTAAATTACTTATAATGTATTACATATTGTGACGACCGGACCTGTCGATACAAAGTGGGTCCGGCGAGACAAAATGATGTCACCGCCGACGACGGTAGATTATTCGAAAAATCCGCCACATTCGAGACGCCTCCAGAATGTCTGCGGGGACATAAAGCTCGCCCCGTTCACTGGAGAGGACAGTCACAATTTCCCGCGAACAAGGCTAACGCCGTATAAACGAATATTGCACGACATAAATTATTTTAGACATATAAATTAATTATACCACCTCCACACTCTTCTAGAAATCTTAAGAATATTTTTTGATATGCAAATATTTAATCCGTATACCTTTTTAACTTAGAAAATGATGTGTCATGAAAGAAGCCGAATGCTTCTGGGACAATAAACACAAAGTACCAGAACTGCATCCCGCGGCGTCTTTCATGGACAACAAGGCTTCCGGCTTCAAGAAACCAATTCGTGTCGATCCTGTCTTACTGGCAAGTTCTCCACCTCACTCAACCGACTTAGAAGAAGCTATCCGTGGCAAACCAAGGGAATACTTCTCTAAAAGAAACTGTGGACGGAGATCCATCATAATTAAGCTTCCAAACAAAAGCAAGAAACGCCTACTTAAAATAGATGCTATTAGACTAGGATTTTTAAAAATGTAATAACATATTCAGTTTCAGAGAGAACAAATTTAATTTATTTAATTTTATAATTTTGAATTTCGTTTGTTTTAAGAATTATTATTTTTTTATAACTGCGTTAAATAGTTTCTTGTGCTCCAAAAATCATACATAAGGGACAATTTTAGGGAGTAATTTTCAGTCTGTTTAGATCTTCAAGCTAAATATATCAGTAGAGGGACTCTGTAAAAATTTGCTTTTTATTTAGCTAGCGTCGATTAGCGATACTCGATATCAAAAACGGTACTCTACAACTGCGCAGTTAAGTCATTCGTGTAAGTTCGGAAATTTTAGGGAATCCTTATGCAATTATCCGTTAAATGTTGGTATCACTGTTGATGTATTTTAAAATTTTACAAATGCATTGCCAGATGTCAGCAGTTATCTGTTTAAATTTGTCAACGGAAAGAACGAAATTATATTAAATATACCAAAATGTTACATTTGATAAGGTTCCAAGTAGCACGGGAAGCACATCGAGAGAGTATCCGTATTAACAGTGCCGAAATGAGACATTTGCGAGATATGAGTGATCCATTTCAGTTAACAGACCAGAGATTTGTTGATTTATTTCGACTCGACAACAATCTGACATTATTTAATAAATGAGTTACAACCATATTTAAGACATCCTGAAAGAATTACTGGAATACATCCAGTAACTAAGATTCTGAGTGCCTTAATGTTCTATGCAACTGGCTCATACCAAAGGATTTTAGGGCAGGCTTATTTATTGTCAGTTTCACAGCAATGTGCTAGCAGGATAATTAAGGAAGTAACCGAAGCTATTTATGACAATATTGCTGATAACTGGATTACTTTTCCAAGAACTGAAGAAAAAAAACTGTCTATAAAAAGAAGATTTATGCAGAAGACACGTTTTCCTGGCATTATAGGTGCTATAGATTGCACTCACGTGGCTATATTAAAACCATCAATAGAAGAACATAATTACCTGAACAGAAAAGGTTACCATTCAAAGAATGTACAGATTGTAAGTACAAGTTTAATGAATACGTAGTTGCATCAACAATTTAAGTAGATTAATGTGTTGGTTCTGTTCATATCTATAAAGATTCTAAGATCTGTAAAGCTGTAATTCAATTATTCAATAGCATTTCTCTGTAAGATTTGATTTGCCCTAGGTCTAGATTAATTTGTTGAATATTTAAATAGGGCAAAATTAAAATGGTTTCTTGTTGTAGATTTGTGACTATGATATGAAAATTTTAGCTATCAATGCAAGATATGCAGGAGCCACACATGATTCTTTCATATGGAGGGAATCTTTAATTCATAGAGAATTACAACAAAGACATCAAGAAGGAGATATTTCATCATGGCTTCTTGGGGATTCTGGATATCCCCAACAACCTTGGCTAATGACTCCATTCTTAAATCCTTTACCAGATACACCAGAAGAGCGATACAATTTGTGCCATGCATCTGCAAGAAATTATATTGAAAGGTGCAATGGCACATTGAAAACCAGGTTTCGTTGTATTTTGGGAGAAAAGAAACTACGGCACAGTCCTGAGGTAACTGGAAAGATAACTACAGTGTGTGCAGTTCTTCATAATATGTGTATAGCAGCAAGAATCGAATTAAGGGAAGATTTAAGGGTAGAAATTGAGAATAACAATTTATATGCAAATAAGCATATACCAGGTGTTGATGGCTATGGCATTGATGCACGCCAGCATTTACTAAATTTATATTTTCGTTGAATAATGTATTTTTATTAAAAAATTTCAAACAGTAGTTTGTTTATAAAAGTGTACAATTCTATTAATGAAAAAATAATTATTTTATCTAGTACTGTAAATAAAGTTTTTTGCATTATCCTAGAAAAAATCATGTATAATTTTAATAAATTAAATTGATTTGCTTACTTGGCAGTATTAGAAAATTAGAATATCTTATAAATCACGTGAATTATTTCGGCCTTATTGAGCCCCGTCAGAGATACGTAGTAAAATAATTACATTTTGAAAGAATAATAATTAAAATTATAAACTTACATATTTTTGAATTTCCAAAATTCCAAAAACAAACCTTGAATGAAAACTTTTTGAAAAAATTGTTTATTATTTTGCAAAAATGAAAGGAAACGTGGTATGTTATATCAATCAAATGCAAAATGTGACAGTAAAATAAATAATGTAGGTAACTAAAAAAGTTTTCATTCAGGGTTTGTTCTTGGGATTTTGGAAATTCAAAAATATATAAGTTTATAATTTTAATTATTATCCTTTCAAAATGTAATTATTTTAGTACATATCTCTGACGAGGCCCAATAAGGCCGAAATAATTCACGTGATTTATAACATATTCTAATTTTCTAATACTACCAAGTAAGCAAATCAATTTAATTTACAATTTTCATTGGCAAGACCTACTACTTTCTATAATTTTAATATTTATTTGGGTTAATATAAAATTGATGTAACTATGTTGTCTTTTGTGTTATGGAAATAAAGAAACCAATTATGATCTATTTCTTTAATTTCAAAATCGTCTAATGAAGTACATTATTTTTTATGCTCGGTAATTATTTATGTATTAAAAAAACAAATGCATGTGAAACCGAAGGTTAATTCTATAATTTGAAACAATAGAAAATTATATAACATAAAATAAATTCTCATATTAAAACAAAAAATGCGTTTGTGCAAACACACCTTACGTTATAAATACATCGTTATACTTTGTAACAATTGCATTTATAATTTAACGAGGTGAGGGCACAAATTCAAATTTATAATAAAATTAGTAACTATACAAATCAAGAACAAGTTAAACAAATATTCACCTTCATTGATTTTTAATATAAACATTGGCCATAGCTTCCAAAGTATTTGCTAAACGTTCAATATTGGCAATAATTGACTGTAACGATTTCATAGTGTCCACATGTTGTTGTTCCAATATTGTCATACTTGTCCCAGGTGCTCTACTTTTTTTTGGTTTTTTGTTTTCTGCAGTTAATTAACGTTTTGAGCCTTGTGAATTTAATGTATTATCATTGTTAACAATATTCGGACTCAATACAGCTTCCTCAATAATATCTTCGTGTTCCAAGGTACTGCTTAAATTCTGTTCCATACAATAGCTATGTTCCAGATTGTGAGAATTTGGCAACAATTCTAACTGAGTATCAATATTACTTTGCTTCTTACGCCACTGGAAGAGTAAGAATTTTTAGGTTATGTTAGGTTTGGGTGTTGTAGCTTCTACAGTAACTTTCTACAATAACTTATTAGGTTTCGGCAAACAAACATTACTTGTTTTTTCTTGCGGAGTTTCATGGGTAATTACATTAAAAGAGCTACTATTTTCTTTATTTTGATTCTTCAAACCAAATTCTGAAGTACTACCATCTCCATAAATGCAGCTCCAGCCTTTTATTGCTATTAATCTTTCCTCTAAATTATTTACACTTATATGTTTACTTGGTCCACCTCCTGTGCCATTCATATCTTTTTTAATATTAATGCATTTTATTTTTATTTTTGACAACCAGTCTGTTAAAACACGCTGCCACTGCTCTACACTTTTTTGACCATATCCTAAACAATTTAATGTGTCGGCTAATATTTTCCAATGTATATTATGCTTTCTTCTTGCTTCAGGTATTGTAAATGAATTTGTTAGCATCTCTGGATGTTTTTCCAGATAATCAACCAAAATTGTTTGTTGTTCTAGTCGTGTTCTTGCTGATCTCTTTTTAGCTTCTACAAAAATTTAAAAAAATAAAGGGTCAATTCTGCTTATCCGTAAGGACAGTAAGATCTGTAAGCCTGTAACTCAATTATAAAGTGGAATTGTGAAGTTCTCAATACGAAACGATTTCTTATAAGATAATGTCTGCAACATTATCTTAGAGACTTATAAGAAATCGTTAGAGTTACAGGCTTACAGACTTACGAGTAATTCTAGAAACTTAAGAGAAATCATATCTTCCAGAGAACTTCAAAATTCCATATTTTAGTAACTGAGTGTTTACAATACGTTTTCATAATAGAACTTATACCCTGTGTTTAGTTGGTGGACGAACTATGAAAGTTTAACGAGTTTAGTCCAACTGTCTTCTAAACGGTTACCTAATGGTCGCATTTCAAATCACGACCACTGTGCCCACTCAGCTGATTAGTCAGTCAAGGTAAAATAACTACGGACTAAACGAAATCGACAACGTCGCCCATGAATTAAACGCTGGGTAAATTCAATGTGACTTTAACCTATAAAAACACATTTTCCTACACTTAAACTGACTTTAAATTAAAGTTTCTATTCTATTATCAAAATAGCCCTTAGGTAAGAATTTAGATTGAAAATAAACATGACAAAAAATTAACTTACCGTCCATTTCAATAAGTAAACTATACTATAACATACGACCTGTGTATTCGAAGTTGTCAAATGGTTGTCAATGAATGTTAGCATATATTAGCAACACCTCTGGCGTTGTCGCTACGCTATCTACCGCTAACAATTGATAGCAATACTACAGCGTTCCGTTTTCGCTTTATCTTGACGATAGCAAAGTTAACTTAGTGTAGCAACCGTACAGAGTCCCACCCCTGTATTGCCTAGTAAAGTAACTTGTGAAAAACATGTAATTTGCTATAACAAATATTTTGTGTCATTTTAAATGAAATTTGAAAGTATATTTGCTTTAAACATTTCTGATTGAAATTTATTTAATTATTGAAAACTTGACAAAATTTGTTTTGTGTAATTAATGACTCATACTCCTGGCCATAATACAGATTCGTGTCGAAGTTCTTCAGAAAAGTTATTAAACAAAGGTATCTCATTGATTACTGCACTGAATAATTTAAAGAATTATGATAATTACTAGATGTGGAATGGTGATGTTTTTCTCAAGGTTTAGATTATGAAAACCAACTGTACAATATCTTGTCGTCCGAATTGAACATCACGTTAAACATCGTACTGATAGGTAAATTCGGAACAATATAACAGAAAAAACATTGCAGGGTTTCCTTAATTTTAAGAAATAATGCTGTTTCGCCTTTGCAACAACTTTTAGTTGCATTAAGATTTTATGCTTGTGGAAGTTTTCAAATAGTGATCTTTACTTAAAAATTGAACGGCGTAGATGACTTCCTTCTGCATATTATCAGCCACAGGAATTATTGGCTCTTTTCTTTGAAAAGCACGAGCATACCGTATCAGTAACATCAGAAAGATATTGTCACATGATCAACATTTTTTTCCAGCCAAGGTATGAATAACTTGATAGTATTTAATGGCATCAACAGGATGGGCAACGACTAATCAATATTACTATGCAGTGTGATATGTTTCCCAACCCGGTTCCCTGACTTAACAGCGCCGGATTTCTTTTTACATACAGTAATAGACCCCATAGTCTTCAAGAACTTAAAGCAATTTCACTGCAGATACCGGGCAGAGTGATGGATGAATTTGTGCGATGGCTAAAATGTGTAGCAGAAGAAGGAAGCCACCTACGCCATTCAGTTTTCAAGTAAAGAAACTCCCAGAACTGTAGATTAAGATATTGTGTTTGGGTTTTTTTTAAGTTCAACTATTAAAAAGTTATTCCATCTCAAAAACCGTCAGTGCATTTTTGGAATTCCCTGTACAAAAATTTAGAAACTCATTTAAGAGAATACGGCTCATTTACTAAACCCAAAAGAAATTCAAAATCAATTAATGAAGAAGTAGAAGTAAACGTTTTACAGTGCGTTACTGAAAATACTAAAACATCTCCTAGGAAAATAGAACATGATACTGGTATTTCAAAATCGACAACACAGAGAGTTTTAAAACATCATAAATACCATCCATATAAGTATACAATTTTGCAAGGACTCAGAGAAGGAGATCAAGAGAGAAGATTGCGATTTTGATATCTCAACCAATGTCAAAATAATGATAATTTTCCTAACAAAATCTTATGGTCTGATGAAAGTAGGTCTATAAACAACGGCTTGTTTAACAGACATAACGTTAATTTTTGGGAAACTGAAAATCGCCACGTTATTAGGGAAAGTCGGCATCAAGTGCGGTTCGGTTTTAATGTCTGGTGTGGAACTTTAAACGACAAGCTTGTTGGACCCATACTTTTTAACGAAACGTTAAACAGTCAAAGATATTTAAATTTATTACAAACTGATTTAGAAGATAAACTTGATAATTTACCATTGATTGAAACTCTCAATATTTGGTTTCAACAAGATAGCGCGCCACCCCATAATTCTAACATAATTAGGGAATATCTCAATAACCGGTTCCCTAATTCGTGGATTGGTAATAGTGGACCTATTTTATAGCCTCCACGGTCTCCGGATTTAACCCCTTTGGACTTTTTTGTTTGAGGTTACATCAAAAATAAAGTTTATGTTCAAACATTTGAAAATATTGAAGATCTTCGTGAATCTGTGCTTGCATCAATTCGCAGTATTTCGCGTCGTAATTTACATAATGCATTAAGAGCAACAATTCGCAAAACACAAACGTGTTTAGAACCCAATGGTCAATTCTTCGAACATCATTTGTCCAAGAGTTGCGGTGTTTTATACGTTAGTTTTGATAATTTTGCATTTCTCTCACTTATAATATAATCTACTATTGCAAATAGTTTAGTACTTCCCATTTCAACTACGTATTATTTGTTATTAACTAATAATTAAGTTTTTGTTTCTTGTGACTCTTTCTTTCTTAGTTTATTTTATTTATTTGTTTGAAAATTTGTTTATTTTTTATTTTTTGCATACGTTTGTCGAGAAAATGTATTTTTTTCTTCGTTATCTGTCAAAATAAATATTACATGTTTTATATTATTGTAAAGAGAAAAAAAAAGCGCATTCAATTCTTCCAAAGCCTACTTGACGGTCCATAAGAAAAACTGAAGTTGGGGGTGCAAACTCGAAGACGGAAAATGAAAACAAAAATCTAAAAGCACATTTAAATTCTGCATGAAAAAGTGCCTTAAGAAAGTACAAATAACAAAAACATATCGATTACAATAAAGAAGTTATTACAAAAAAAAACGAAATTTGAAAATTTTGGTTTTTTGGCTATAACTTCCGAGCCACATGGAATTTTTGAAGTTTCAAAATAGTTTGTGACTATGCTTAGGAATTCCAATTTAACCGAATTCCTATCTCTTATAATAAGCGAGATCCCCATGCTGGAAAAGTTATCTGGGACATATTGTATAGATAGAGTCTAAAATATTTAGTAGCCCACGCGATTACTAGGAGCTCTTTTTCTGTCGTAGAATAATTAATTTCTGCTGTATTCAAGGTTCTAGAAGCATATCAAACAGTTAGATCGCGTCTTATTTCTCCCTGCGATAAAACGCCATCAATCGCATATTGACTAACATCTGTAGTTAAATTAAATTGCTTTTCAAAATTTGGATATTTAATATTGGTTCTGTTATTAAATAAGTTTTCAATTCAGTAAAATCATTTGGACAACTCGGACTATTCGAATTTAACATTTTTCTTTCAAAGATTTGTGATAAGTTTTGCAATTCGGCTAAAATTCGGTATAAATATTCAGTAGTATCCTACTAAACCCAAAAACATTTTGACTTCTCTTGAATTAGTCGGAGGAGGATAGTTTAAAATAGACTTTATTCTTTTCGGATCTGGTTTAATGATCGTTAAGATTTTCCGCGTTTATTACAATATCATCCATATCGTCCATAATGTACAGTTTGTAAAATGGACCTTTTTACGCACATGTTACACCCCAGCCCGTTGATAAGGGCGGTATTGAGGGGAATACCGTGACCGGGCTAAGCAATTTGGATTACTTAACGTAATCCTTTAATTTTGGTATCGCTGCCACCAGCTCAAAGAGCAAAGGAAGAGGTACAAATACCCTTCGGAGGATGGGGGGGTTCTTTTTGGGAGTTGATCAGCTATCGATGCGGTAAACTTATAAACTACTATATTAAAGTTAGGAAATGTAAATAACAAAGCTCGTACGTTAGCGCCAAACGGTTGAGAAGAGGGGGTGATGGTTGAAACAGTGAAATGCTTAACGGGATTTTATACGACCTGAGTTTGATGAGCTGCTCGGTTTCCACACTATAGAACTTTCACTTAACGTATTAATCGAAACTAGATGCTTGAATATACAGGGTGAGTCATAATAGGCGGAACAAATTTTACCAGTATATAGGAAACACTTTTTTAAGTAAAAAAGTTCCTGTAAACCTATGTCCTAATCCGCACAGTTGAGAAACTACAAGAAGTCAAAGTTGAGTGAATCATAATGGGCGGAACAAATATCACCAGTATGTAGGAAAGATTTTTTTAAGTAAAAAGTTATTCGTAGAGTTCGTGCTTGTATTAGAGCTCAAGGAGCACAGTTTGAACACAGTTTTTGTAATACTGTGATTTAATTGAACACTTTTTGTACAGTTTATCCAATTTTTTTACAGGTTTCACAGTTGCCGTTATTATTAAATATTTGTTTATTACAAAATTTTCACTCCTTGTAGTTCCTCAACTGTGCGGAGTAGGACATAGGTTTATAGGAACTTTTTTACTTAAAAAGTATTTTCTGCAAGTATTTGTTCCGCCCATTATGACTCACACTGTATATAATTTAAATTTTGATCTCTAAGCTGAACCGAACTCTACCTAGCACTTGCACTGAATCGCTCGCCTCTCACTTAGCGAGTTAGTCGGTTAGTGTACATCCGGTACAATACATTGGCGCACCGTAAGCATTTCTTTTGTTACATTATACAGGGTATTACACACGTCATTGACAGTAAAACCAATTTTTTTAGATAGCTATTGTATCTAAGTCCACCACTCGTTCAGATTAAAAAAGGAACGTCTTTATACGAATGTTTGTAAAGTAAAACTTACTCTTTATTACTTGGTTTGAGAGTATTGATGTGTTTTAAACGGAAAAAATCAATGACGTGCGTAAAAAGATCCATTTAACAAACTATACATGAAACTTCTGATACCTTGTAATCCTAATAAAAACGCTATTCATTGATCTTTGAAACATTCTAGGTGCGCTTTTTAAATCAAATGGCATTTTAATAAAGTCATAATAATCAAAACTAGTACTAAACGTAGTTTTTTCTCTACCTTTAGGATTCACTAAAATTTGGTGAAACCCTGAAGCTAATATTGTGAAGTATTTGCAGTTTCCAACAGTTTCCAAGTTGATCTAAAATATTCGTTATATTTGGTAACGAGAATTCGTCGTCAATATCATTTAACTTTCGAAAATCAACAACAACGCGATATTTGTTTTCACCTGAAGCATCACATTTTTTATCAACAATTAATAAGGGCGCATTCCAAGGACTTTCACTTTTTCTAACAATGTTATCTAATTCCATTTGATACACTTGACTTTGAATTTCATTTCGTTGATTCTCGGGAAGCTTAAAATTATCGGAGCTAAATTTTTAAGAATTTTTATTTCGTGTAAAACAGCTCGGTATTTGCTAATTTATCACCTAAATGAAATACCTTTGAATATTCAAAACAAATTGATAATAGAGATTCCTTTTCTTCTTCATTTAAGTGCTCCAACTTCATACATTCAGCTACGAATTAATCGATCTTCCTTAGTTTCCGCTTCAAAATGTTCAATTGTATTTATTTCTTCATTGCAAAGGTCATATTCTAGATGGTTAAGATTTAAATTACCTAATTCGATTTCATGTTCAGATATATTACTAATAAGCATTAACTTTATTTAACACATTACCGCAAAATAATTCGTCAGCAATTTCTTGAGAGTGTATTAAAATCGTAGAATTTTCAAGCGAGTTCATAATTTGAACTTGAACTATTTTCTCAGATCTAGCAGGACTTAATAATTTATTCGGGGACTAAAATTTCTTTAAAGCATTATGATTTCGCAAAAATTATTTACCTAATATATGTTAATTAATAATTATGTTAAAATGTTACAGGATTCACCACAACAAGTACTCCACGAACACAAAAATCATATCGGTTCTGATGGATGGCAAACGAAATATTAAATTGGCCATGCTTTTTTGGCCAAGGGAGTAAAACAGCCACTTTACTCCCTCAAATTAGGGATTAAAATTGTTCATTATATAGAGATCGTGCAAAAAAATTATTATCTTTAGGTTCAAAATTTAGTTTACCAATCAAAATTAACGAAATGTTGATATAAAATGGAAGACATGATCTCTGACAGACGAGGAATTCATGCAACGGAACATATTTCGTTTAAAATTAGTCTATAAGGAAAGTATTAATTTGTATAATGTCAAAAGACATTAAAAGAAATTTATGAATTATTCTTAAAAACGTTTAATTTGAATAGATAATCACAGATTTCAATTTGTATTGAAATCACATATTATTGAAGCAGAGGTGGTTTGTGCGACTTTTTCATTTAATTTAAATTTGTAATCAACTTTGCAAATCAACCTTTTTTAAGAATAATTCATAAATTTATTTTAATGTGTTTTGACATTATTGTTGAAGTTTGGAATCCTTTAATGTCCTCTGCTAATAAACTCTAAAAAACTCATAACCCATAACACATTACATGTCATAACGTATTTTATTGACGAACTTGTCTTACATTTTTTATAAACAAAATGATTACTTCGTAGTCACGTAATATTTGGAATTCATGTTTATTATTTTCATGTTTTCCAGAACTTCACGAACGAAGTGAAATCTTATGTCAATATGTTTACTTCGGGCGTGAAAAACAGGATTTTGTTCTAATTTCAAAGGATCCAAGTTGTCATTGTATTCATGGTACACTTCCCTCAATATTCATACCTAATTCATTAAGAATCTCACGTAAATACAGTTTGTTAAATGCACGACCTACTACATTTCACGAGTTAGAGTTTTTAACCATCCTAGGCAATATTTCATTTAACGCAAATTTTCCTCGCTTTGGCGCTGGTTACCTAAACAAGAAAAACCATAAATAACGAAAAAAAAAGCACAAGGAAACTATATTTGAGCAAAAAAATACAACTGTGCTTGCCATAAACTGTGTGAGCTTGACATTAATTGAAAATGATTAAGTGAAATTAAGTGAAATGACGGATATAATTCGCTTTCGATTTGTTAGGTACGTGGCGCCCACAGTGGGCTCAAACAGATAATTAAGGGAACTTTATTCAAAAAATCCTGTATTTTATTGATATCAAAAAATAACACATTTCGTTTAAGCAGACTCTTATTAAGTCGGAACGACCCCTTATTTGACTGAAAATGTATCCAGATGTTTATTTTGTGTTGAAGCAACTGAAAGAATAGTGTTGACATTCTCAGTGACCGTCATTGTCTCATTTGATTTTACGTCATTTCACAATATTATTCAGTATTTTTTATCAATAAATATTTTTGTTTTTGCATTGTCGAACATCATCGAAGGTTTATAGATGTTTACAGTGTATTAATTTAGCTGCATCAACGAAAAAAATGAATATTATTAAGCACATTTGATTTGTCTTGAATTGTCTCATATTCTAAAGGCCACATCTTTTTTTGCAAGAGTTTGCATATCACTAATTATATATTTTGCTACTCTTAAAAATGCAGTCTTTTGTTTTCTAATCAAAATACGTGCCCGAACTTGCCCCTTTTCTGACTTTTTTGAATTATTGTTTGTTATAGATAAAACGAAATACAAGAATTTATTCCAAGGGTGGTTAACTCATAAACATTTAACTCATGTAAAAATGTGAACAATTAAAAGTTTTTGTGTTTAGTAAAGACAAAATGACGGATTTACAACATTTAAATAGAAAAAATGAATATTTTATTAAAACTATAGAAGAAAAATGGAAAAAATGTAATCGAATCTCATCGTGGTTTCTTGCTAGTAACTAACTATTCACGGTTAGAGAAAGCTCATCAATAAATAAGTATAAAAAATTAACTGTACCTTCTATTTATATTGTATTATTTTATTTTTACGATAGTACAACTTCAAAATTATCTAACTACTTAAGGCTGTGTGTCCGCTTAGAGCCGAACTGGATTTCAACTGGGCGTTTCACTAGTTTTCGCAGATATTTAGTAGACGCTTACGTTGAATATGTGTTTCTGCATTTTGGATACACTTTTACACGCAAAGGAAAAGAGTAGAGAACAAAATTATATCCTGAGCATTTTTCTTGTAATTTAGGACTGTGTTGCCGCTGATCTTTATTTACGGCGGACTTACTCTGTTTTTCACTCTTACGCGCACTGAAACGCATTCGCTCTCACTCAGACTTCTGCACCGGAGAATAAAATCACGAAACTTGCCTCACTTGTGCTAGGCGGAAGGCGGGGACTAGCGTGTATCACATACCACATTTGATTTCAGCGATTTCGGTCCAAAAATCTCGAATTTGTTTCCCATTTTGTGAGCTTATTTGTAAACATTTTCTAAAAACTAAAACAGTTTATTACTATTGTTGAATACTGCGAAATTTCGGGTAAAGGCTTATATTTTCGAATTTTTTCAATTTTATTTTTTTAAGGCCTTTTTAACAAATTTTTTATAAAACGGACCTTTACCGTCTAACAGAATTTATTTAAAAATTTTTTCGCGAAAATTTCGTATGATTTTAATGAAAAATGAGCCTACGATATGGAAAAAATTATTTTGTGCCCGAGCAAACAGCCTTAAATTAGTAATTTTTTGCAGATAGCATATTTTTTTAGCTACAATTTCTTAATATATTCTTCATTTTATAATAATAAATTATAGTTATACGTAATTATGCCTTTTTGGGTCAATTTTTAAAAAGACTGATCTTTCGTTGTTGATTCAATAATAAAGTTCTCCTAATTTACTATGTGAGACCACTGTGGGAGCGGAGAAACACTTGAACTATAAAATTGCGCAAGGCGGATAAGGACACGCTGTCTCGTAAAATTTAGTAGGTCTTGGTAAAATGGATCTTTTTACGTGCGTCACTGACAAACGGTACTAGTAAAACCAATTTTTATATTCTCCGTTCACTTTTGTAATGAGTAACTAATTGTAATTTTTTAATTCTTATGTTGTCTTACAAAAACGGTTGGTATTACATTTAAAGTTTTGTCGATCAAATTATCGTTTGTCACAATTTAGTTCTCAATTGCAAAATGCAATTTACAAAAATGACCCGAAAATCCATTACGAAACAAATAAAGAACCACATTTAGGTATAATGCATTACAGGTCTTTTATAGAAGTGTGGGTTAAACATTGGATGATCCCTAAAGATATCGCAGTACTCATTTTGCAACAATCCAATAATCCAATGAGATTCATTGTAGCAATTGTTAAACTGTTCCAGAAAACTGCATGCACAAGCTGTGTCTGGAAGAGTGGCAGTCGCTAGATAATTCAACACACCAACCAACTCTCGATAAAGCAAATTTTTATCTTGCGCATTAAGATCGGTTTCAGATTTCATCAACTTGATATTTGGTTCCATCGGAGTAGCGACAGTTTTACAGTCGACCATGTTGAATCTTTTCAACAATTCTTCAATACAACCTCGTTGATTCAGTCTTATACTGTGTTTATACCTGTGAAATTCTATTCCGAAGCAGTGTTTCACTTCTCCCAAGTCCTTTCTTTCGAAATTCTTCGTCAGTTCTCTTCCAATTTTAGCAATAATTTCTTCATCGTAAGAACCGACTAGGATACAATCAACAAAAATTACGGTAAAAGCTAAAACTCGCCCTTGTTCAAATTTGTATACACAAGGGTCAGCGTTCAACGGACGAGCTTTTAACGCTTTGAGAACTCCATCCAGCTTCTTATGTCAGGTTCTACCATGCAGCTTGCCTAAGTCCGTAGAGGGCTTTCTTAAAAAATAGTAACACATTCCAGTTGAGCTAATGTTTTTATGTAATACTTTCTTCAAAATTAGCATTAACAGATTTCAATTGAGCCAATGCTGCAATGTTTCTAATGCTTTCTTCTTAATTTCATTTCCGAACTTTTTCGTCCCGATAACCCGCTTCAAAGCCTCCTTTAGAAATTTTTCATGAATAATTCTTCTTCGAGGTAGCCATTGAGGTAGACTGTGTAAACATCAGTTTACCTAATCCTCATATTCATTTTTACTGCAGCTGTTGTGATCATTCATATATAGCAGGTGAAAAGGTTTCGAGCTCTCTTTCTTTGTATTAAACCATCTGAGTTAAGCTCTTTTCTAGGACGATACGACTACCAATAATCGTTTTATTCTTTTGGCATCTCACGACTTTCCACGTGTCGTTTTTCACAACCGATGAAATTTCGTCAGCTATTGCATCCAACCATTTTTCTGCATCGGGATTTGACATGGCTTCGTTCATTGGTGTTTCAGATATGAAGACTTCTTCCTTATCTTCTTCACTAATTTGCGCTTCGCCGTTTTCTTCTATGAGTTCTTGCTGGATTTGATATTGCTTTCCAGGTCTTCCTCATTGACCGGTTCTGACTATTCTTGGTCTTCCTCTTGAGTGTACTGTTGTACTATGTGTTGTCATACCTGTTTGCGATAGGCGATTTTATATTTCAAGAATACGCAAACATGTATATTTCTTACGAAGAATGTCAAGGAAAGGTGCGATTAGCAGCACGTCTCTATACCGAAAGGTTTCCTGATTATCAACGAAATCCGCTTTATCTAACGTTTATCAGAATAGCTCAAAATGCACGCTAAATGCACATTCTTTCAATGTTGTCACCTTTAACACGTCTGTCGGTCAAGAGTAGAATTAAAAGTCGCTCATAAATTTTTCCGCTTACGATAGATATTTATTGCCTTCTTGCAGCTGTACGACATTCATAAAACAATTTAAATCGCTCGTCTTGTTTCACTGCGGCAGAAATTTAAATTGCTACAGTATTTCTAAAAACATCGACTCAAAATAATACAAATTTCAACTTTCTCAGATTGCAAAATTGTATTAAGATATTTTGTTCCAAATTATGTCAGAAAAGTCTCCCCTATGTTTGGTGCATCATCATTGAAACACCCTGTATACGATCTCGATCAGCATTAAATGTGTACGTTAAGTATTTCAACACTTTTGATTCGCTTCTGCAAATTTTATCAGAATATTTAATATGTGGAGACTCTATTATTCCATTTGTTCAACTAACCAAAATTGTCTGAAATATAATTACAGCCGAGGCAACTTTGATCTTTTTTATTGGTTATTAAAAGCGTGTGAATGGAACAAAGTACATACTGTTATGTGACGATCTGGAAAAGGCCATATTATGAAACTATGTACAGTATTTTAGACCAATGTATACCTACACATAATAATAATAATAATACAAGATGTAGTAAATATCCTGTTTGGTTTACAAAAGATGTTGTTAGTTGTTTAAAATCTAAAGAATATCATAGAAAGCGGAAATCAGATGCGTATCACATGTGTAAGGCCGGCCGAAATTACCAACATATTTTTTTTTCAGTACTATTAAAATGTGGTAACGCGTATACATAAATTTAAGTAATCAAAACGCTCACCATTTCCTTTGGCTACCGGGCACCGTCCGCTACCATCACCTCCCATTGACATGGTGCGTTCATGCAACAATAACATGTGTTTACAATCATTTGTAAGAGACAACAGTTATTTACTCACCGGGGACCCCAGTCCCCTGGTCCCAACGGTCTGCACAACCTCTTGGTCAATTCACAACTCAATCTAGTGCCTCTATCATCGCTCCTGATGATGTCCAACCTTGGGCCTTTATTATCATATCTGTTGCTCTTTCATAAACTATTGCTCTGAAACGTTATTTCCAGAAACACCCGCCACATGCAACACAGATAGCCTCAATGACATGCAAACATACTCTGCCCTACGTCTTTGTCATCTCCGACCCGTGGATTCTCTACCACCAATCCACTCTTCCACCAGGTGGCACAAATCAACGTCAACGTGGCATCTCACCAGGTTACGTCCCCTCCACCTGGCACGTAGGGGTGGTGACAATTTAATAACCTTAGGGCTCCCTGTCCGCTGCACCGGGTCCCTAAGGGGTCACCATGGGACCGTGAACAGTACTTCGTTCACTCTCGGTAGCGCTTTCCACCTTGTTAGTACGATTTCCCTTACGGAGTAACCACTACTCATGCAAGTGACGTCACAATCCCTACGCCACCGTGGTTACACCAGTCAACCTACTGGCCAACGGTCAGGTGATGCAGCACCCGCCACGACAACCGAGCCTCACCCGGGGAAATCGCTTCATTCATACACCATGCAGGAAATACTTCAAGCTAATTCTCTACATATCATGCATTAGCTACAATTAATAACTTATCTCTAGATACCGCCTTCCTGCTTCTACCAGCGTAGCGCACAATACTTTCCGAACACACCCTGTGTACGCATGCCAGGAATATAATACACGCGTACTATACAACTAACGCGAGTTACGCGTTGCAAGCGCAAGTTACAAGTTGGCCAACTTTAATTAATTACTTTTCGCACCTTTCTATCGTATTAACACCGCAAACTCTTATTAATGCGCCTATCGATTACGTATCATAAACTCGACTGTCTCGATCTCCAAAGCAAAACCTTTGCTGCCCGAAAACTGTTTGTTTATGTAAACTCAAGAGGATCGCAGCATCGTCGTCCCAACAACCGTCTGGGTGAACGTAGATAAAACTCGCATTGCAGGCAAACGTTTATAATTCTTTAATTCTAAACGCATTATATTTTTGCTTAAAAATGAATATCTAACACATGAGTCAATTTAAAATGGCTCAACTAAAGTAAAAATAAAGAAGGCATAAGACAATTTTATTGTTCTAATGTGGAATTTAATTTAAGTAACAACAATGTTCAATCATTTTGGTCCTTTGTTAAACATAAAAGAAAAAGTTCTGAACAGGGAAATGTATTCGTGAATTGTGACAACTTAATAGTTGAAAGCAACGTTGAAATTGATAACTTATTTCCAAACAAAATATAGACAAATGCGGCCACCTATAATTCCGATTTTTCAAATATCGAAGTAAACCCATAACGATGTATTAATTTTAAATATAATTACAGTTGAGGACATACTTAACTCTATTAAAAAGTTAAAACCAAAAAAATCGGCAGGCATTGATGACTTTCCGCCTTTGACTGCTAATTAACGCGACAAAATGAAACTACGATAAGAAGCGATGTCCGAGGGTATGGGAAAAATGTTAAAAAAATTCTTTCTACTTTAGTTTTCGAGAAATAATTAATCAAAAATTAGCCTCAAAAACGACGATGCGCCTCTGGTTAAAAACTCGAGGAGCAGATGAACGAAATAAATACTGTCGTAAAAGTTTTTTATAGTTTTATGATGCTGCGGTGTGTTTTCGTGAACTTGACCTTTAAGTGGAATTTCACAACTCCATTTTTAGGTCGATGCTCAACGTGAATACAAACTCGAAAATATTTACTTGACAAATAATACATGCAGCAAATTACCTGAAATAGATTGTTCAACGCAAAGAATAAGAACACTGAACACCTGGTAAACAATGAACTTTAGGTCTAATAAATCGTTTCACATTTTCGGAGAAAACGAATTCCTTTAAGCAATTCCTTGCAATTATAATCAAATAATCATTCTTTTGTGGCGATAATAATTTATTCCAATTAGTATTACGCATAGTACTAGCGACGTTTAAAACAACAGATTTTATCCTAATAGTTTTATTGTCTCCGTGCGCTAACGAGACGAACATTTTGTTGCCATGCATTTGACCCCTGCGATCACCAGATTTAAATCCTTGCGATTCTTTTTGTGGACGAAACGGCTGGTATATTCCGCTCTAGTAAATAATCCGCACGAATTAACAAACAATTATTTGCGAATTTATTATTTGAATTTCATACAGTTATTTTAGAAATTACTAATAATTACGTCGCATAAAAGAAACTTCCCCAGCTGTTAGATTAAACCAATTAAGATGTGTGTGAACATCACATTGTGTGCAAGCGAGAGACAATAACAAAAATTTATAGTCCCATTGTACTGTCGCATTTGTAGAATGTGGCCGCCGTATCTCGTATACAGTGCCGGAGCTTAATTTTGGGGTAATTTTTTAATTAATTATAAACTGTTCACAAGAATTTTTTTAACATTTTCCCGTAATCTGTGACATCAATTCTCTTATGCGTTTTTTTTTGTCGGTACAATTGTCATTCACACTGTATAAGGCTTGCGCTAATTTCCTGTATAAACCTTTACGTCACCTACAGCGTGTCTCTAAGCTCCGTGGACATGGCTTAATTAGACTCCTGGGCTCAAAATAAGACGATTTAACCCAACCTATCTATATCCAAAACTTCTTGGTTAAGTCAGTATTCTGCTTCAAAGTTGTTGAAAAGAAAGTTAATTATCCTTATAACAAAAGAACGCTTAAACCAATTTGTATATTTGATGTGAATGCCAACGGGAAGTCACATTTTCAGATGGTTTTAGTAATTTGCAGTAGATAGCTAGTGTGAAAAACAAGGTTACCACAACACAGATTTCACAATAACTTTTCTGAGGTTAAGAAGATAACATTAATTAATAATTTTTTAGAAGGAAGCATTCATTAGAAAACTTTTTCCTGTCTTTAATTTTTGATACTTCTTATAGTTTGGTCACAAAATAGAAAAATCTAAAATTTCGTATTCGGGGCACATTAGCTCTAAAATTTGTAGTTTAGACAGCTCTCCGTTAGAGGCGCTGTATTAGAACGACGATATTTCCCGAAAATTTTGAAGCTGTTTTTCTCAGCTATTATTAAATTCACAGAACTGATTTTTTTTAAATATACTGTAGAACATCATATCTAGGTATCACGTTATCGTTTTTCTCAAAATTTCCTATAGTTTTTGAGATATTGTTACGATAATAATTGAATTAAGGTAAATGAGGGACGTAGCTTTATAAAACAACACATCTATTAATTACTTACATTATTAATATACACCACAAGAGTTGTTCACTCTAAACACAAAGTCAATCTAATACTAAACTGTGCGATATGAGTTACTATTATATATAGGGGAAGAACTATTTTTAGTTAGTGCGGGTCGCGATATATGATTCATTGACAGATTGTTGATGCATTGCGCTTATATGGAAACGTCAACGTTGCCTTTCTATATTTATTTCTGTTTTTCGCGGATGAATTGTTTTATGCAAGTTCAATCTCGAAAGTTCTGCACTGGAAGCTTCCTTTGTTACAATATCGATTTAATTTTTCAAAAAAAAAAAAATTAAGAAAAAAATGTCAACGTGAGACCTAGATAATTATTTCATGAATGCGTATACTGAAAATTTGAGCTTATAATTTATAATGATTACTCAGAAAAACTTTTTTCTAAATTAGCGCTTTGTAAAAGGCCTCTTAACAAAGGTATCTTTCTCGAGAAAAGGAAAGTGGGAAAATTTAGACCTATATATAAGGGTAACGATGTCAGCAAATTCAGTAACTATAGACCAGTAACAGTGTTATGTACCGAGTGGCCCAAAGGTGTGTATTTCTTCTGTGGGGCCTGTAGAAATAACAAGTAGAAAAAGAGAGATTAAGAAAGTTATACTAGACATCACGCGGAACATTTTAAAATTATTTTTAACTATACAGGGTCTTCCAGAAAATGGTGGTGTATAAAGAGAGAATTTTTTTAAATGGAACACCCCGTATACTTTTACAAATTTAGATGTTCCGCGGAGAGCTGATTACAACAATATAAATATATATCGGTTTCACTCAGTTATTTTCGTAAAAAAAAATTTTCTTCGAAAATTCCTTAAAAATTTACAAATTTTGAACTTATGTTTCTAACTATGGAGATGACACAGACTTACTAAAATATAACAAAATATTCTTAAGACTTTCGACTTTATGAAAATATGAAAACATTTAAAGTATCTTTTAGCATTATACAGGGCAAACAGTACTCATTTTTTTTTAAATGGTATGACCTATTTTTATTTCAGAAATAGATAGTACTTAAGCTTAGCTTTTTACTGATATCAGGTTACATACCTTTATTTCTAGGAGTATTTGTTTTACTAGAAATATTGTTTTTACTACGATTAGAATTTTTTGTTTTTTAACTTTTTATTTTTGGAAATAAATTATAACCATAAATTTGAAAGTTTCTAGAGCTTCCCAAACTCAAAATGCAAATATCAAAATTCGAATACCACTGGTCACATACCGAGGAAATATAAATATTTGAAGTGGACATAAGAGTAAAGTACCTTTATTTTCCAAGATACGCGGAAATATTATTTGAAAAAGTTATTCAGAATTGTTATAAGATCTCAAATATGAAATAATGGCTGACTACGATGAAAAAATTTTTTTTTCACATTACCTGTTTTTCTCGCATCAATGTGAGTATTGTAAAACGTTAAATGTGTAGACCTGGACGTTTCTTCAGGTGTGATATAAATACACTCGGGATTTACTTTTTGCTCATTTACAATGCAAAAATTATAATGGAAGGCTAAATTGTTTAAGTAGTAGTAAAAACAAAGTTTCTAATGAAAGAAAGGCTAGAAATATAGGTATATAACCTGGTATCAGTAGAAAGCTAAGTTTAAGAACTACCCATTTCTGAAATAAAAAATAGGTCGTTCCATTAAAAAAAAAATTAGATACTGAGTGCTTCGCAAGTACTGTTTACCCTGTATAATGCTAAAAGATATTTTAACTTTTTTCATATTTTCAAAAATCATCTCTCCGCGGGACATTCAAATTTATAAGAATATACAGGGTGTTCTATTAAAAAAAATCGCTTTGCATGCACCACCATTTTCTGGAACACCCTGTATAGTTGAAAATAATTGTGTGAAAATGTGTCGCATGATGTCTAGTATAACTTTCTTAATCTTTTTCTCTGTACTTGTTATTCCTATAGGCACCACAGAAGAAATACGCACCGTTGGTACACCCGGTACAGTTGCCAAAATTTTTAAACAAATTTTACACGGTAAAATTTATAACCATGTCCATAATTCAATATCAATACGACAGCATGGATTTTAAGAAGCGATTAGTTGATAAGTTGAAGTTTATTCTTCCAACATCATATTATTAGGCCACGGTCTTTTGGCAGGTCGCTGCAGCGTTGATGCTTGACGTTTCATACCGGAACTATTGATTTCCATCGAAAATGGTCGATACGATACGGAAATGGTCATTGCGGAATTACCTGTCCAGACCCTGGGGTGAATCGATGGTGGTGGCAGTGGTCTCACTGGTAGTCGTGTAGGGGATATAAAATGTCTTTGTTGAAATCCATAATTTGGGGGCTGAGTTATTGGTCTCACTGGCAAGCTGGCTTGAGGCCCCATCATTATTGGTATAATTCTTGGGTGTCGCATTTTGTACACTTCCGTGTAGTGCTTCTTTTGCGTGTTAAAGTTTTCGATATCGGATGTATACCCTTCCGCGGTCTCAATATCTGTTGACTGTCTTAACTTTATTTCTAAGTCAAGTCTGTCGCACATCCGAAGTCGATGACCTAAACTAATTCAAGATCCTCCAAGAAGATATATTCCGGAAAACTAAGTTGAGTCGATGCCAAGGGGCAAACGTCGACCCGTGTTCAAAAGCCCCCAAAGAAAACCATGTGTGTAGCATCTCTGCGGCCAATAGCTAACAGTGTTTTTGTAGACGCCACCATTGACGCCAGCCCTCACACCCTGCTATTGGATACGGGTGCGACGACAACTAATAAACTAGCAACTAGGGATTGCTAAAGTGGCAAGGTGGTAGGACGAAATCTTAGTTCAAACTCAATTGTTCATGCTAACGAATATGACGTTTATGTGATCTGAGGTAGATTTGTTGCAAAAGGAACATCTTGTCAGTTTTCCTTTCAAACAAATGTCACATTAAATTTCGGATTTGTTTCTGTCAATGTTCATACCTGTCATCACCTTATTCAAGCACGCTTTTTTCTAATCTCTGAATTAAGTAATCTGGCTAAATTTCTTCGTTTTTGGTAATAATCTGCAGCTTTGTGGAAAACATTATGGTATTTGTTACATTAAAATTTGAATAACTCCTTACTTGCCTCTTCTGACATCGACTTCTCAAACTTCTTTTGTACTTTCATGTATTATCTTGATCAGAAAAATCGATTCCACTACACTCTGAATTTTAGTTAATTGAACCGTGCTTCAAAATGAACTTCTGTCAAATGACAGAAGTGTCAAAATTGACATTAATATTATTTTGATAAATCTAATAAACATATCCCAATTAAAAGCAATTCAAACGGCAATAATTCAAATGCGATTGCAAGACGGAATCAGTATTCGAGCAATTGCAACTGTATCATCTGTTTGTATTACTATTACTAAAATTTTTCATTAAATGTTTTTATACTTATTTCATTTGTCTTTGTTTTTATAAATAGTGACAGGTTAGAGTCAGAGAAATTAATTAAATTGTTTAACTAAATCAGAACTCTTAAATATCCTTTATATCTTCAAGAATTTTTAGTAAGTGTAAACTCTGCCATATTCTAAAACGATTTTAACATGTGATTATTCTGAAAATTTTAGTTGTATTGTTCTTAAATATGAACATGGAAGCCTCTTTTCGCAATTCTAGAACTTTAAGTCATGACGAAATTGTTAGAGCCATTGCATTGATTGAAGATGGCCGCAGCCAAAGATACGCAGCTAGAGCCATCGGTGTTCAGCAGTCAACAATTTCAAGAATTGTAAGTCGATTTAGGGAAACCGGGAATTACAAAAAAAGAGCAGGACAAGGTCGTAAAAGGAAAACAACGGCCCTAGATGACCGCTTTATACGTTTAAGCGCTCTACGCACCCCGCATTGCACGGCAAAAATGCTGAAAATTGAGTTGTACAATGCAAGAAATGTCCAGGTTACCACACAGACCATAAGAAATCGTCTTCGTGATATGGGACTTCACGCCAGGGTACCCGCTAAAGGTCCCATACTCACCAGGGAGCATCGCCTAGCAAGATTACAATTTGCAAGAGAACACGCTGAATGGAATGTTGATAACTGGGCCAAAACTTTGTTTACAGATGAATCACGATTCTGTTTATTTGGTTCTGATAGACGTATACCAGTATACAGAAGAGATGGCGAGAGGTACGCTCAATGCAATTTTAGAAATACGGTAAATTTCGGCGGCGGTTCCATTATGGTCTGGGGTGGAATATCTTTAGAGGCGCGCACAGAGTTAGTTATCGTGAATAACGGTTCTATGACTGCTGATAGGTATATCAGAGAGGTTTTAGAACCACATGTTGTACCCTATGCACCATTAATTGGTCCAGAGTTTCTCTCAATGCAAGATAACGCACGCCCGCACATCACTCGAATTGTACAACAATACATTAATGAAGTCGGGATAAGGGCTTTAGACTGGCCTGCTAGAAGCCCAGACCTAAATCCGATTGAGCAGGTCTGGGACCATATCGAGTTTTCTTTGCAGGCCACTCAACCTCCAGCGACAACTTTAAATCAGTTAGCAGTAAAAGTAACTGAAGAATGGAACCATCTAAATCAAGACTACATTAGAGGTCTTATTGAGTCTCTTCCAAGACGGATGCAAGCTGTTATACAAGCTAGAGGTGGAAATACTCGTTACTAGTGTTCTTTTTAATTATTTTTTCTAACCTAATTGTATTCTTCAATTTAAAATTAGTGGTTTAATTTTAGTAATGACTTAAATCTAACTAGAATAAATAATGAATATTAATAAAAATGAACATTAACTACTAAGAAATAAACTACGGCTTTTAAAGAGAAAAATATCAGGTGATGCGATAATTTTTTTGCGGAGTGTATTTATTGTTGGAATCGAATGGATGGATGAGAAATACATGACAAACACTGTCAAACCTAATGTTACACAACTAAAGTTTTTAAAAATGGAAGCGTCAATTTCACTTCGCTGTAGTCGATTTTTATGTTGGTACAATGCCTTTTGATCTAAATCGGGCGTTTCATTTTGTCGGACTTCATATTCTTCGACTATTTGGAGTAGGAAATATGTCACGCGACTCAATAACGCACCTGAAATTCTCGAATCTTCTGGAAGGCTATACAATAGCATAACTGACAATAAATCATCAATTTTCACTTCCATTTCATTGAGCTTGTCAACCACATCAAAAAATTTGTTTAGATGCTCCTTCACGTCCCGTCCATCTTCCATTCGTTGAAGAATAAATGTCTTCAGCAAGGTTGCTTTTCGTGCAGGTCCCTTGGACGGGTATATATTTTCTAATTTTTGCCACACTTCTCTAAAAATATTAGATCCTTTCATTTGTTTGAGCTCTGTTGGATTTTGTTTTGTTATCAGCATTCGTCTTGTTCCAGCACCTTTGATACAATACATCACGTCATTCTTCTCAAGAAACTAAGTTCCATTGGCATGACTTCCTCCTTATTGAGACTAATCCAATCGTACTTAACGAACACAATGAATTATGTATTTTACAACTGATTCAAATCATTTGAATTTCATCTGGTGTCCCCCAGGGCTATAATTTGGGCCCATTACTGTTTGTGCTTTTTATTAATAATCTATTGGTATCTCTTGAAGGTCGAGTACTTACTTGTCTTTGCTGATGATCTCAAAATCTATTAATCAATTTCAAATGTTCTCGAAGCTATAAAACTGCAACAGTGCCTTGACACTGTTGTTTCATGGTGTGCCAATAATTACTTAAGTCTTAGTATTAATAAATGTTCAGTTGTTTCTTACACTAGAGAGCTTTCTCCTATCAATTTCAGCTATGTCATAAATTGTCAAACGCTAACACGAAAGTTTTTACTGTGATGAACTGAAATAAGAACTGGCAGCCATGGTCAAAAGATTGAGACGATATAAAAAGAGTCACATGCGCCGACAGCAAAATAGACAGTTCACTACCAACCAAGCAATATTATACAGAAACTTGCGATAACAGAGTACAAAAATAAATATGGAAAATATACAAGTACCTGTGGCGGAAGAAATACACAACATTTGGGCAGAATTATGGAGCAAGCCAATAGAGCGTAAGGTAATAAAATGGTATTATGATCAAAGAAAGAAAACAACCAAATTGAAAACCATGTCTGGTAAATCAATGAAATGGAAATGAAAGAACTGATACAGAAGACCCCCAATTGGAAAGCTCCTGACCCTGATAAGATATATAACTTCCGGCACAAGAAATTTCATTCTACGCTCGCCAAACTGGCAGCATGATATACGAACATCCTTGAACAACCCAACTTAACTCCAGCATTTATATGACAGCTGATACCCAAGGACGACACTTATAGTGATGACCCCGCTAAATACATATCAATAACGTGCCTTCCAACAATACATAAAATATTTATTGCCGTTATAGCAAATAAAATATACAAACATTTGTAGGGTACCAAATTATTAGATGAGGAGCAAAAAGGATGTCGCAAAGGATCGAGAGGTTGTACAGAGCAACTGTACTAATATTACTGTAATGTAATGTACTGTATTAATTCAATAACAACTGGGGACGCCTTAAATAAAAAAAGATCCCTATGCACGGCTTACATCAACTATCAAAAAGCATTTAACAGTGTACTGCACAGCTGGTTACTCGAAGTGCTGAAATTATACGGAATAGAAGACCACATTTTGACTTGTCTGAAACAAATGATTACCAAATGGAATACTAACTACTCAATACGCCCTGTGAAATAATCTAAGGAGGAACAGTGAAGATCAGAAGAGGCATATTCCAGGCAGACACACTGAGTCCCTTATGGTACTGTCTCACATTGAGACCACTAACAACCTTCCTACAACAACAAAGAAAAGCTATGAGATTGAAAATAAAATGATGTTAAACCATCTATGGTACATGGATGATCTAAAAATATATGCTGAATCAAAAGAACACATTCATCAATTGCTGGATTGTGTAGGGAGGTTCATACTGATATGAAGATGAAGTTCGAACTAGACAAGTGTAAAATAAGTTGTATGACGGGAGTGAGCTGGACTGATCACACGGGATACGAAGTTGACCACCAACAAGGAATGATATTAGGTATGGAAGAACAGGAGATGTACCTGAGCTACTTTAAAACTAGAGGATTGATCAGAAAGTCACAAAGACAGCAGCCATGGTAACATAACTGGAAAGATTAAGAGTTATCTTAAAAACAGAGTTATAAGCAGGCAACACCTCTAAAGCAGTGAATACCTACGCAAGCTCAGTTTGCTACCTACCTGTAGGTCTGCAAATTAGTGCGAGGTAACTAATGTTTCTCCGCACCGGCCTGGCATAGCTCGTGGAGATGGGAGGTTCGACGAAACCCCAATGCAAAAGGTGGGCAATGTGATAAAATAAAAATAAAAAGCACCAGCTGAGCACACTTGTTTATATTTAACTTGCTCAAAATTCAAATAACGACAACTCAAAAGCGAAAAGTACATATTTAAATAAATAACACGTTAAATTAAACCCGTACCACAGATCTGTGCTTCGGTCACACATATAATTTAAAGTGATCAAAGAAATTAACGGGCACAAAAATTATCACATCAGGCAGCGACGGGTAAATATGAACAAACCCCGCAATAATTACACTGATACAAAAATAAATAAATAGGGCTAATCCGACCTGGTAAAATCCAAAGATCCAGCGTCAGTGTCAATCAGCTGTCACGAGTCAACAAGTCGGAGCGTCCTCCCGCGGTGGTTAGCGGAGTGAATCAATGTTGCGGGAAGCGGGAGAGCCGCCAAAAATAGCGTCGTCTTGCAGGACGAGTCTATTCTCAACGACGGGGAAGGCCAGGTGGCGGGGCTCAATTCGTTGACAAAAGCCAAATACGGGCTTCTCCTGCACCCAAGGGGGACGGCGATATTTCTCACCCAAATAAAACTACCTCAGCACGCTAACTTGAACTGGGGCTATGTCTCAAACTTAAGCTTTAACTTAAAGCCTAATGGAAGAAAATATGCGTTACGTTTCGTCGCAGTCAGAACAAAGCCACAAGACATACCTGTTTCGTACTTCGACGACAGGCTTGGAAAGCTGTTTAGCAAGGTTAAAATTCTCTCCACGTACGATAGCAACAAATCTCGGACTAAGTCCGGTTCCTCTTCCTTCACAAAGGCACGTGAAAAGGAAGCACAAAAGTACAGCACACAAAACAAACGAAGCGAACGTGGAGGCTCTCTATACGAGACCGGCTGCGGACGAATGTCGCGTTCTTCCCCCAACACCAGTTCAGATAGGAGTCGTTACGATCGAGACAGAATTACCCCGGAAACTAAGTGAAATGGAGATACACAGTATGCCTGAATTAACAGCGCACCACCCAACTGTCGAAAAGATTGCATCAACTCGAAAACGGCACGTACGCCGTGTCAAGTTAAATTTCCCACGCTGATACAGGGTGTTCGGAAAATTATTATGAATAACTTGAATGAATTTTTCAACCGTAACAAGTTCTAACACACACTTTCGGTCTTTCGGAGTAATTAATTGGACAGAGATAGAGCTAGAAGAGATAAACATAAAAACCAGAAAGGAGTTTAGTAAACGACGAGCACACCACCCCCACAGTGCCAAGGAGAGATTTCATCTACCGAGGAAATTTGGGGGGAGAGGAATCCCATACATACACTCGAGGCGCTACAAAAAAATTGTCAATTTAAGGTAATATTTCCATTAAAAGGCAGAAACCTGCAAGATGCATAGAGGAATAGTTAAAACAGACAAAAATATCACTCCTCTATGCCTAGCAAATCCCAATTAGAGGAGACCTCCTAATGCCTTAGATAAAGGACAACTCAAAGAAAAATGGCAAAGAAAACCGCTCCATGGATGGTATCTGGCGAGGATTGCGGAAGAGGTGATGGACACTAATACCTGGAAAGGCACAACAGAATAGCAAAAATTACACATCAAGAGATTCTAAACAGATACATAGGAAAAGATATCTCAAAACCATATTATGAGTATGAGCCAGCAGCAGTGGAAGAGAATGAAGACTGTAGGGTGTACACTGAAACAGGAAGATAATAACTGATAAACAAATACCTACCTAACAACATACCAGACATTGCGGTGACACAAAAATATCACAAAAAAGCTTTCATGATTCAATCTCATTAAACCATACACTGAGAAAATTAACAAATACTTACCATTAGCAGACGAAATAAAAGCCAAGTGGAGGTTGGAGTCAGTGGTCGTGGTGCCGATTGTGGTCAGAGCAACTGGGGAGATATTAAATAAATTACATTATAGTATCGAAAAAGTGATAAATTTTACTTGCTTGTTTGCTTTCTTTGCTTTGCGCAATACCCGCCAAATCTGATGGCCGAGCTACTTAGGCTCTGTTGTATATACTTGTCTAGGTCGTACATTATAATACATTACCTGCTTTGAAGTGAAACATTGAATAATAATAATAATAATTAGCCCATGCACTTATAACTACTTGATTAGTCTCTTCCTGTTTTGAAAGTTCACCGTTGACGTAACCGTATAACAAGTATTGCTTGCATTTGCAATTTCCATGTATCATAACTAGAACGATTTAACAGTTCAATAGGGTTCAGTTCAATTCAGATAAAAAGAAGATCGAGCACAACTATACGCTAAAATTATTATATAGGACGTAAGCCTGGGCCCATAACTCGTTCAAATTTGGAGTCCTTTAATAACATACGGGGCGATCCAAAATTATTTATGAAAAATAAAATCAGAGTCTTAGCTTAATTTATACAATTAACCCATTGACCATCTGTCAAAACTGAAACGTCCAGATACATTTGACGACAGTAGAAAAATCTTCTAATTGAATACATAAGGGTTTGTTTAAGACTCTTTAATATGATAACGACCAATTTCAAATGCCGCGGGATTGGTCACTGGCCAATGACTACAGTGTTCGAGAGCGTTTAAACAACTAATAGATTTAACAGGAGTCAGAAAGCAAATGTCAGACTAAAAGTTTCGAATAAAACTAATGTCCGATTTCTTCACTGTCTTATCCTAAGTTAAAATTTATATTTATTTATACATAGTTTGGGCACAGCCAACTGTACGTCACATTCCAACTAAATTAATCTTAGGATAAACACGGTGAAGAAATGGGCCATTAGACTCTGATTTTATTTTTCATAGCCTCGCCTTATCTAAATAATTTTGGATCGCGCAATATAAACTCTAGAAGAACATAACACAATGCATGTCGTTTCTTGACGAACTTGTTTTACATTTTTTATAGACTACTCCGTAGTCACGTAAAATTTAGAATTCATGTTTACTAGATTTTCCTTCTGCCAGCTCCAACAATTATTATACACACTAATTTTAAACGAAATGTGCTCCTTTGCATGAATTCTTCGTCTTTCAGAGACCATGTTTGGCATGTCTTCCATTTTATAACTTCAACAATTTTGTCCTGGTGAAGGAAATAAACATTTCCGTAAGCGTGACTTAAATTAAAAGGAGTTTCATTACCATCCTTAATTGACTGCATTCCCAAGTAAACCAAACCTTTCCCAAGTAAAGTCAACTTTTATTACCTACCTAACATCAACAATTATAAAAAAGTTATATTATATAGTGACCGGCAGAAAGTTGGACATATGGCATTGTTATCATAATTTCTAGTTCGTAGATGAACGAAAAACAAATTTCAGAGTATGTCCTTATATTTCCTCGTTATATGACAATTTTAGTATATGAATTCTAAGCTTCGGAAGATGCAGGAACTTTCGTAAAGAATAAATATTTCTGAGAAACCAATAGTAAAAAAGTTTTCCATGTGTGTCCAACTTTCTGGCGATCACTGTATGAAAATATGCAAGTATGTAAAGTCCGTTACCTTTTTCTTGTGTGTAGATTCTTATTTCATTTATGGGGTTGAAGAAATAACAATACAAATGAATTAAAAAAAAATTCGGAAATGAGTTCTGATGAGCAAATCGTTAAGTGCTACATATGTAGCTTCTTTTGTTTACAAGAACATTGTTTATTTATTTACGATATTAGGGAGAAATTAATTTAAAATTTAGTACAAATATTTTTTCCTGGATTATTACTTTGAGAATTCGCTAACTTACACTAAAATAAAACAAGTAAATACATCGTTATTGTGACTACCAGCAAACAATAACAAGCTAGTAGTAAAAAAGGAAATTATATTTTACAAAACATGTCCAATGAAAATAGTTGTTAACTTTAGTCAATCTGGAGGCTTTAGTCAATATTTCCTAATGTAATTTTTTTTAATTTACAGGAATTACTAAATGTAACGGAGTAACTAAATTAAAGGAAACTTAAAATATAAATTAAGTATATTTAAATGCAGTTGTAAATTACTTGGTTTGCCTATTTATAAAATACTTAGAGCCACTTTCATAATGGAGACTTTAAAATAAAGTCTCATTCTGACGTGTAAACAAATGTGTTTTCATATTTGTTTTGCCATCTGAAAGTGACTTTGAATTTAAAGTCTCCTTTAAATTCCATTATGAAACTGGCCCTTAATCAGATAAAATATCTCACATAACATCACACATGCAATTCATTCTTCAAGAATATTGACAAAATAACTCATTGCTTAGTACCATGTCATGTGCAATATAATTTCTTTTTATTTCAAGTTCGACTCCTGGAAAGGGAAACGATGAAAACGGTCCTACCAAAAATTCCAATAACTCCGATACTCTCAATTATGATGGCGATTCACCGTAAGTAATTTTGGAAAACTGCAAACAAAAAGATTTAATCATTGCGATCCACTTCGATTTCATTTTTCCAGGCCGTCTTTGGATGAAATTAGAAGTTGGGGAAGATCTTTCGACAAGTTAATGAGAAGTCCAGGTAAGAAAATTTTTACAGTAATTTATTATTTTTGAAATAATAAGCCATAGGAGACTTACAGAAACTTGAATATAATGGCATAAATCTACTATATTTGAATTGAAAGTTATTTATTCAACCGTGTTCAAATTGTTAAAGTTAACAATTTCCAGTCTAAATATATTACTGTTCTCTCTGAAATCTTTGAGCGCTCGCACTTAGGACCTCTACTCTTTAATTTGTTTGTAAATGACAAAGATAAAAGTTTCACGAAAAATACATTTTTGTTATTGGCTGACGATCTTCAAATCTGAAAATGACTCTTGATTTGCAACATGATCTTAATGTCTTATTTCATTGGTGCTCAGAAAATGGAATGGTCTTAAAATATAGTAAAATGTAAAGCAATATAATATCGACTCTGTCTATTCCATTAATGGTCTGTTCCTAGAAAACGACTCCTTACACAATTACTTAACTATTCTCAAAATACTTCCCAAATTATCATCAATGCCCTAAAAATGTTAGGTTTTGTGAAAAGATGATTTCACGACAAAAGATTCATTTTATCGATTTTATTGCACCCTAGTATGTCCTTGTTTAGAAAATGCGTCCTCTGTTTGAAACCCGTCATACGTTTGTCATAAGCGCCGATTCAAGAATGTCCAACACTCATTTCAAATCAGTCCTGTTTTCATATTCAGAACTAGAATCCGAATTATCCGTATCATATCAACATTAGTTATTAGCAACTTACCGTGTCTGTTTCTTCGTAAAAATGTTATTTTACATGTAAGGCCTCTGTCTGTTCTTACAATAACAAGCAGAATTTAATAATCGTATATGAAAAAATACCTTTTCGCTTATATTTCTTTTCCTTATAAAGTTATAAAAATTATAATTGTCACATCATATAGCATATTGCTATGACATTTTCGTGTTAAAACATTCAGGGAAAATTGTATTTTAATTAATTTCACATTTGAAATTTCATTTTACTTTGAACATTTAAGAAAGACATACAGCTTCCTCCGTTTAAAATAATAAACTCTCCTAACTTAATACATGTAGGATATCAAGTTTTTTTTTAAGGGTTACCATTGAACAAATGTGGAGCTCGCTCGCAAAACCCGATAAATCCACCAAGAATTGTTTTTTACTTTTTGGTGGATTTGTACACAGTTTAGTAAGTTCTACACAAATTTACACAAATTCTACACATTTGTTAACAAATACCTCTTTAATTTCAAGTCAAATATGATGTAGTGAAAAGTCATAAACAGTACATTTTTAAGCATAACGCAATAAATCCGTAATTAAATGTCAAAAAGATATATTATGAAGCTGGCATAAAGTTGAAATTAGGTCATGTTACTGATTTTCGGTTTTCTGTGAATAACTCGGCAACCAATAGAGATAAAAATTAAAATTATATGGCACAATATTTACCTTTTAATACCCCTAACACATACATGAAAATTACTAATAATTTGAAGAAAATGTTTTGATTTTCAAATTATAAGGGAAGGTAATTTTCATGACTATGGCTAACTAGTTAACTAGCCACTCACAAATTCTACTTTCTGATTAAAGAAAAGAAACAGATTACACATAGTATCTTGGTTAGATAATGATCCATAGAAACAAAAAGAAAATTTAAAATCGGTTAAGAAAACTTATCTCAAATGATAATCTAGAATCCAAATATAAATTGCAAAAAATGGAATACCGACTACATGTAAATAAAAAAAAACCTCTTAATAGTTACTAGGGTACTAGGCAGTTATAATAGCCTAGTCGGACATTAATAAAATAAACAATGCTAATAATAAGAGTAAGACATTACGGGACGTTGTTAAATTTCTGACTAATCAATCCCCTAAAACACATTTAAACAACATAAGAATATGTAATACATAAAAGAATTCTGTAGATAAATCTATTTTAAATTGTTTGTTCTATTGTTATATCGGGTGATTAAGGTTGGTATTCGTACCCCTGTAACGTTTCAATTGCTATTATTTCTAAGATTTGGCATGAATAATTTAGGTTTTCAAATAAATTATCTGATATTATGAAACGATGAATATCATATCCTGATAAAACGGAAATAGCTTGAAAGTTTTTAGATTCTAGAGTTGATACCAGATCGATGTTAAATACTCAAATTATTTACCCCCAGCTTCAAGGCATGTATGTATCACTTCTTGAATGAGTATTTTTGTCAAAATTACATGATTGATTCTTCCAAATTCTGTTATCTTTTTAATTTTTCCAAATTTGTTAAAGCTCGTGCATACAATTTTTCTTTTAAATATGGCAATAAAAATAATATTTAATGGTATCACTGGAGATCTACCAAGAAAAATGAAATACAATAATCGGAAACATAATTACATATTTATATCACAAACTCTTTTAAACGGACACTAAATGGCGCATAAACACTTAACGTTTCGCAGTCGTTCGACAGCTTCGTCAGAAGTGAAAAATATTGTTTATTGTTAGAATTATAATTATTTAATTTATAACAATTTGCAACAATTACACTACATACTCTAGTTAGGTTTTACCAGGATTTCCCTAACTCTTGCAGTAAATACTGGAGTTTTGTTAAGATGAACCTGGCCGCATTGGTAATTATTTACTTGTTATTCAATTTTGAATTAACAAGCTGTATTATTACTGATAATTTTTTTTGACATTTTCTTCACAAAAAACTTTAAAAAATTAGTAGGCTAATGTTAATTATGTTATCCACTTTGAAAAAGCGAACAAGCTGTTTGCGAAACGTCAGTGGTAATATTAAACATACTATTTACTCGATAATAATCTATTTTTTTTTTTTTTCATATAATAGCTATCAAGAGTAAGAACTGCACCAAAATCAAAAACAATTTCGTTGGTATCTATCCACCGATTAGGATAAATTAAATAAATAAAAATAATAATAAATTAATTACTTAATAAAATTAAAAATTAATAACAATATTGTAGCAACAAATATTTGCTGGTCGAACTGTCTTAATTTGTTGGAATACAATTTGATTCATTATACCGTCTGTCTTACCAAAAACGTACCACGCTATAACTCCGTTATTAATAATCCTATTTCAGTAAGGCCCGATTTATTCACCTCTGAGTAAGTGCCAAGTTATAACTTGCCGGATTAGCACAATGCGTTGCCCTATCTTTAATCATCAAGTATTTTGCTGGCAACTTACTCAAAGATGAATAAACCGGGCCTAATTCAAAAATCACAAAAGACTGATTTATAAACAAGGGAGTACCATTTTTATTATTATTATTTTTTAATATGACATTTCTGTTAAGCGATAGTCGACTTTTTTTTCAAATAGCAGCACGTATTTTTTTTCATTAAGTTTGATATAGATTTTTATTCTGAATTCAATGATCTATTTGAACTTGAGTTTTTAGAATTCTGTTGGGAAATAATTATAAAATGAAGTGTGCGGTGGAATACACTTATAGGGTAACTAGAAGGTGTCAGTTATGGCGGGAGACATTTTGAGTAATATTTATAATAATTAGTATGTAATAAAATTTTCCATTGCTTTGTATTCCACCGCACCCTTAATTTCTATTTAAAGAACGAAATTATTTCCCTACAGCATTCTAAAAAATAAAGTTGAAATAAACCATTGAATTCAGAAGAAAATATATGCTGCTATTTGAGAAAAAAAAGTTGAATATCGTTTGACAAAAATGTCATGTTAAAAAAAAATAGTACTCTCTTGTAATATCTATAAATCGGATTTTCAATTGTGGGTAAAAAGCCAAAACATGCCTTCTTCGCGGATAGAAAGTAAAACCGACCTCGTGTCAATACGTTGTTTGGCACGTTAAAAATCCCTAAAATTCCTCCGAATTCGGTTAAATTCTTGTATTAAAACTTATTCGCTCTCACTCTTTAGAGTGCGAAGAGGCTAAATAGAGTGAAGAAGTTAGCTAAAGAGGAGGTGATCGCATACGAAGTTCACTGTAAATCCACTTGCCCAATTGTACATATTTAATTTTCGTAATAAAACTATTGGGCTATTTCCCAAGTTTTTAATATTTGGATTTACTTCAAAGTTTGTATAGTTTATCCTTGTATACTTTAGCTTTACCTAGGTTATAATTTCAAAAATGCTGTCGATCAGTTTTTGCATTAAAATCAATTTATTTTTATTCGACCGAGTAGGACAATTGAAAACGACACTGAAGGGGAAATTAGGAATGTTCCTAACCAAGGATACTAAACTCTTTATAGGATGGCTCATTCCCTATGCTGCAATGTAAGCACGTTCCCCTCCACATGTGACGTCACTAACGGGCCTGGCTTACTTAAATTTCCGATGGTGGCGTTTTACGTAAAACAAACATTGTTTGAAATCTACACAACAGAGAGTTTCTAACTCTTAACAAATTATTTTCGTATTTCAAATTTCAGCAATTTTATAATTTCTTTCAAACACCGTTTAATTGTCGCAGATCACAGCACATTATAAAACGTTAGTTCCATAAAATACCTGGAGATGTCGTGACCAAATTTTGAATTCTTAAATATATTTTTGTTTTCAAATTGTAAATTTCTTTTTAAAATAAAATTTTATCTTTGCAATAAAAGCTGCAATCTTGTTGAAACGATGGAAATAACTCTCATCGCGGCCTAATCGCGGCATACAAGACCGCGATCTCTAATCTGTCCTCGTATTCCCCTCGCATTCCTCGACGCGACGGTAGGGGTAGGGCCGTTGGCTAGGTCACGCGTCACGGCAGACGGATTTCAGAGATTGAGCCATCCTTATGCAGTTAACCATCCTTGGTTTCTAACTACCCCAATCAATTTGTAATTAGGTTTAAATCGCGACATCCTGCGATCGCTTTTTAACCTAACATTGCATTAAGATTGGCAAATTGCAGTCAGTTTGCTACTTAATAAAGTCATCCCACACATCATTACATCAAAATCATAAGTACAAAAATATTTTTACAATCTTCAAACTTCAAAACTAAAATAACATAGCAATATGTATGTGCGATATGTGACAAAGAAAATGATCATTTTTACGTGTTCCCTATTACCCCTGTTATACCTATTTACCCCACAAGCACTGCCGTCTTGAAGTAAAGGCCGTCATGTTACCGGCTTTTGTTTCTGGTACCGTCACCATAAGAGTCTCTCGTTGCTTTAATATCTAATCTTTTCGTGTGTTTTTTTAAGTTTTCTCGACTGTTTTTATGTTAATTGTTGTTATTTTTATGTTTTTTTTTGATGTTTTCGTTTTATGTTTGTTTAAAAAACTACGTGTTTGTGTTTCAAGTAGTTGTAGTGTCAGTTTTTTTTATAATTTTATAGGTTAGAACATTTTTTAAATGTTTGTGTTTTGTTGTGTTTTTTGAATTTGAGTTGAAATAAATACACAAGTAATATAATATCGTCGGGTTACTGCCAAAACAAGACAACTCCATTTATGGAACTTATGAGAAGTCGTCCTTTGACGGTTCAAAATTGCAGTTTAAAATGGAATTGGATTATTTCAGACACTTGTTTCCCCCGCCTTAACCTTTTATTTAGATTTATATGGTTTTAAAAATTCTGTAAGTAAGTTTTTTGAGCATTTTTTAATCTAATGAAACACTAAACTCGGAATACACAACAAGTGGAGTTAGCTTGTTTTTGCAGTAATCCAACGATATATCATTCTCCCACACCTATATTAATCCCATTATGTTCCTGTTTCTAGAAAATGCCTAGCAAGTGCTGTGTGCCAAACTGCAAGTCCAACACAAAAAATGGCTCCTATATTCCTACTTTTTCTTTTCCAAAAGAAGAACCCATGCGCTCCTTATGGTTAAGAAATACCTCGTACTGACTTTGTTATTTCAAAGAATACTCGAGTATGTATTTAAGCACTTTCGGGAAGAGTTTGTAGTCAGAAATCATGAAGTAACAAAGGATGATGGTTATTACTGTTTATACTTTTATTTTTACTCGATGAAGAAACTTGCATGTTATAGGGTCCAAATTAACCTTACCAAGACATCGACTAACCCTTAAATCTGATGCCTAACCTTCCATTTTCCCCAATCTGCCTGCATACCTCTCCGAAGTTCCTTCAATAAAACGTGGAAATTCAAGTGATAGATAAAACATTGGCCTATTAGTTTTTAATCCAAAAAGATTAAATTTATTAAAAATATATATATAAATTCACTTACGATGTGTAATTCGGAGAAATTATTCATTATTCATTGCCACTTCAATCGTGTAGTCATCACATTTAAACCACAAAATCATTAAATAAAAACTATTTCTGGCTATTCCTATAGTATCAGTAGTGTCTTAGAGACATTCTTCTCGCAATTCCACACATAAAAAAGTGTAAAAACATAAAAGAAATGAAACATTTTCACAAATAAAAACATGCGCCTAAAGTAGAGTTATGTCACGATGGCCTCTTACGGTGACGTCACGTTTTAACCTGACAGCCTGGACTTCAAGACGGCAATGCCACAAGCCATTCTCAATTACCCCAGGCAGGGTAGTGTTATTAGTAAGCCGCGTGAACTTTGTATAAAACGTCACGAATGTTGCCCCACCAAACAGACGACTCGCAGTGCAGGTTCGTTACGGGCAAATATTGCCGCCTTAGCGGCGGCGCCACTGTTTTATATTTTTGAGTTGTTCATATCAATTTTATAGACAAAGAAATATAGATACCATGCAATATTCGGTATTTTTTGTAAACTTTTGCGGCATATTGAGATTTAGGGTATCAACAGGTTTCTTTGAATAGTACACAAAAAATAATATGCCAGAAGTGAATAGTTTATTAAGTAATATACACAGCTAGGTATGTAGCTATGTAATTACAAACATAGAATGTAAAAACAGAGTACGTAAGAAACGCTGTATACAGTGTGTATAAAAATTTGGAACACCTTAAATATTTCCTAAAATATTTTCTTTTTGCAAAATGTTCTCACATGTCGAATATTACTATAAATTTGTCATATTTTACACTAGTGTATATATGTATACAGTGGCGTACCGTTGGGTACAAAAATAATTTTAATATTTTTAAATGGAAACCCTCATTTTTTATAATGAATTACAAAAATGTATATTTTTTTACGAATATACATAAAAATTTTATAGGGTCACATAAGGAAAAGTCAAATATGGCACACCTAGTGATACCAGCTACAACGTTGAAAAAAAGGTCATAACTTTCGAGATTGCAGGTTATTGCACATTATTTCAGTGTACACTGAAAAGGCAATATATACTTGAGATAATACAGTGGTAATTATTACCAATACGCGCCAATAACATCATTTCTAGTCTGTCACATATGTACAACAAACACGGCTATAATTTCGTTGTGTTTAGGAATGTCACCGAAATTTTTTTGAACTACTCAAATTTAGAGTTACATCAAATTTTAAAAGGGAATACACATTTGACTGACCCATGTGGATTTCTGAAAGAAAACCACATAAAACTGAACAAAACGTAGGTTGACCACCACACGCTTATTAAATCGATAAGATTATAATCCTTATCGGGACGGACTCTGCGCTTGCGGATCAGTCGAATTCTTTTGGATACTATACTAGAGAGGTTGTAGGTTTACGTTTTCCTAGGTTTCAACTTTTAAATATGAAATTATATTTAGAGTTTTTGCCGCGCCAGATAATGCAAATTGACCACTGTGGCGGCGTAGCGCTCGGGAACACGACATCACACGCCGCTTATTTTAAAATATGAATTATACTGTATAATTAAATCTTTGAATATAGAGGGGAGGAAGGAGCATTTCGCATATAAAACTGGTCCAGGATGGGTTTTGCATATGGCGGACAAATATTTCCGGTTAGCTGTAGCGTACCTGTTATCCTTCATTGGGCGAGTTTTTAATTCAGCATTTTGCTATGATAGGTGTACACAGTGATTTAAAAGACAATAGAAATTGAAACATCTACGTTATATTGCAATCTATTTAGGCGATGTAGGAAATGGCAGTAATAACTTTTGTCACTATATTTCCACATCGTTATAACTACGGCTATGAGAGACTGTTGTTGCATTTATAACCTACCTATAATGTAAATAACTTTATTCTAAAGAAAAAAACATTTTGGAAGAAAAGTAGGTACCTAATTGTAATACTTACTAATGAAACGTTATTCCTAAATTCGAAATAAACTGCTATTACAGCGTTAAATAGAATGATTCGTGTTCGCACTCAAATGATATAATATATAATCATCAATGACCGTTAAAACGGGTTTAAAAGATGGCACTTCTGTCTAGCGTACTTTTAATGATAAAAATAATAAATGCTCCTTCCTCCCCTCTACATATATTCAAAGAATTAAATTCTTGTATTTTCCTTTTGCTCAATATCCCTTGCTAATTTTTTTTATTTTTAAAGATAGATATTCGGTTAAATTTGCAAAGATTCTCTGATTTTCATGCTGATTCTGAATTTCTAACCGAAAAAATAATTGCGCTAGTGGTTGCAAAAATATTTGTGCAACCGTAATTTTTTTAATAAAATAATTGTAATAATTTTGATTTGTATAAAATCAAATTGCCTGAATAATTCACAAATAAGTTTCTATCTAATGTGCATAACAAATAAATGAAAGAAAATTTGATCGTTAATTTTCTTTGAAATTTAAAAAATCACTCGGTGTAACTCATTTATAAAGAAATCAATGTGATTTCATTGTATTGATTCTGTTCATATCTGTAAGGACCGCAAGATCTATAAGTCTGTAACTCACTAAAAAAAAAGTGGAATTCTGAAGTTCTCTGTACGATACGATTTCTTGTACTCTCTAAGATAATATCGCTTACGATTACGAGTAATAAGAGACCTAATAGGAGAAATCATACCTTCCAGAGAACTTCAAAATTCCATATTTTAATAATTGAGGCGGTTAGAAGCAAAGGGTTGTAAGTGTAACTTTTATGATTAAAAAAAAATTTTTAATTCATATTTAAATTAGATTTTTGTCCGATGAAAATTGTATAACAAATTCTTTTAAACGGACACTTGAAATTCACACAATCGCTCAACGTTTGAAAATAAATAAACAAAGTTGTCAAAGGAAACTAAAAAAGTAATATGATCTTTTTAAATCAAGAAGATATTTTTAATATGTTCTTTTTTTAATTAATATTTTTTAAATAAATATTAAAATTGACAGATCATGTTACCATACTACCATTTTAGTTTCCCTTGACAATTTGGTTTATTTATTTTTAGTCCTGACGAAGCTATCAATGGATAATAAAATGTTGAGTGATTGTGCAAATTTTAAGTGTCTGTTAAAGAATTTGTTGTATAAAAAAATCGGCCAACAAAGTTTGTAAGACTGGTGTACACCGAATGTTTCTCATTAGAAGCGGGAGGCCTATACATATTGTAACGATTTTACGGGTTCTATTAATTTTTATTTTAAAACAAAACACGAAATAGTTAATAAACTAATTTATTTAAAAGCAAACTAATTAACACTAAATTAAACACTAATTTATTTACCAGCTTATACCTAATTTATTTCAACAGCCGAGCGAAAGTCTAACGTGAACTTTAATGCCGAACTGTTCAACGCCGAATTCCCCTTTTCCCGGTCGGCTTGCTTCCTTATAAACCGGGCTCTTCGAGAATCGCCTGGAACGCGACGGAGAGTCTCGGATTGATTCCACCGCTGAAGTGTCCGAAGATTCTCGTCTAAGACGCGTCGGCAGTGACGCATGAGACGGGCTGGCACCGGAATCGTCACACTTCCCCCTTCTTAAAAACGTTTCGTCTCGGAACGTTCCTCGTGATAGCCTTGAAGGAGGATGTCGAAATCGACATGCTCTTTACAATATCCGGTCTGGAAAAAATTGCAGTCTACGGTTTTCTTACTGCTGACAGCTGCCTGTGAGTGGTGACTGCAGACTAAAACTTCAATTTCCGTTCCGTTGATGATGACTTCTATCATGCTGCGAACGACTCTCCAGTCTAGCCCATCTAGTCTGCAGCCTATCTTGGGAATGGCTAATTTCGTCTCCTTGCCTTCCACCAGCTGTCTCTTCAAGCTCCATAAAGCTTTCCAAATACTGCGATAGTCAGGCTTACCGCTTGATGTCTTCTTGGTGACTAAGTAGTACACGTGTCGCCTTTGATCCGCCTCTGCAGGCTCTTGCCCACTATGAGGTGCTGTCTTCGGAGTTCCCCGACCTGACCAAATTTCTTTCGGAAGTCCTGGGCTATCCCTTTAGACATTCTTAGGTCTGCTGCCACACAATGGGCCAGATGTACTCCAGTGGTACGTGAAAAAGGTCTTGTTGCCTTTCTGTGGTCACTCCGAATCGAGCCTTACTCCCTGTGGTGTGATGAGACATAAAGGTTTCGAAGTTCACTTCGGAACCTTGCCTCCTTTTTACTGTTCCTTCATTTTCTTCTCCGTTATAATGAGCCATCCGGTTGAAGTGGATCACTTTGGGCTTGCCATGTGGGAACCTTCTTGATGCGGTAGATGACATCGTTGATCCGTTTCATCACTGTGTAAGGACCTTCCCAAGATGTCTGCAATTTTGGGGACAGACCTCGACGTCTTTGAGGATTATAAAGCCAGACCAGCGCTCCAGGTTGGTATCCCCCATTCTGAGCGTTGATAATGCTCCTTCATTCGGTCGCTGGCTGTCTGTATGTTGTGACGCACTTGATTGTGAATGTCGTCCATTTTTCTGCGTAGACCGCTCACGTAGTCTTCGTCGGCAGGGACTTCGCCAGGCTTCACGCCGAATTTCAGGTCGCAGGGCAGTCTTGGCTCTCGCCCAAATACCACTTTTGCTGGTGCCTCTCCTGTTGTCTCATGAACGGACGAACGGTATGCCAGTAGAAAAAGGGGTATGTACGTGTCCCAGTCTCTCTGATGAGAGACAAATGTCGGTTGATGGTTCTGTTGAATCTTTCCACCATTCCGTCCGACTGCGGGTGAAGTGCAGTGGTTCTAGTTTTCCGGACGCCGAGCAGAGTACACACGTTCTTGAATAAAATAAATAAAATAAAGTTCCCTCCTTGATCTGAACGCAGCTCCATAGACGCGCCATTCTCGGACAAGGACTTCAGCAATAGTTATCGCCTCTTGGTTTGGTAGGGCGTATGCTTCAACCCACTTGCTAAAGCAGTCCATCACCACGACAATGTACTTATTTCCACTATTCGTTTGTGGAAATGGGCCGGCTACATCTATGGCAACTCTCTCAAAAGGACTTCCCACGTTGTACTGTTTCATAGGAGCCTTGCCTCGTCTGTGGGGGCCGTTACTAGCTGCGCAGACTATGCACTTCCTACATCAGTCCTTTATGTCTTCCTTGTAGTTTACCCACTAGAATCGCTCGCGCACCTTTTTCATAGTCTTCTTGATTTCCAGATGCCCTCCCGAAGTTCCATCGTGAAGTTCCCTCAGAACTTCTGGCACCCTATTCTTGGGGATCAGTAACTGTGTCTTCTGTTCCGTGCCTTCCTGGTTCTCGATAGTTCGTTTCAGAAGACCATGATCCAGCACTATGTAGTCCCACTGCGCCCAGTACGATTTTACGGATGGTGCACACGGTGCTATCTCTTCCCAAGTAGGCCTTGCCTCCCTACTTTTCCATTCCAGCACCAATTTCAAATCCTGATCGTTCTCTTGGTCTCGTCGCAATTCTTGACCTTGCCATTTGTCGTCTACGACGGCCGTCCTCGCAGTTGTGGCTATTTTCTCCTCCAGACGACTACAGTACTTACAGTCTTCGGCACAAGGTCTTCTCGACAAAGCATCGACATTTCTATGGCTAGTTCCGGCCCGATGCTGAATTTCAAAATCGTATTCCTGAAGTCGTTCAATCCATCGTGCGACTTGTCCTTCAGGATTCTTGAATCGGAGGAGCCATTTTAAAGCGGTATGGTCCGTCCTAAGGAGAAAGTGTCTGCCATATAAGTACTTGTAGAAATGTTCTATGCACTTTACCACGCCTAGCAATTCCCTTGTAGTGACGCAATAATTTCGTTCCGGCTTTGACAGGACTTTACTGAAGTAGCCAATCACCTTCTCTTGCCCTTCTTGTATCTGGGAGAGAATGCCACCGATACCAACGCTGCTAGCGTCGGTGTCCACGATGAACTTGCCTTCTGGGAGAGGGTAACTCAGAATAGGAGCACTTATCAAGTACTGTTTTAGTTGTTCAAAACTAATTTAGCAATGATGGTCACATTCAAACGGACGACCTTCTTCGGTGAGTTTTGTCAAACTCCTTATCTGGTGTTTATTCTTGGGGGTTGGCCAGTCCTTCACGACCTGAATCTTTACTGGGTCCACGGCGATTCCGTTCCCATTAACAATATGGCCCAGATAATTCACTTCCTTCTGGAACAGGTGGCACTTCTTGAGACTAAGCTTTAGTCCAGCTCCGCGAAGCCGCTGGAACACTCCTTCCAGGTTCTGCAGATGGTCGTCGAAAGTTTTCCCCACCACAATTATGTCGTCCAGGTATACCATGCACGTTGTCCAGGACAGACCCTTCAGAACCGTCTCCATTAGCCTTTCGAGTGAAGCTGGGGCATTACATAACCCGAACGGCATCACCGTGAATTGCCATAGACCCATACCAAGGGAAAACGCCGTCTTTTCTCGATCTTCAGGCGCTAGTTCCACTTGCCAATAACCACTCTTTAAATCCAAGGTTGAGAAGATCTATGAACCGGCCAGGGAGTCCAAGGTATCATCAATCCGTGGCAGAGGATAGCTGTCCTTTTTCGTGACCTTGTTGAGCAATCGATTGTCTACGCAGAACCGTGTGGATCCATTCTTCTTCTTCACAAGCACTACCGGTGATGCTCATGGGCTGCTCGATGGTTCTATTACATTGTCTTTTTCCATCTCACGAATAATGCGTTCTGCTTCCTCACGCTTCGCCAATGGTAAACGCCATGGAGCTTGGCAGATGGGCCTTTCTTCCCCGGTCTCTATCTTGTGTTTGACTATGTCGGTTCTTCCCTTGGGTCCATTTTCTACCACAAACACATCTTGGTACTGACAGATCAGGTTCTTCGCTTTTGTCTTTTGTTCTGGAGTCAATACCTGGGCCGTCGACATGACTATTTCCAACAACTTCTTCGGGACCTTCGTCTCTTGTACGTTTGCTTCTATTTCGCGGGAGATGGAGGACACCATGCCACAGCTTCCCAAGATCGTACCTTTCTTGATGTTCACGGGGAAACAGTTCACATTCATTAGGCGGACTGGTATCTCCTTCCTTGCTGTCAACAACATTTTTCCGACGAGAACTCCTTTTCCAATCTTGTGACATACTTTTTTTTGTAAGTAAATTGTCACCTGTTTGGTTGCCATAACTCAGTTTAGTCGGAGGCTGAGGTGGACTCGGAAGGATAATTCTTCGAACTATATTCTTAAAAAATAACTTGCGTAATTCATAAAAAAAAAATAGTAAACGTTAGATGACAAAACGAAAGCTGTTGAGCGCCAAGTAATCTCTTTAAACTGTAATTACTAAAACAGTCCGAAACCAAACTAATGAACTCGAAACAGATTTTTAGATTACGCAAATTTATTTTAAAGAAATTGATCTTTAATCGTATCAGAAAATGAAAAAGAATGTTTGAAAATGAAAAATAATATAATTGATAAATTATGTAACGATTTAACATAAAAGGTAATTTGACCAAACAAAATATATATATATACTAACATGTGTACAAAAAAACTTAAAGTAGAAAAAAAATTAATATGATGCAAACTATAGATAAATGACCCATACAAATAAAAAATGTAACATATCGCTAAATAAAATGGAAGGTGACCCAATATACTCTAATTATTGTCCACTGACAATCAAAATAAATTTAATGGATTGTTTCCATACGATACGGTAATATTTCCATAAAGATACGGCACGATACGGTAGTTATTCAATACGGTATGGTACGATAATTTTCTCGAAACGATACGATACGGTACGGTACGATAATCGATTGTGATTGTTTCTTACTCAATCCTGACGATAGCCTGACCTGAGTTCCAATTACGACTCCGTTGAATTATATCTTCAAACGACTCCGCAATAACTGGATTTGTTTCCAAAAACAACCACTTCAAATAAAAAAAGAGGAACTCCTGTTCGGTAGTATCTTCAAAAGACACGCCGTAAACAGCAAGGAATTTTCCCATAAAAACTCGTGCGGTAGGAGTAAAGTTTCGGCCTCGGTAACTCAACACAATTTCGGGAGTCAAAAAAAAACTCTACATAAAGAGAAAAAGAATCTTAGAAAATATTCTCCTAAACAACTAGGGTACTTACAATCTTCTGTTAGTTTTTCCTGAGCGAGAACTTTAACGCAACACTTGCTCGGATACGTGCTTGGCGGAAACGGTAGCAGTTGTGACAAAAAAACAGAAGGCAAAATGACACAGTAGGGCTTACGAGATATAGAGATGTAAACATTTGCCAAACTGGAATATCTCAAAGCCGTTCAGCTTCACAAAACCACAAAAATTTGAAGACGCACGCCACGTGTCTTAATGGCGTACGAGCACACACCCAAATCCGTGCACGATCATCGAGAGGGAGGGAAACTCGTCAAAAATTTTAACACGCAATTTCCGCAATATGTCATCAAGAAATATCGATCAATAAAATCGACCAAAAGACAATGTACGACATCTACAGATTCATTTCCGAAACAAACAAATAGCTTTAAGAAGAAATAGAAGTCCGCGTTACTATCTGAAATTAAAACACAAATCCTGAGAGATAGAGGCGTGAAAGTCATAAATACGAAATTAATTAAACGAACGAAACAGTTTTTTCTTAAATTTCAACAACAAAATAACGAGAAAATACGTAAAAAAATAATGTAACGGACAGCGAAAAATGTGAACGTTACAATCTTCTGATCGTCGGTATTAGGTTCGACCATAATGACTTGCCCATCTTGGAAAGCGCCATTCAGGTTTGCCTCGGTTCTGCTGGGCAATACGACATCTTCTGAGACAACTCGAGCGGCCACGTCCTCTCGTTGATGTAGAACCAACTCGCCTCATCCTCTATTTCTGCTACTGGTACACGGTGTTTGATGGGGATCGATCCAATCGTAATGATCACGCCTACTTCACCATGGACAGTCGCTGATGTTCCGGTTGCTGTCCTCAGTCTCCATTTAGTCGGCTCGGTGCGTCTTGATGACTTGATAACATCGGGCGTCAGGATAGCCTTCGTCACACCCGTATCCAGTAACATGGTGTGAGGGATGTCATCAATGGTGGCATCAACGAAGACACTGCTGGTTAATCGCCGCAGGGCTATTACTTTCGTGGCTTTTGTCTTTGGAGGCCCTTGAATACGCGTCGACATTTGTCCATCTGCAGCGACCAGACTTAGTTTCCCTTGTGGCTTCCTTCATGGAGGATCCTGCCAGGCCTTGGGACACCGCCTGCGAACATGTCCTTCTTCCTGGCAATTCTAACACACCAGCGGATTCTTCTGCCTCAGGAGTTGTTCCACAATGCGGCGAATATCCTCCGTGGTGGTATAATCCTTGGGCCGCTCCTTTGCAGCAGATCGCACCTTGACGCTGGCGGGTTCTTCTTCTTGGCGGCATCGTTTGTAGCACATCGTTAGCGTCCCCCCTCAAGGCCACAATTAAAGAAGTGGCTTTTTTAGTGGCCGTCCATCCATCGAACGTTGGTGGTTTTATTTTTAATTTCGAAGTTTCCGCTGGTCCTACCACAGTTTGGGCCTCATTATTTTCTGGTACTTCTGCTGATGACGGATCCCCAAATATTCTCAACCCTGCCATGATTTGTTCGAGATTCTTAATTTTGTTATCCTGCTGAAATAATATTTCTTCCACATTTTCTTGCAGATTCCTCGTCTCTTCTGATATTTTTACTAGTAGTTTAGCCCTTTTGATTGTTCTAGAAATTCATCCTTCAAATTTCCAGACTGTTCTCGAAGTTTATCTTCTAAATTTCTAGATTGCTCGAGCAATTTACTTTGCAGTTCGTCTTTGAAACTTCCAGATTGTTCTAGAAGTTTCTCGTCTAAATTTCTACACTGTTCCAGCCATTTAATTTCCAGATTTGTCGACTCTTGTATCAATTTATTTTCAAGTTTCTCTTTTAAAATTTTCACATTTTCTTCCGTGTTTCTAGAATTCCATTAATTTATCTAGATCGTCTTTCAAATTTCTGGTTTATTCGAGCAATTTATTTTGCAATTCATCTTCGAAATTTCCAGATTGTTCCTTTAATTTAGCTTCTAAATTTCCAGATTGTTCTCGAAATTTCTCGTCTAAACTTCTTGATTGTTCTAGCAATTCATCTTTGAATATCCTACTTAAATCTGCAGGACCGCCCGAGATTTCAAAAAGAAAGGTTTCCGGGTCCTCTCCTGCTTCTAGTGAAAAGCGAAAACTCTAACGCGAACTTTAATGCCGAACTGTTCAACGCCGAAATCCCCTTTTCCCGGACGGCTTGCTTCCTTATAAACCGGGCTCTTTCTTCGAGAATCGCCTGGAACGTGACGGAGAGTCTCGGATTGATTCCACCGCTGAAGTGCCCGAAGTTTCTCGTCTAAGACGCGTGGCAGTGACGCATGAGACGGGCTGGGGCCGAAATCGTCACAATATGGATAACACAGGGCTGTTTTAAGAAAGGGTCACATACCATTAACAATTCTTTCATGACATATTAATATTTATGGTGTTCTGATTAAATACAGGCTGTTTCATTAAAGATGCATCAAACTTGGTATGCGAGTATATGTTGAGAAAAGAAAGAAAAATTTATTTGTAAATTTTTGTTTGTAATGAATAAATTTAGAGAAAATCGAAGGGAAAGCAAAGTCGCATATTTTTAGGACGGATTGTAAATGAGAATGAATGGATTGTTACTCATTCTCATACGAATCGGTTTATTGGTTTATTGCCTCTAGAATGTCGCCCCAGTTGATTCGGCAAAACACATTTAAGAAATCGTAGTTGTTGGCAATCAATAAAAATAATAAGTAAAATAAGTAAATAGCGGCTTAGCTGGCAAGGAAAAGTAATTGTCGACGTACGTTTCGGTCTTATTAGACCTCATCAGGACAGTATAACCAAGGTGTAAGGTGTTGACACTTGGATGAGGTCTAATAAGACCGAAACGTACGTCGACAGTTACTTTTCCTTGCCAGCTAAGCCGCTATTTACTTCTTTTGCCTATTGTATTTTCCTGGCGTTAACCTTTCCGTTATATTTATATCCCGGCCTTTTCTTGAAGTAACGCAGATTGACTTTGTTTACCTCCGTTGCTATACTGTGATGTTGCCCTCGAAATGCGGGTCTTCTCAATGGTTGCAACAAATGTGCATTCGGTCTCCTGGTCTGTTGCTTCGTTTGTTGTTTTCTATCTCCAAGTGTCAACACCTTACACCTTGGTTATACTGTCCTGATGAGGTCTAATAAGACCGAAACGTACGTCGACAGTTACTTTTCCCTGCCAGCTAAGCAGCTATTTACTTCTTTTACTTATTGTATTTTCCTGGCGTTAACCTTTCCGTTATAATAAAAATAATAATTAGTCGTTTATTTTATTTTAATAACAACTTGTAATGTGCGGCAACAATGCATACTAAATGCACATTTTTAATAACCACGCGATTTCACATCGCTGCTGCATTCGGCAAAGTTGAATGACCAAGCGAGTTTTTCGGTGAAGAGCAAAATAAAATCTAGTCAAATTTCTTCGCTGTTTATGGATTTATTGCCCCCCTGCAGCTGTGTGCCATTCATAATGCAATTTTAATCGCCGGTTTTGTTTCACGATTCCGCGCGCCACATTATTTCAAAAAACATCGACTCCAAATTATGCAAATTTCAACTTGCTCCGATTAAAAAATTTTATTAAGATATTTTATTTAAAATAATGACAGAAGCGTGTCCCTCAAGTTTGATGCATCTTCAATGAAACACTCAGTAATAGTCACAAGAAGCTAAAATAATAGATGGCGCTGGAAATAGACTCTACTTTAGCCATACTTCTTATACCGAGTGACTTTTTAAATTTTTTATCACCTCTTGCCATGAAATATGTTTTGCTGAGTCAGAGTTCCGTTTTTTAAAAATTATCTGTTTTGTATAAAACTTGAAGTAATGAAAATTACATGAAATTACTAATAGCAACTATGCTCTACAACGGACTGGTCTGCAGTGTGCGCTTGATCCTGGGAACCGCGCTGCGGTGGAAGATTCTCCGGCCTTATCTTCTTCTTGTCAGCATTTTTATTTTATAGTATCACCTTGGCGGTGATATAATTCCTCCCGCCGAAGATTCAGCGATGAGGGTTAACGAGGGAGCTGAACATTTCTTGAAGTTTCTTGCTCCTCTTCTTTAGTTTTCTTGCTAGCACACTTTAGTTTAAATTGTCTATAACAAACGTATATTATAATAACGAAAATAATTACGTAAATTATAACTGTCCAAATACTCGGAATATGGTAAAGTTTGTCAAATTTTACATCGGGTTGATTTTGGATTAACTGAGTTTTTATTCCTTGTAGGTCATCTAATTCTATTTCGTCAAGGCGTACACTAAAATTAAATTTAGAAGTATCACCTTCCGATTCGATATTTATGTTCGGAAATAACATCAATTGAGGTGATTCTTTTATTATTCTGCCACTAGTAAATGTTTCTCGATTTGTGATTACTTGACACTTATAAGGAATGTCTAGTAAATAAGTACCCGCTTTTAAATTTTGCACTTCATCTTGTTTATCACAATTTAATTTAATTATTTCTTCAAATGGAAAAAGTCCGATAAATTGATTTGATTGCCCTAATTGTTTATTTTTTGATGTCGAAAGTTCTACGTAAACCTTTTCACAAATGGATGTTTTCTTCACATTTAGTAGCTGGATCTCACAGGGATTTTCTTCTTTCACTTCTTGAAGATCGACTCGGTGGCAAATGTAGTTTTCTGGATTAATTTCCACACAAGGGTCGTTCGTAAATGCAAAGTACAATTTGCTATTTAATAAAAATTTACTACGCGGTAAAATCGCCTTAAACTGGCTCTTAAAATGGATAGGAATGGAAAATAAATGGTAATAATTGAATTTTATAGGAAAAGTTACAGGTATTTGCAAAATGTATGTTATTTTATTATCTAAAATATAGCTCTTAATTTTTATGAATTTTTCAAATAGTGAAATATTTTCTCGAGTAACTTCAGTAGGAAGTTGTTCTCTTTTTAGCTTACTCTGCAAGTTCTTTAGTTCAATGAACAATTCATTACTTTTTATTATACTGGGATGCATAATTTGAAATTTAGAAAATGAAATGGAATTTTCAATATCCTGCAAAATTGAAATAATTATTTCGAACATATTAATCATTTGATTTATGCTATCCTTAATAAACATTGAATTTTCTCTATAGCTTTGTTTTTCTACCCAAAGAGAAATTTGATTCAATTTTGATTCTAAAAGCTTATCATTTTGGTTTATTCGTTGAATAGTATTATTGAATTTTTCTATAACATATATAGAAAGAGAATTTTGAACTTTAATATTTTCAGCTAATTTATTTTGATTATATCTTGCAATTCTTTTATTAAGTACTCATAATGTTCACCATCTGATGCATCAAGATTACCTGTAATTGATTTAAAAATTGAACCTAAGTCATTTATAAGACCACGTTTTGATCTCTGTGAATGCGGTAAGATTTCTAATAGTTTTTCCTCCCTTTTCGCTTTAACGAATAAAAGAATTTTTAAATGATTTGCTGTGTCAGCAGAATAATCTTTGTTTTTACTAATCAATTCTTCCAGCACATTAGATTGATTTCGTAGTTTAGAAATTTCCAAAACTAAGGTACTTAAATCATAATAATGAATTAAAGTGTGTGTGTATTCCTCTATTTTTGCAGTTCCCATTTTCATCGGTATGAGTCCTGGATTATTACTGATTTTTCTAAGCGTGATTTTATCCTGGAGGCTGATGGCTCCGATAATTCTGAAATAATGATAATATTTAAAATAGTAAATTGTTAATTAAATTTTAAAGGACGTTTTAAATTATCCATGTGTACTTTCTTTTGATTATGCGTAGAGACAGTTTTCATTTTCGTATTGATTGATTTTAATTTAGTCGATTTATCGAATTTATTCGCGTTCTTTTGTCTAATATGTTTTTTGACAAAAACTTTTTGATTTGGTTGAAAAATATTTGGATCGTCGCGATTTTCATTTCTTTTATTTATCACTCGATCTTTGTTTTCGATAAGATCGGAATTGATTTTAGAATAAAGTAATTTTGATTTTTCTTTGTGTCCATTGACATAATCATTTAACAAAATTTTATCGATTTCAACATCGAAAGGATCGCCGCTGTTAAAATGTCCATTAATGACATTGATCGGTTTCATTTTCGTCGATGAATGAATCGAGTGATTGTATGCGAGTATGACGTATATCATTTTCATTTTCATAGGTGTTTTTAAGAAACCTTGAGTATTTAGCAAACGTAAATACTCTATAATAGTAGAATGAAATCTCTCGATCATACCGTTCGATTGCGGATGATTCGGAGAGCAAAAATGTGTTTTGATTTTGTGTAAGCTTACAAGTTCACAGATTACGGTGTTTTTAAATTCTGTGCCATTATCAACGATTACTTGTTTAGGTATTCCATGATGAGAGAAAAATTGAATTAAGTTATCTGCGATTTCAGTACCACTTAGCGAATTTAGGCAATATGCTTGTGCGTACTTAGAAAAGCTGTCGATGATTGTTAAGAATTTTGAATGTTCGAATGTGAATGTATCTAAATGTATAATTTCAAATGGTTTCGTAGCAGTTGGAGTAACATTCATTTTAATTCTCACCGGATGACGTTCATACTTGCTTTGTTGGCATATTTCACACTGATTAATGTATGATTGAACTGAAATTTTAATGTTTGGCCAATAATATTTATTTTTAATTCTAAAAGTAGTTTCATCTATTCCGCGGTGATTTGATTTTCCTTCGTGATAATTTTTGATAATATTTGTTACATCGTCTTTATTTGTAACGTCTAATAATTTTGTATTACATTTTCTGAATTTTATTGATGGCCATTTAAAATGTTTTTGTAATGCCGCTGAAAAGGGTTCGTACATGTCATCGTGTTCAAAATATATATAATATTATATGTCAGGTTGAATGTAATCTTTAATAAATTGAACAACATCATGTTCAAAATTATTTTGTGAAATTTGGATATTAATTCTTTTCTTTTTTTCAAATAAAATAGTAATTTTAGGTATAGCTGGTGAATGTAAAACTGAATTAATAATAATCTGATTTTGACCAAAATTTAAAGGAGAATTTGAAATAGGAATATTTAAGACAGGATTTTCTTCATTATTTGAATGAACGGTATTCTCATCTATTTCTAAATTATCTATCGGTAAATTTTCTTCATCTACTTGAACTTGAGTTGAGATGTTGTCATTTTCTATTTGTTGATGTAGATTACTAGTAAGATCTGAGACGATATTAGATTCCGTAGCATGTATTTCTATACGTGAAAGTGCATCTGCGTTTGTGTTACACTTGCCTTTTTTGTACATAATAGTATAATCGTATTCCTCTAATTTAATGCGCCATCGTAATAGCTTGGAACTTGGATCCTTCAAGGACATTAACCATTGAAGAGGTTTGTGGTCGGTAATTATGTTGAATTTTCGGCCAAGTAGGTATGGACGAAAGTATTTCGTTGCCCATACTATTGCGAGAAGTTCTTTTTCTATAACGGAATAATTTCGTTCTGAATCGTTTAGTGTTCTGGATGCAAATGCTATTGGCAAATCGCTGCCAATTGGGCCTTGAGATAAAATAGCTCCTATTGCTACATTACTTGCATCTGTAGTTAAATGGAATGGTTTCGTAAAGTCAGGATATTTTAAAATAGGTTCATTTGTTAGGAGATTTTTACATAACTCGAAACATGATAAATACTCGTCCTTTAAATCAATTTTGGCACTCTTTTTTAAACATTTGGTTTTGAAATTCTTGCGAAATTATTTATGAATCGTCTATAGTAGCCTAACAATCTTAGGAATCCTTTGATTTGTTTGATCGTTTTAGGTATCGGATAATTTTTAATAGTTGCAATTTTGTCTGGATTTGGTTTCACGCCGTCGGGTGTAACAATGTGCCCGAGGTATGCAACTTCTTTTCTCAAAAACTCTGATTTATCGAGCTGAATTTTGAAATTTGATTCTCTTAGACGTTGAAAGACACTTCTTAGCCGTTCTAAGTGTTCTTGTAAAGATGTAGAAAAGATGATTATATCATCGAGGTAAACTAAACACTTTTCGTTCTGAATGCCCCGTAAAATATTATCCATGACACGTTGGAACGTGGCAGGTGCATTTTTGAGTCCGAATGGCATCCTTAAGTACTCGTAATGCCCATTTTCGGTATTGAACGCTGTTTTTTGAACGTCCTCTTCATTCATCTCAATTTGATGAAATCCACTTGCTAAGTCCAGAGTGGAAAAGTACTGGCATTTTCCTAGTTTATCCAACAAATCAGTTATATTTGGAAGTGGGTATCGATCATCGATGGTTTTTTCATTTAGTTGTCTATAATCAACTACAACTCTCCACTTTTGTTTTCCTGAAGCGTCGACCTTTTTTGGAACCACCCATATATGTGACGACCATGGCGAATTACTTGGCCTGATAATATCTTGTAGCATTTTCTGTATTTGATTTTCCACGTCTTGTTTATGTATAAAAGGATAACGGTAGGATTTAGAGTAAGTGGGAATTTCGTCAGCGGTTCTAATATGATGTTTTATTTTACTCGTAAATGTTAATGGCATGTTTTCTTGGCAAAATATGTCGCTAAATTCGTTACACAATTTAAGGATTTTACATTTTTCTACTTCGTTCAAGTGATTTGTTCGAATTTGTGTCGAGTTTAATTTCGTTTCACCAGAATCGTCAAAATGATTCAAGTTAATTTCTTGAATTTCTTTTCTATTAAATTTTTCGACTGAAATTTGTTGCGAAAAATCTAAAGTTACACAATTCGTGGTATTGTTTAAAATTGTAGTCAAAGCTTGTCCATTTTTTGCAATACTTAAACTTTCCGGTATTTCACAATTATGGATTTTTTGATGTGGGATAATTATTTCTCCGTTTGGAATTGATGTTTTAATTTTAATTACTTGCTCCGAACGCGGTGCAACTGATATCAAATTTAATTCTTTTTGAGTTTTATGAAAACTAAGTTTGATTTTTGCATTAGGAGTTATTAAATAAAATTTCAAATATTTACTTTGTTGTAATTTAAAAATTTTCGATGCTGGAATCGTGACACTAAATTTATGAGCAGATTTTTGAAAAACAGTTGAAACAATAAATGGATCATTTTTAATCAAATTTGGAAAATATTTATTAGCTATTTCAGGATCGATAAAAGATTTTGTAGAGCCTGAGTCAATTAAAAATTTTAAATTGTGTTCAGGTAAAATGATGTACGAGAGTTCACAAGTCGTTGTATTTATCGATATAATTGGAGGCGTTATGTTTGTTCGTGATCTTGAGGCTCTATGTAAAAATTTTGTTCTTCAAGAGACGGTGAGGAAGAACCTTCGTTAGTTTCGTCTATATATTGATTATATTGTTCATCGGAATAATCGATTTCGGCGGGTTGATTCATTTCAATATCAGGATCAAATTGACACAGATTATTTGTCTCGGTATTGTAAAGTTCCTCTGAAATAAAATTTCTTGGTGCTGAAGGATTAGGTGCGAAATAATTGAATGAATTTCTGTTTTGATTTGATGTACCTGGTGTGAAATTTTGTTTCGTATTTCTTGTCGATACACTCATTGGCGTTGGTTTAGGAAAGGATTTGGCTTAAAAACATTTCTTTTTTGCTGTTGTTGTTTAAATACATCTGAGTTCGTGAAAAAATGTTGTGGATTGTTATTAAGTTTAGGATGTATTGGTATCGGCTGAGATGGGAAATGATTTGGTAACCTAAACGAATTATTAATAGGTTGTGCGAATTGATAATTTGGTGTATTATTTGCAAATGTGTATGGATACATTTGTGGCTTAAAATTTTGAGACTGAACTGGTTTTACTGTAATTTTATTAGTAACATTTTGGAAATAATGAACATTATCCTCGCGAATAACAAATTGTAATGCTTCGCTTAAATTTTTCAGCTGCATACACCGTATTGTAGTTCCCAAGGGTTCTTTCAAACCTGATAAAAATGTTTGAGTGCAAGATTGTTATAAAGATCGCGTTTTAATTGTTTAGATTCTGCCGTCGCTTCATGAACATCTACATAACTACACAATAGATTTAAAACGTTAAGTATTCTGTCGTAAAACTGCTGAGGTTTTTCTTGTGGAAACTGACGCATCATCACTAAATCTCGATTTAAACAAGTTTCATCTCACTGATCTGAGAAATTGTGTTTTAGAGTATTTTCTAATTCATTCCAAGTTGCAACATTCTGAATATTTACAACTAATTTTGCAGTACCTTAATTTAGAAATTAATGAATTCAATAAGAACATGTTTTGAAAATCATTCTGATTCTGTACATTATAAAATGTATTAATTAAAGAATTGCAAACTGATAAGTATCGGTTCAATTCATTTGGATTCCCGTCAAATTCAGGGACACAATTCAAATATTGATGCTTAAATTGAGCCATATTTAATTGTATAGGATTAATTAATTCGGGAGTTTGAACAACAGTTGAAGGCGTATTTATGTTTAAATTATCAAAAATATCGGTTAAAGTTTCGATTGACATTAATAAATTGTACTCACATTAACAGAACTGTGACTTTGAGAATTTCCTTAACTATGAAGAGCTTCTTTAGAAGATTTCCTCGTGGAAGTGGTCTATTTTGTACCAAATCCCTTGAAAGTAGTCGTCCGAAGGTTCACGGGTCTGCACGGCATTTGAACGGCATGTCTTAGTTTTACTGTAAAATAACCTCAAGGAGTGCAATGACTTATTTTTCAATTGAGTTTAGACATGTCGTCCAAATTTCATGGCAAGAGTTGATAAAAGTTTTTAAAAATCACTCGGTACTTAAATCAAATCGAACAAATATTAAAAAGTGTTATTATTAACGTTTTTGTTCAAGACCGTTAAAAATTTTTGTTACACACGTAATCTTCATGCAATTAAAAAGCAACGAACTATCACTGAATTTGTAAAAAATTACGTATAATTTATATTTTAGTTTCTCCATATTTATATCCAAGATAAATATTGGGTTTCAAGTTAACACCTGAACGGTCCAATGGTAAGAGGACCGGCCTTGCAATCTCATGATCGTCGGTTCGAACCGCACTCGGGATTTTTCTGGGGGGTGGTCGGTATCGACTTCAGGCACCCTTCAGTGCTGGGGATAAAATTCGACACTGCTTCCCCTTAAACGGCGAGAAGGTTGGAAGTAACAAAGCCATGGAACACTTTACACACACTCAAATACACTCCCGCTCCTGAGATCCTGACAAGTCTTTGACTTAGGACCACGTTGGGCAACCACCACAGATAAAAAAAAAAGTTTGAATTGTTGAAACCTCTGAATTTTGGAAAACCTGCGATATGATATGGTTTGAGCCTGTGAGTCACGCAGAATGTTGCTTTTGCCTCACCAACGTGAAACAATTGGACTATTTCCCAGAAAATCTTGGTGCAGTGAGTGAGGAACAAGATGAAAGGTTCCATCAAAATACAGAAACATGAAAAAACATGATATCAAGGTCGTCGGAATGTGTATGTGATTACCGCTGAAATTTAAAGCGCGATTATGGACCCTGCTCATATTAAAAATTAAAAAAAACTGTCTGGTGCAAAAACAAAACGGACATCTAAAAATTACTCATAAATAATGTAACTGCAGATGTTAAGAACGATATAACATGTTAAACGTATAAAATAAATGCTGAAATCCTTTAAATATTGCCCATGTTAAGTATTTTATATTTTGTCCTGTAGTTTCAAATCCTTACGTGATAAAAAATTTTTGATGGTATCCTAAGAATGTGTAAACACATACTGAAGAGATTTACAGAAAATAATCCAAACCCCAGACAAAAACTGCAATTTTGCCAGCCTCTGTAATCTTTGATTTTCTGACAGACATACTTTTATGTAGATGAATGTGATTTAGTTATGTCAGATATGTAAATGCCATTTCAATTTTTGAAAAAAAAAATTTATATAAATTTGCAACCTTATTTATTTCAGCCGGTCGCAAAGTGTTCAGAGATTTTCTTCGTTGTGAATACTCAGAAGAAAATATTTTATTCTGGCTGGCATGTGAAGATTTGAAGCGAGAAAACAATCCAGAAGCAATTGAAGAGAAGGCCCGTATTATCTATGAAGATTACATCTCGATCTTGTCGCCGAAAGAGGTAGATAGGTTTTTCGAAGTAAAAGCTTTATTTATTTGGATGTACGTTTTTCAGGTGTCATTAGACTCGCGCGTGAGGGAAATAGTGAATCGAAACATGGTGGAGCCAACCCCTCACACTTTCGACGAGGCGCAGTTGCAGATTTACACCCTCATGCATCGTGATAGTTATCCGCGTTTCGTGAATTCGGCTCTGTATAAGTCGCTGGCACAGCAGCCGGGTCCTGAAATAGACACCGGAACAGAAACGGATGGCCAACATGGTTAAATTGAAAGCCAGCATCCTCAGCGGCCTAAGAAGACCCCGTTTCCGCGCTTCGCCCGCAGCCCCCACGTCCGAACGCACAATGTACACATGATTGTTTTATGTTGGTGGAAAGGCAATCGAAGGCTTTAACTCCGCTTCCGGTACCAAAAATATGATCTAGCGACGAGGGCTTTTGCCACAGCGACAGCGACATGACAATAACTCGGGCGGCACCGCGATGGACGGCCTATCACATCCCTTTATTTAACACTCCCACGAACAATCATAAAACTCGCAAAAATTAAAATCGCCGCGCACGCAAGTTAAAGAGTTTTTCGGATCATTCCTCGTTCCTCGCCAAGAGACCAGTCGCAAGACCACGGACTACATACAATGTGATGTTTCTAAAACGTTATTTTGTTACCACGTGCATTTCATAGCGTTATTCTCCACAATCAATAACATTAAGTCATTAAGGACAATGCTCACTTCTTAACTATTAGTGTTGTGTAATGATAACGAAGTTATGGTTCATCTCACTTACTAGGTTTAGGAGACGGCATAATAATGCGATAAGTAATAATAAGGGCTACTTGTTCTCACTAGTCATAGCATCCCTCAACCAGCATCAGAGCGCACACTACGTGTTCGCGATTGTGTCTTGTATATACCCTGCACGCCTAGAGCGTCCTGACTTCAACAATATAACGATGTGATACTATTACGTAGCGACTTCGACCACGACGTATAAGCACACACTCACACATCCAGATTCTATTTGCACACACTATGTACCCCTCTATAATATAGTACACTAATAATCGACACACTGTGAATTAATATAAATAAATATCAAATATACGTTTGTTGTCTTCATTTATAACTCTGTTGATTAGTTTATTTTATACCTCACCTTATGGTTTCCAGCCTAAATATCCATGACTTTTAGGCTAAATATACTGACTACTTAAGCCGTCGAAGTTCTTTGGCTGTGGTCGATCGGAGATATTAACTTCTTTTCAACTGGTTGAAGTTGGAGAAAATGGTCGAGCTAATTGATAATCGTAACTATTTATGCAGTATTTCTTTCACAAGCATTCAATACATATCGAATACTTGAATCCCGCTCCGATCGTGATTGAAAGCGGAACTCAAAGAAGATTTACACATTGAGAATGAACCTGGTCCCGTTCAAAAACGTTATGTTGTTTCTAATAAATTATTTGACCGGGCATCAAATAATATTAATAATTACTTATACATTCCACCTAACAAAAAGTAAGGCAAAATTTGGTAACATATTACAAAGAAGGTAACGGAAGTATATCAAGCAAGCAAACGTTATGTTCTGTACAGAAAATTTATTAGTTCAAATTTGAAAAGAAATCGCAAGATGTTGCAATCATAAAATTTAAACGTCTAACGGCCGGTATTACCAACGTTTTAAGGAGACCTTAAATTTAATTCGTGTTTAGATTGTTACATTTCTGCTTGGTTTGTATGACATCAATCACATTCTAAACACGAATTAAATTTAAGGTTTCCTTAAAACGTTGGTAATACCGGCCGTTAATCAACGTAAACAAAGGGACCGACTTAATGTTTAAGTTAAAACAAAACTGAATTGAAACTGGAACTCAAACAATGAAAGCCTTGTTATCAGAGTAACAATTCTAATAAAATTTTCGGTTTTTTCAGGACTGATTTCATTCGACGAATACTCGCAGTTGCAAACCTTGTAGAAAAGAAACGCTGACATAACAACTAGTAGATGCACCTGCACTTGCCTAGCTTAGACGTACCGATAAACTTAACAGAATGGAAAATCTAGAAGTGAATACGCTTCATATGGAAATTGTGCGCGGAATAAAAAATAATTAAATGTAAATGTTACGAGTGATGTCATTTTTATTATTAATTAATTTTCTCCCTTTTTTCTATTCGGTATGGAAGATAACATTATTTCCGTGAGTAGATATTGTTTATTTTTGTTTTATTTAATTTAAGTAAATCATAAACCAGTCGTTTTGGAAATTAAAAGTGTCCCGAAATTTTGGATCACGAGAAAAATTAACAAGCTCGACGTTTGGTAAGTCGAAAATCAATTCATTTGCCTAGAGAAACTAACCAAAGCTGCCGTTTCTTCTCTCTTCGAACTAACTCTGATTGTATTTTTATTATTGAATTTTGTATTTTCTACTTTTTTAATTTTTCTGCATAATATTTTTCTTAAATTTTACCTATAACATTTTTTTGGTTATTCACTATTTTGAAATAATTTCGAATCTCTTTACTATTTCCAATTAACTTCGTATACAGTGTCATTCATAAAATCCGTAGCTCGAAAATTTATAATATGTCTGAAAGACCAAAAAATGCATTTAATATACTGTAGAGAATATTTTTGTACTAAAAAGCATAACAAACGGAAACAAATTACATTTATTTATTAAAAGCGTAATGTAACTAAATGTGTTTTTAAAAGTTTCAAAGTTTCTGTATACTGCAAAGAGCATTGTATTGTATCAAGGCAATGTTTTGTTGTTAGTTTTGTTTTTCTAAATAAAAACAGATTAAAGAATAATAGACCAAGGGCCAGTTTCATAATAGAATTTAAAGAAGACTTTAAATTTAAAGTCACTTTCAGATATCAAGACAAATAATGAAAACACATTTGTTTACACATCCGAATATGAATTTAATTTTAAAGTCTCCTTTAAATTCCATTAAACTGGCTCCATAAAACTGGCCCTAGAGCTGGCGGCAGATTTACTTAAGTTATTTCATCAAGCTTGAAAATGAGTAGGAAGGTGCCCACAAGGACACTAAACACAAACTCGTTCGTCTGACACTCTGACATGGCCGGAAAAAGGCTGTCCTGCTTGTTCTCACAGAGAAAACTTTCATATGTCTGATATCGTGATATCTTATTGTGCTCTCCCATGTTTCTCTTGATCTTCCTCTTTTCCTCCTTATTAATATTTTCGCTTCCCAAATTCTTCTTACTTGCCTGCTGTTATTCATTCTCTGTATATGTCCCCACCAGCTTAGTTGCCGTTGTTCTATGTATTCCAATATCGATTGCGCTTCAAGGTCTTTTCTTATTTTTTCATTTCTGATTTTATCCTTTCTTGTTACTCCTCTTGTTCGTCTCAGGTACTTCATTTCTGTTGCCTGTATCTTACTTTTCTGTTTCCTTGTTAGTGCCCAAGTTTCACATCCATATGTTAAGATGGGTCTATAGATTGTTCTGTAAACGTTCATTTTTGTTTTGGATGAAGGTTTTATTTATGCTGTGGTAGACTTTAATTGGGTTTTCTATTCTTTTGTCTATTTCTTTTTCTTGTCTTCCTGATGTTTCTATTGTAACTCCTAAGTATTCAAAATCTTCTACTTCGTCTAAGTTTACATTCAATTTTTCGTCTCTTTCCGTTATTGCCATGATCTTTGTCTTTTCCTGATTCATTTTCATACCACTATTTTCCAGTATCTCCTTCCAAATTTCTAAGTTCTTCTGTAATTCTTTTTCGGTTGATGCAATGATTACTACATCGTCAGCATAGGCACATTTTTTATTTCTATTGGTTGTAGATAAATAAAGCTCTTGGTTCTTTCATTACATTTCCTTATTATGTGATCCATGAACAACGTAAACAGTGTCGGGCTCATTCCACCGCCTTGTCTCAATCCTTCGTGAGTTATAAATATTTCAGATTTCATATTTCTAAATATTACTACATTTTTCGTGTTCGTATACAAACTTTGAATTACTCTGCTCATCTTGCTGTTTACTTCCCTTTCTTCTAATATCTCCCATGCTATTTTTCTTTGTACATTGTCGAAGGCTTTTTGTATGTCTATGAATGCCATATAAGCTTTTCCTCTTTTCAGCTTGGTCTTTTCAATTATCTGTTTTATAGTGAATATATGGTCTTGCTCGCTTCTATCTTTTCTAAAGCCACTTTGGGATTCTGTCAGGGTTACTTCTATAATATTTTGGAGTTTCTTGTTTAGTATTTGTTCATACAGCTTCATTCCCGTGGTTAGTAATATTATACCTCTATAATTGTTACATTCCTGTTTCCCAGTCATCTTCTTCCATCCAAGCTTTATTCATAATTTCTAGCAATACTTGTTTTCCTGTTTCTCCCATATATTTCATCATTTCAGTCGATATTCTATTTTGTCCAGGTGATTTACCGTTTTTCAATTTTCGTAGAGCTTCTTTAATTCTTCCATTATTATTTCCTCTTCGTTGTTTATTATTTCTTTTTTAAAAAAATTTGTGCAAATCGGTTTTGATTGCAGCGGATTCCCCGAGCAGGCTCTGTACAGCTGTTTCAGGCCTAGTTGGGCTTTCGTCAGCAGAACCGCAGCTCGAGAACTCCACTGCAAACCAAACCGATATGTCCTAGGGTTATTCGCCATTGCGATGTGAAAGTAATGGACATTTAAGTAGCGACATCTTTCGATCGCTTGTTGACCTGACATTGCAGTAGGATTGACAAATTGAAGCTAGTTCGCCACATAATAAGTTATCCCATGCAAGGCGGCCATGCTTGCTGTAAAAGCATATGAGAATTTTAAAAAATTTTGTGCAAATCGTTTCAGGCCTAGTTGGGCCTGAAACAGCTGTACAGAGCCTGCTCGGGGAATCCGCTGCAATCAAAACCGATTTGCACAAAATTTTTTTATAAATTAATAGATGTCCATTATCTAGCTCTATACATCCTTTTCCTTTTTTCTTGTCTCTGATATAGCTAGTATGTCTAATCCGCCATCTTCGAATTCTTGTGTTAATTCTTTCTCTTTCCCACTTAAACTTCTAATATTCCAAGTTCCTATTTTCAGTTCCTATTTTCTTTTTTCTTGTGCAGTCGATGAGATTGTTCTCTCCCCTTTAGACTTCACTGTTTTTCTGAGTTCTTGCCTTTCCTCGCTTTTTCCCTTTTAAACATGGTCACGTTAGTGTTTTCTAATATTGTTTGTTTGATGTCTTTGCTTATTTTCGTTTTTTATTTTTTCATTTCCTTTTTCGTAGCTTGTTCGTTTACTTTATGTTTTTTTCTGTCGTGTTCATTTAGTTTTTTGGAATTGTTGGTTCCAATTGTCCTTTATTTTTGTTCCACCTCCATTCTTTTCCATTTACTATTATTTTATTATATCCCGGTTTTACTTCTTTTCCATTCATCCTTTCTTCCTTTGCCTTCTTTCTTATTTGTCGCTGTTTTTCTTTTCTTGCAACGTTAGGTCATTGTTAATATACACATATTTCTTCTTCTTTATAATTCCTTAACCTTGCCATGATTTTCGATTTTTCTTGCTCGTTTTCTAATTCAATTAAGCATGTCCTTTCCCCTAATTGTTGGACTTTTTTTATCTGTGTTATGACGTTGAGATGCATGTTCAAAATTGTACTCATGGTTTCTTTTAGCTCAGTTGACTCTTTTGTGCTTACCTTTATTCCATTTACGATAATATTGTTTTTCTTTTTATCTTTTTCCATCCATTCAACGTTGTTTTTAATAATTTGTAATTCTTTCTTATTTTCGGCGTTTTCTTTTCTTAACATTTCATTTTCTATTTTTAGTTTTTCCATTTCCTTGGAGTACTCTTTTTGTTCTTTTCTTACCTGATGTATTTCCGCTTTTATATCCGTTTTCATTCGGTTATATATATTTTTTTTTAATATTGCATTTAGACACTGTATATTATTGGTTACATGTAATTTTGTTTAACTGCACCCTCTTCACTTCAAACTGAACTGAACCACGTAACAAAAGTCCTACTCAATAACAACTACAAAAAGCACGACATCCAAAGATCCATTTCTCGTCATCTCACCCCAATTCCTCCACGTTCTGAACCTGATACACCTCCAGTAGCTACAGCTTACCTACCTTAAATTCATACCATAACAGATCGAATCGGCAAAATACTCAAACAACAGAACATCAAATCAATTTACTTACCCATGACGAAACTTTCAGATTGCCTACCCTCCAGAAAAGATCACATCCCCTTACAATCCGAAGGTGTGTACCGAATTCCTTGTTCCTGTGGACGTGTATACATCGGTAAAACAAAACGGTCTGCTAGCGCTCGTGTTTCTGAACATGAACGCTGTACTAGACTACTACACTGGCTAGACTACTACAACTGGCTCGGCCCTAGCTGCACACAAACTAGTCACCAAATCCTATTCTCCGACACAAAACTTCTAGCCCGCTCATCTCATTTTTTCAATCGTAAAATCCGTGAATCCATAGAAATTCTCAAACATCCCAATAACCTGAACCGTGATACTGGCTTTTACCTCCACAATGCCTGGAAACATCTCATTAATGATCCATCACGCCCCAACAGACCAATCCCCGGTCACCGTTTCGACCCCTACCCCCACCGATCACTATAAATACCACGACAACAGACATATCCACTCAGTCTCAACGACTAACGAGAAGCAACAGCAACACCACCAGCAGCAGCAGCCCTGAGGAAGTTCTTCTGCAATGGAAAACGAAACGTCGGCAGTAGAAGAAGTCAACGTGACGCGGTTCCAACCGGAAGCCAATTCAAACATGGAAGACGGCCGCGGAAGCATTCAAGTTAAATTATGCATCAATTCTATGAGAAAAAGTTTAATATACCTACCTTTAAATACCTACTTTTCAATTAAAATATTTTTTCGTGTTTGAAAAAAGTTATATAGGTTTCCATTCTGCATAATTTTAAATTATTTTCTATTATACAGGCTTGTTCGTTTAAAAGTTACAGACATAACTTATGATTTTTTAAATGGAACACTATATTTTGTTGCAGTTTTGGTTAGCCTTTGAAGAGCTGATGAAAATGATATTTTGAATATTTATCGAATTATTTTTAGTTTTATGCAAAACTAAAAAATGGATTATATTTGATACGTTTACCAAATTGTCATTTTTAACGAGACCACGTTCAATTTTGGACCGATTTTCGTTAGATAATTCTAGTCATAAGTAGTTACTAAGGAAGACATCAAGTACCCAGGACTACCCGTATAATTGTGACACAGGTATCGTTTTTTTATCCGAGTACTTCTTATTACCAGGGTAAAAATACAAAAAATACAAAAAAAGTAAGGAATACATCGAGTATCCGAGTACTACTTGTATAAGTGTTGCCCGGGTGCTGAGTAAGAAAGTAGGGAAAGCATCGGATATCCAAGAATCAGAGTAGGTACTGCCCGTGCAATTATTACCCGAGTATCATTTTTATTTTATCCGGATATCCTTATCAATTTGCTAGCGCAGAGTATCGAAAACAATTATCTCTGTTATTACACGATATAAACTTGATATTTTACTGAATACGGAGTTTCATGTTTTCGCATCTTGTGGGCACATACTTGTTCCTTTACATATCCCCATACAAAGAAGTCCAAAGGTGTTAAATCTGGTGACCATGGAGGTCACGTCAAAGCACTACCACGTCTTATTCCTACATTTAACTTAATTCCATAACAGAACCGGCAGTTCTTCTTTCAGAAATCCTTCCCCTGTTGGCCATCAAAAAAGTATGGACCAATTATTTTATTATTATTTTATATATCAATATAGTAAGTAAGCATAACAGCGGCTCGCTTTATCAAGTCTTAGCCGAGATGAGATATAATTGAATTTGCAAATTCGAAGAACTGCAGTGGGATTGATAAAACCGACCTCGTGAATCATAGAGAAACTGGCACACATGTGGAATACTACGTAATCAAAATTGACCTTAGAAAAACCCTATAAAAAGTGGCCGTGGCAAAGCACAGGTATCAGACAGCTTCTAGCAGTTTAGTCGTAGACAGCTAGTGCCCGTCTTGTGGAGTGCATCTCCATAAGCCTGAAGGCGTAATCGACATTTACAGAATGTCTTAATGTGTGTGGCTGATCTCCAAAAAATCCGTCCATCTCTTTGTATCTAGTTCTATGGTTGAGTGAGAATTTAATTATTGATTTTACTATTTTGGCTATGTTTTTATAAACTAACATTTGCTTATTTTAATTATGAAATGCTGTTTTTCTCGTTATAAAATTATTTTGAATTTGTTTTATGTTGTCTCGCATGTTGTTCTGAAGTAATCTGAAATTGCGTTTAAATTTCACATTTGTTTAACTTTCTCTTTGTTTCATAAATGTCATTTTAAAAGAAAGAACGTAATTTTGTCAATCCCGAAATAGTTATTTACGTGTCAAGCTTTGTAAATAAATTTTTACGAGCGAGTTGGAAGTTTGTGGGACGAGTGACGCAGGAGCGAGCCCCATAATCCAATGAGCCTAGTAAAGATTGATTGCAAAGCGTATCGCGTACAAACTTTTATTTCCATTTTCACGTGGCGATTTTTTATTAATTTACCTTAATTTTTTTATGAAAACGTTTCTTTTTTTATCAAAGGCGTTATTTCTAGCTAGACGTAGTCATGGTGATGTAAACAGATAACCAAGCCTGTAAGATTTTACCAGCCCGTAAAATATTACAGGTCTGTTCCCGTAATTTATCGTTTACTTGGTTACCATAAACAGCAAAATTAACCTTTAAAATGTCATTTACTAAGAAGGTGGAAATAAAATTATATGTAGTGGCGGGCAAGGGCTGATATCTCATTCCGTATAAAGAGGGCGTAATAGCAATTATCTGGCTAAAAACTCAAACCAGATACCTGCAAACAAAGAAATTGCTACTTGGGTCCTTTATGATATGATTAAAATTTCAGTAAAAGAGTGAGGAGAAGAAGTGGAAATTGTTGATTATTCTGGTGTAATTATTTTGAGAATTAAGACCTAGTTTTGGCATAACAATAGAACTTCTTTCTTATTCTCGTCGAGACATCTATAAAAGCAGTCTTTCGACGAAGCCTTGTAAAAATTGATAAAGTTGAAGGTAAAGAATAATTCATCCCCTTATTGTTATCATTATTTTAAACCACCCGTCCCTCACACCTAAAAGTGATAGTGCCAAAGTCCGTGCACTCTTGAAAATCATTCAGTTCTAGGTGTAGAGAAATGGTATGGATAATATTTATATTTCTTCCTAATGCGATTTACCGATTTCCGTATTTGTAGACATATCTCGAATATTTCTATGAGAGTTTGTTTGTAACAACAATAACACATTGAATTCATTTTCTTCATTTATAATGTGATGATTGGCAAAGCTTAATTTACAAAAGTATTGGTGACATTTCGTTTAACAGTAAGAAGTACTTGTAAATGTTGGCTGCGAGTCGTCGGGATCGCAATGGGGCCCCCGAGCATATTCTGTATAGCTATTTCGGCCCTAATTGGGGCCTCATCAGCAGAACAGTAGCTCGAGAACTCCACTGCAACCTCAACGACCAACAGGATATACGCACGCTTAGCGCGTGAATGCAAACATGTGAAATAATCGCGCCGCAGCACAATTATTTTCCGACTTATAATTCGTGTCGTGAAAGCAGCTAGCAACAATGCCGTTGCCTCAAAAGCTAACACGCACGAGATGGCAGTCGAAGCGGACAAAACGTGTCAACGCAAACATGTAAATGTTGGCTGCGAGTCGTCGGGATCGCAATGGGGCCCCCGAGCATATTCTGTATAGCTATTTCGGCCCTAATTGGGGCCTCATCAGCAGAACAGTAGCTCGAGAACTCCACTGCAACCTCAACGACCAACAGGATATACGCACGCTTAGCTAGGCTAGCTAAGCGTGCGTATTATTTCACAAGAAGTACTTGTTTTTGTAGTATGACTAAAATTGTCTAGTGAAAGTCAACAATGAATTGTTAATTTCAACAATAAACTTTCTGATAAACCTCTTGAATGATATAGCAGATAAAATATTCCTGAAACGAATAAAAATACTTTACAGGGAATTTCTGTAAGTTGATTATGATAATAACTCACAAGTAATCAATCTTAAGCCCATAAAATGTTGTGTTATTGGAAAGCTAGTAGAAAGGGATTTCCATATTTGCTATAATATATAGGGTGTTCCATTTCAAAAAATTGACTAATTTTACAATACGCGAACTTAACTGTAATGTCACTCGATTTTTAAAAATATTGAATATTTTAAAGGTACGGATGTGTAGAAATATTTTGATCTGAAATTGAACGTCGTTGTTTGACACAACGTTCGTTCCTCTCAGTTTGCTTGTTTGTAATGCCCAGCATCCTCACCCTTTCTTCCGCCAGATCAAGGGCTGCCAGGACTGTAACGCTATGCGTTCACTTGTCCGCATCGTACGCATCGCACGAATCGGATTTTATCCTGCCTATGCGTTCACATCGTAAGAGGCGATCCGTCCGATGCGAAGCAGTGAACGCAGATACATTTAAAATAATGAAAAGAATGAGTTTTTATGATCCGTTCGCTGCATGCGATGCATCCAATGCGGATAAGTGAACGACTAGCTTTAGAGTCTCCGTCGAGGCGTCGCCATTGTTCTTTGGCAGCTCACCAGCAGGTTACGGTACTTGCTGATTTTACAGGCCCTTGCCCAGATTGATGCCCAGTATAAGGACGACCGACTCTGCCACACGTGCTAACAACCTTCGCTTCCCTTCAGAGGCACCCGACTTCTCGGAAGTATATCTTGGAGATTGCGAGAGTAGTCTTCTGCACCTTCTTTGAAATGTATGTAACATGCTTCCCAAATGTCAAGTTCTTGTCAATGACAACTCCTAAGTATTATCCTATCCGGGCCGGCAAAATTATCTTACCAAGCGGAGTGACCTGAAGATCTCTGCACTTCTTCCTACCGGAAAGCATGTTAACCTCAGTTTTCTCAGGGGCGATTTCGAGCTTATTTGCCACCATCTATTCCGAGTTGCCAGTTGCCCTGTATTTATGCGGGAAGCAAAAGTTCAGTGTGCCTACGTGACGATCGTCACATTATACCAGATTGAAACACAGAACCATACTACTACCCAATCCTACGTTATCTCATTTCACTCTTTCACCCGCCTAAAAATGATTTCAACTCGTAACGATCTCCGTCTCAGCGTATAGTTGAGGAAGACGTGTGTGTCCTTTCCGCGTCGCATTCATTCTGTCGATAGATTTCTTAGCGTACGTATCTATTGTTTATTTGTGATTACGATATTTGTGCTTCCTTTTATGTGAATCTTTGATGAAAGTCTGAAACGGAATTTACTCCGTACACCGAGTAAAATTTCAAGCTCGTTATAAAGCTTCTCGAAGATCTGTTTTTGGGACAAAGAACAGGTAGGTCTTATCGACAATTTTGTGCGTACGTGCTGTTTCGTAACGCGTATCTTTCCCTTACTAGGTAGTTAGTGGTAGTTTTACCCCTTGTGTAAATCATCGACATCCTTTTGGGTGGAAGAAAAGGCCGTAATCGGAGTCTGTAACAACTAGAAGCCCGGGCTTCACGGCCCACCCCTCGTCCGGGAAAATTGGTCCTGACCTGCAGACGTGACGCCACTTTGTAACGTAATACTTACGCCTATTTACGTCATTGGCAGCACTAGCCTCCGTTGGAGGGCGCCCTCTCACTAGTGACAGCTGTATGTCATTACGCTGGATTTTGGTTACAAGGTCGGAAATATTTTAATTACTTTTATTTACGTATTATGTCGATTCACCTAACGCGGCGTTGTTATTCTTTTTATTTGTTTAATCAAGTGACTTTTGCTGTGAACGAAAAGCAGATCTGTTTATCGGATAAAGTTTAATTTGTTCATCTGCTTGATAACAAAATTATTTAGTTTCTTTTCTTGTTCAACTCATTGGGACTAAGGTTACTGTATTGAGAAGGTAGCGCCAACTTTCTATCTCTTTTAATTTGGCGTTAATCAAATTCATTCATAAACTCCCTAGCAACAGTAACTTGTTATGTATCTATCATTTTTCTTCTTAGCGTTTCATGGCGTTCTTTTTAATTTGGGGGACGATAGCCGCGGAAATGAATGGCGGTATCTTCTAAATACAGTAACCTTAATTGAGACCCGCTTCTGGGTCGTACTCTACACTTGTAAATTTTTTTTTCTTATTTTTACCAATTTTTCAGCATTTTAAATAAAAACAAGTGTGCTCAACTGGTGACTTTTATTTTATTGAACTTGTCCACCCTTTGCTTTTGGGGTTTCGTTGAACCCTCCCGTTTCCAGGAGTTTAGTCGGCGGTGCTGGAGAACTTCGAAGTTACTCGCACAATTTGCTGTCCTTCAAGTAGATAGCAATTCTCCATTTACTTCACGTCCAGATCAGAAATAAGCTGCAATAATGAAAGTGTTTTCTTGCAAGGTATAAGTGTATTTTAATCGCTTGTTATTTCAATTCAATAAATTGCAATAATTGTCAATTTAACTGATTTATGATAATCATTGACAGAACTAGCTAATTCCATGATACACATAAACCGGTATGAGAGCGCGTACGCATAGCTCAATCCTTGACGAACATGTGACGCCACGTGTGATGCAGATTCAATTCAAACGCATTGAATAAGTTATAAACAGAGCCGGGCAAGCTACTAGCCAAAAGTAACTAGGTAGGTACAAGTTACAGCTACTAAGCTCCTCAACTGAAAAGTTACACTATTCAAAGTATATATATTTAAGCTACAGTTCCTTAATAACTTATAACTTTATTACAAATTACTTTTAGAGATACTAAAAAAAAAATTAAATTTAATGTAAGAAAATAACTTGGGGCCGACCTTTCCACCTTGAAAAACTAACTGACGGATAACTACCATGAAAACAATTCGTAAAAATAAATCAAACATTTAGAAAAAACAAGTTATTCGCCGGTTAACTTTAACGGGAAGATGGAAAGACCGGCCCTTAATGAAATACTTGTGCTTGTACTTGTGCTATATTCACATAGTAATAACACAGTATAAAGAATACAGTAGCGCAAGTTATGACCCTGGAACATCTGTAAGATGGTACTGTTAGGTGTGGCCATTCCAGGAATCCAAGGAGATAACAAGTTCGTATAAAGTGCCCGCAACGCGTTTTTATCTTTAGTCTTAGTTTCACTTTTACACTGCATGTATGTAACAACTTAGTTTTCAATAAAACATTTTTTAATTGATTGATCTTATCGCCTACCAAATTTGGAGCAGTCAGTCGGATTATCGCGATCAATTATCGATTACTGATTTTCGAGTGTGCTTTCAAGTACTTCACGTGATTTTCGGACTTTGAAAACTTATCGTGCAAACAAGTGAACAAGTGAAATGGAGACTCGTGTTCTGTTGGATCAAATTTCCAGAGGACAGCGCGAGGGAGCACCTGTAAAATTCGGGATAACGCACCCGCATAACTAGAAGCAACGTGTTTCCACGGATAAACATTTCTAAGGAATTGCGGCGGCAGGATAGGATTACATTTCCGGACTCTTGGTCATAGGATAAGAATTACGAGAAACGTTGAAATGCAGATTTTAATGTAAGTAGTTTTAAGTTTATAAAGTGTAAAATCCTTAACTAAAATTGAGAACCTAATCGATCTAATTGAGGGATTATCTATTGATTCCCCTACACAAAATTTTTACGAAAATCCATTCAATATGCCTCATCCATATACCAGAGCTAGTATTACTCAAGTCGAAATCAACGCTATTCCAAACTTCGATGGTAACACAATCACACTTCCGCTGTTTATAGAAGCATGCGAAGATCTTTTATTGCACTATGCCGACAAAAATAATCTCGAAAACCCAATTAATCCATTTTTAATTAAAATTATCAAATCAAGATTGATAGCTTCGAGAGAACTTCAAACATGGAAAGCTTGCTTAGAACTAAATTATTCCGATCAAAGAACCGAAGATTGTCTTTTAACCGATTTAATGTAGATTACCTCTCAATTTGGCGAAAATCTATATTCACTTGGCGATAGAATCAGAACATCTTTAAACCACTTATTAACTAAAATAAAATTAACAACCGCAGAAAGAACATTGAGGACAAACCTTTACAAGAAAACGGCGCTGCAAACGTACTTAAGATGCCTTATGAAAAATCCCAGTTTTGGCGAAGTAATTTACAATAAAAGTCCAGACAGTTTAGAAGCTGCAATGGCGCTTGTTTTGGAACGACAGAATTGAGCGACAAATTTTCAAGAACAAGCCTCGGAAGAAAGTCGGAATTAGCCGAAATTTCCTTCAATACCCAAAATGCTATCCGTCTACCTTATATCCTCTTACCTGAACTAAATAACGCTAAATTTCTAATTGACTCTGGTGCAAGTGCATCATCAATATCCTCAAATTTAGTCAGGGATTACTTTGCTGATTATGTATTTTATTCACCATTTGTTGTTAATACTATGCACGGTAGAACATTAGACGAATATAAGATAGAAATTTCCGCTTTACAATCTTTTGGAGACACAAGCCATTTATTTAATTTTGCAGTAGTTGACTTTTCCACAAAATTTCAAGGAATAATTGGTAATGACATCCTAATACCCCTTCAGGCAAAAATAAATTATAAAAATTCACGATTAGAAACGAATCATAGTATAATTCCTTTTTATACTAACGACTCACTAATAGAATTACCCTCGCGAACTAGACAGATAATTTATTTGCCCGTAACTTTAAACAACGGTGAAGTCATAATAAATCATCAGATAATAACAAAAGGAGTAGAAATTCCTAGTTCTCTTGTAAATGCTAAATCTCATAGAGTAATTGCTGAAATTGCAAATTTTAACGATTACCCAGTTAAAGTACGATTAAAGCCTATTCAAGTTGAAGAATATTTTCAAGAAAATACCGAATTTAACAATATACAGACACAAAAATTAAATTACAAGAACAAATTCAATATAGGACAGTTAAACAAAAACTAAATTTAATCACTTAAATTTTGAAGAACGAAAAATGATCGAAAACCTCTTATTAGAATTTAAAGACATAGTTCATTCAGATGACATACCTTTAACTTTTCACTCAAATGTAAAACATGAAATTAATCTTAAGGATAACATACCTGTATACCAAAAACCATACCGAAAACCCTATGCACAAAAGTTAGAAATAGAGACGCAGATTAATAAAATGCTAGAACAAGGAATAATTCGAGAATCAAATATCCATGGTCGTCCCCGATTTCATTGGTTCCAAAGAAAATTAATAATTCAGGTGAACAAAAATGGCGTTTGGTTATAGATTACAGACGACTCAATGACAAAACTGTTAAAGATAGGTATCCACTTCCCAATATTAATGAAATTTTAGACAAACTCGGACGCGCAAACTATTTATTTCACTACACTAGATTTGGCTTCTGGCTATCACCAAATCGAAGTTGACGAAAAAGATAAATTTAACTTAGAGAAAACGATGTTAAAATTACTTTGGATAAATGTGATTTTCTAAAAAAAAGAAATGAGGTATTTGGGACATCTAATAACGACTCAAGGAGTGAAATCTGATCCTTCAAAAATAGAAGCGATCAAGAAATATCCAATCCCTAAAACAAAAACAGAAATTAGAGCTTTTACCGGACTGTTAGGATATTATCGTAGATTTATTAAAGATTATGCAAAAATTCTTAAACCAATAACTAAATTTCTAGCCAATAATCAAGAGATAGTAATTGATTCTGAATATGTTGAATGTTTTGAGAAGTGTAAAAATTTGCTTTGTAACGGTCCGATACTTCAATATCCGGATTTCACAAAACCTTTTGTAGTAACCACAGACGCATCAAATATTACAATCGGTGCTGCATTAAGCCAAGGAAAAATTGGTAGTGATAAGCCTATTGCGTACGCCTCACGTACACTATCAAAAACAGAATGTAAATATTCCACCATAGAAAAAGAACTTCTGGCCTTAGTATATGCATGTAAAACATTTAGACCATATATTTACGGAACGAAATTTACATTAGTAACGGACAACAAACCTTTATATTGGCTCCATAAGTTAAAAGATTGTAACCTAAAACTTCAGAGATGGAAAATTTACTTACAAGAATTCGATCATGATGTAGTGTATAAAAAAGGATCCAAAAATTTTAACGCAGATGCATTATCGAGAATAGTGATAAATGTCCAAACGAGAGAAGATATGCAATCTAATAAAGCTGTAAAAGACGACTCATCTGTAGCATCCAATATATCAATCGAAAAGTCACCAGCCTCCAAACAACCCGAACAAGATGTAGAAAGCATACATTCCTTAAACTCGAATGTCAATTCAGAACATGAAAATTCAATATCAATTTTAGATGAACCAATCGATAATAAATCAAATCAGTTATTCTTTTTTGTACATAATAAAGCTACTGATATAGAACATAGACGAACTAGTGACGATTACAAAATTACGGAATTTCATATTTATAAGAACTTAGCCTATGCGGAAATCCTTAGGATACTGAAAGAATATTCAGGACCAAGTACCCAATATATTTATTGTAATGACGAGATCTATAGATTAATGTGCTCAGTTTACCTAGATAATTTCTTAGCTAATAAATTAAAATTAGTTCGTTGTCTAAAAAGATGTCAAGTTATAAATCAAAAAGAAAGGCAGATCGAAATTATCCAATGTACGCACGAAGGAAAAAGTAATCATCGCGGAATAACCGAAACCATTGAAAGAATTAGAAGAAGTTATTATTGGAAAAGAATGAAACAAGCTGTCACAGATTACATCAACCGGTGTGAAATTTGTCAGAGAGCAAAATATGAAAGAAAACCTAATGAGCCAAAATTAAATTTAACTCCTACTCAAAGAGTACCTTTCGAACAAGTTCACATAGATATCTTCATTTGGAATAATACTAAATTTTTAAGAATAATCGATAACTTTTCAAAATTTGCTCAAGCCTATAGAGTTAAAGATAAAAATGCTACTGAAATCGCTGGTAAGTTAATATATTTCTTTTCACGATTCGGAACCCCAAAATTAATAATATCAGATAACGGTACAGAATTTAAAAAGAAACTCATTGCTGAACTATTAAAATTATACAAAATTAATACCACAAAGTTTTACCACATCATATCATCATGAAGGTAATTCTCCAGTAGAAAGATTTCATAGTACGCTCATAGAACACCTGCGAATACTTTACCTATACGATAAACATTTAAGTGTAAAAACAGCTATTAATCGATCCATTTTAGCATATAATTCTACAATAAATCCAATTTTTAAATTAACTCCTTTCGAAATTTTATTTGGTCATAGAAAATCAAGAGATCCTATTGATTTAGATTACGAACAAAACTACATGGAAAATTATGTTAGTGAGCACAAAGATTTAACAAAACATCTTTATAAGAAAATACATGATAAACAACAAGAAATTAAACAAAAGATAATAGATAAAAGAAACGAATCAAGACAGGAAATATCATACAAAATAAATGATGAAGTATATCTGAAACAAAGCAAGCACAGCAAGAGCAAGCAAAAAGCATTATATCTTGGTCCGTATAAAGTAACAAAAATCTTAAACAATGATAAATATGTAATTGATCCCTTAAACAAGAAATATAAAACTAAAACAGTGCATATCAAAGAATTAAAACATCGAATTGTTTCAGATTCACAGTTCTGCTCCTCATCATCGGAGGAAACGGAAAATTAATTGAAATTAAGGAAACTATAGGACTTTTACCTCATAGATTAGGTATCGCCTATAATTCAAAGACGCACTTCGAACTTATTATTAAGTTAGATTTAGAACCTCTTTTAAATATTTTTGATACATATATAGAAATTCTTAAAAATAATCATGACATTGAAAATTTAGAGTTAGAAATCAAAAGTAAATTAGAAACTCTTAATCTTAATATTAAAAAGCGAAACAAGCGCGGCGCATTCAACTTTCTTGGCAGCGTTATCAAACTTGTAACTGGAAACCTAGATAACAGCGACGGCGAGCGGTATGCAACGCTAATTAAGCAACTTGAAGACAATCAGGATATACTTAAAGATTCCTTAATTCAAAATATAAAACTGACGAATAAATCTTCTAATCAGACCAATAAAAATATTTTAGAATTGGCTAATACCAATAATAATTAACGAATAATTATCAGACTTAATAAACATAATATCTTTAGCGAAAAGTAATATATTGCACCAAAGTTTAATAAAACCTGGTCAGCTCCTGGATCAAATAAAATCTATTCATCTCGATAATTTTCATAAATTCCCGTTTGAACCTCTATTGCAGGACAATTATCTTATTCAATCATTAATAACGATACGTTCCTATCAATCTCAGTATACCTACGTTTTTATTTTGCAAATTCCAATAATAGAAAATTTGGAATATCAATATTACCAACGTTATTCCTTGCCAATTCGATCTAATAATACCTTTGTTGAGATAATTCCACAAACTAATTATTTGGCCTTGTCTCAAAAAGACTATTTACAATCGAGCGATTTATGTCAACTAATTCACAAAAATGAATACTTATGTAAAAAGAAAATGAGCGGTCACTTTGATAATTCCCATGAACCTTGTGAAGTAACCGCGTCACGTTGACTTCTACTGCCGACGTTTCGTTCTTCATTGCAGAAGAACTTCTTCAGAGCTGCTGCTGCTGGTGGTGTTGCTGCTGCTTCTGGTTAGTCGTTGAGACTGAGTGGGTATGTCTGTTGTCGTGGTATTTATAGTGATCGGTGGGGGTAGTGAGTCGGAACGGTGACCGGGGATTGGTCTGTTGGGGCGTGACGGATCGTTAATGAGGTGTTTCCAGGCATTGTGGAGGTAAAAGCCAGTATCACGGTTCAGATTATTAGGATGTTTGAGTATTTCTATGGATGCACGGATTTTACGATTGAAAAAATGAGATGAGCGGGCTAGAAGTTTTGTGTCGGAGAATAGGATTTGGTGACCGGTTTCTAGTTTGTGTTCAGCTAGGGCCGAGTCAGTTGTTTGTAGTAGTCTAGTACAGCGTTCATGTTCAGAAACACGAGTGCTAACAGACCGTTTTGTTTCACCGATGTACACACGTCCACAGGAACAAGGAATTCGGTACACACCTTCGGATTGTAAGGGGATGTGATCTTTTGCGGAGGGTAGGCAATCTGAAAGTTTCGTCATGGGTAAGTAAATTGATTTGATGTTCTGTTGTTTGAGTATTTTGCCGATTCGATCTGTTATGGTGTGAATGTACGGTAGGTAAGCTGTAGCGACTGGAGGTGTATCAGGTTCAGAACGTGGAGGAATTGGGGTGCGATGACGAGAAATGGATCTTTGGATGTCGTGCTTTTTGTAGTTGTTATTTAGAAGGACTTTTGTTACGTGGTTCAGTTCAGTTTTAAGTGAAGAGGGTTCTGATAGGGCAAAGGCACGGCTGACTAGTGTGTTAATGACTGACTGTTTTTGAGAAGGATGATGGTGTGAATGTGCATTCAGATAGCGATCAGTATGGGTTGGTTTGCGATACACAGAGTGTCCTAATCTACCATTAGGGAGGCGGCTTACTAAGATGTCAAGGAAAGGTAAGTGGCCGTCAGTTTCATATTCCAAAGTGAAGCGAATGTCAGGATGTTGAGAATCAATCCATCAAATAAAAATATTACTTTTGTTCATCATAATGGTGTAGAAATTAAAGATATACACGAAGAGCTTCAGGAACAATTAGAAACTTTAAGTAATGTAAAGGGTATACACTTCATAAATTATACCGTGGTTTATACCCTAATCGTTGTGATTGTATCAATAATTGTAATTATTATGATAGTTCAAAAATGCACGCAAGGAAAAGGGAAGATTTCGAGGACGAAAAACAATCTCAATCTCAAGGAGTTATGATCCTGGAACATCTGTACGATAGTAACTGTTAGGTGTGGCCCTTCCGGGAATCCAAGGAGATAACAAGTTCGTATGAAGTGCGTGCAACACGTTTTTATCTTTAGGCTGCGCTTACACTGATGAAGCAAAAACGTTTTTGACTAATTTTGTTGGAAAGCGCTTTTTCAATGCTTTAAATAGGATCAGGCTCACACTGATACATCAAAACAAAAAACAGTTTAAAGCACGCTAAAACATTTGCAGTCAAAACGTTTTGATCTAATGACTGTGGTTTTAACATGAAACGAGACAGTTACATCACCCCAAAAAAACGATTTATGCTAAAGTAGACGTTTTTTCCTCGTGAACTACGAAGAGTTTCTTTGACAGAGAGAGAGCACCTACCTATATTCAATCAAACAAAATGGGAGAGAAAGAGATATGAAAAATCTCAACGTGCAGGTTCCACAAGTCGATTATTTCGCTGCATTAAAATGCATCGTAAAAAAGCTCAGCGAAGCTTATGCTAGGCTTTACTTTCTTATCAATAATAATTAAGCGTACCAAACATTTCGAAGTGTTTCTTCTTGTCAGATGTGCAAACAAGAGTGGATTTAGACACTGTTTTTAAGGGCTGCAGCCCAAGGCCGCGTTCAATCAAAGGGTCCCCCTCGTTATCAAAAAATAAAACTAAAAACGATCTAAAAATTTCAGAAAAAAGAAAATATACAAAAATTTCTCGTACCTAGATAAAGTTTGCATTGGTTTGCAACAATATTGCATTTGAATAAAATATTAAAAATCAATGTTTTAATGACAATAAATAGTAAACACGGCGTTTTTTGTTTTTGTTTTCTTAGTCTGTATTCTTGATCTGAGAATTTGTTCCTTTTTTGCTTGTTACTAAAAGTAATACCTAAAACATTTTATTTTTGATGTTTGATGTTTGTGATGTATATATAACCTTTTTTCATTGTAATTACATATAAAAGTTTGTATATCCAACTGCATCAAATAAAATAAATAAGTCTTTAATGTCAATTGTCTATAATTTTTTCTATTTAAAAAAGGGTAAAAAAAGAGTTTTTCGACAAAATGGCGAATGGATCGCTACAACAAACTTGAGTTCATTATGTAATCTCCCAAACAATGTTAATGCGGCCCCCAAAGTTAACAGTCCGTTGTTTTATTCGAAGGCATTTTTAATTATTTATTTTTGCTGTTAGTAATTAAGCAAGTTAACAAACAGGGTTTTAAAAAACCCAATATAGATTAAAAAAAAGACTTGCGGTTATGCAAGTAGACGCCGAGAAGTAAATATATCAATAGAAGGACGTTTTTTGTCTCTTTAATATATGTCACACTGTTTTATAATGCAGCAAAACATTTTGTCTGAAAACGTTTTCAATTCATCAGTGTGAGCCTAGCCGAAACGTTTTGCAATACAGCAAAACGTTTTGTCCGAAATCGTTTTTGCTTCATTAGTGTGAGCGCAGCCTTAGTCTTAGTTTCACTTTTACACTACATGTATGTAACACCTTAGTTTTCAATAAAACATTTTTTAATTGATTGGTCTTATCGCCTATCAAATTTCGCAACTCGCTTGTCAGCACTTTGATCTCTTTACTGGATTTTCATTGACCTCGAGTAGATTAAAGGGGATGTGTCGAACTGTTTGTTCTGCTTTAAGTGTGAGCGATTTTGTTGTAAATTGTAAACTCACATGTGTTCACACACCAAGGCCGAATTGTAGCGTTTAGTGGACGTGGTAAAAAAAAACAAGGCATAAATAATGTATATTAACATAATTATAAAGATCCATTCGGCACCAGAGCCGTGAATGAATGAGCTCTGCATCTCGATGTTCTGCGCGAATTTAATATTTTCATGAGAGTCGCGATACTGTGTAATCTTTATACTGTGGTAATAATTACAGCTCGGAACTGTTCTGACAATCTTAAAAAGTATTAAGTAATGATTTTTTGCGAAGATGCGGCAATCGAGTGCACACTTTAAATCTAATAAAATACACGTTTGCGGTTGAATTTTTGCCGACTTTTATTAATTGTTAAATATGTAGTTAAATTTACAGTAAAACTTTATTAAACTACATTTATAACCAGAAATTAATGTTATATTTTTGAGTTGTCAATAATAACTAAACTTGTTTTAATTTTAACTGCTCCGATTGCCTGATAAAAATACAGTCGCCACAAATATTTGGGGCGGATTATTATTTTGGGGTATTTATAATGTTGTGCAATTTAGAATTTAGGGAATGATGTGTTATGTCACTAACTAGAATAACGTTAATCTATGAATCATGTATTTAAATTAAATAAGTTATGTAAGTACTGTGACAAAGTACTTGTGTGGGTATTTTAGTACACTCTTCTGTATTCCGTGGAAGAATAAAGTTGTACTCTGAGATACAATTGTTTTAATTGCGCTTCTAGTTAAGCGTGTGGTTTTAGCAAAATACTAGTCTCAACTACGAGATAACGATTACGAGAAAAAAATGACTAATTTAGACCAGTGGAAGTGAGATTCCCAATTAGATGAAATATATGTCACATATTGTTTTAAGCTTTGGCGCAAAAAAAGAAATGAGTTCACAGCAGATTTCATGAGTGTCACGCGGGGGAATGTTAAATCGGTTTACATTTTAAGATAAATTAATTCATTGGTATTTTATGCCATCTTTTGTATTCAAATTTATAATAAAAGGGAGTTATTATGGGAAAGCAATAATATTAATACTGTGTATGAGTTAAACACAAAATAATATTGCAATATAGCAATTAAAAAAATTATAAATCAAAGGACGCTCGTGCCCGTCCGGAATGTACCGACTTTTAGTAATAATTATGATTTCTATTTTATTATAAAATTACGAAACATACCGCTTACCTAGATCAAGTGTATGCATAAATTTTACAGAAATGAAATGGTCAGAGTACATAATCTATATGCATTGTCAAAAATAATTTATTCGGTAACTTGAAAGTAGCTAAACTACTTAACAGTAACTTATAACTTTTGAAGGTAACTAGTTCTTTTGCAGTAGCTTCAGGAATATTTTCGTTGAACTTTATGATTATCGATTATAGTGACTTTGATTCAAAAGTAGCTTGAATACGATGACTTAAAAAAACATAATTAAGTTACTAGCTTAACTTACAGTGTAGTTACACTACACTCGCCGGTTCATCGGTTATAAAATTTGCGTATTTGGGTCATTCCATATGAAGTGATCCAATGAAGATTGCTTGACACTTTTAAATATTTTTAATTTTTTATACAGATCGCCAGATAAGTCGGGCCATATGGGATATTTTTTTATTATTGATTTCTCAGAAAAATTTATTCGTTATAAAAGTTCCTGCATCTTCCCAAACTCAACATACACTTATCAAAATTTGAATACCTGGGAGATCAAAATATTAGAAATCGACATAAGAGTAAAGCAGCTTTATTTTTCAAAATACGCGAAAATATTATTTGGAAAAGTTATTTAGAATTATTATGAGATCTCAAATATGAAATCATGGCAGCCTACAGTGAAAAAAGAAATTTTCCATATTTTTCAATTTTTCTCGTATCAACGTGTGTATCGTAGAACTTTGAAAGTGTAAAGATGGACGTTTCTTCAGGTGTGATATTAACATAATCTGGAATTTCTTTTTCGCTCTTCTACCAACTAGAAATTTTTGTCCAATTTTTTTTTCTTTCTAGACAACCGAGATTTCATATTTAAGATCTCAGAACAATTCTTAATAACTTTTTCAAATAATATTTCCGCGTATTTTGAAAAATAAAGGTACTTTACTCTTATGTCAATTTCAAATATTTTGATCTCCTCGGTATATGACAACAGGTATTCAAATTTTGATAAGTGTATGTTGAGTTTGGGAAGATGCAGGGACTTTTATAAAGAATAAATTTTTCTGAGAAATCAATAATAAAAAAAATTACCATATGGCCCGACTTATCTGGCGATCACTGTATATTATTGCCATATGTACTGGGAGTACAAAAATGATGTTATTAGAATTTTATCTCAGCCCGTTTAGAGAGTTTGCAGACGTAAACTTATTTTTCTTAGGACTGGATTATGCTAGAACACTGCAACAAAGACCATTTTATTCAGCATTTCCTCCTCTTTAATTTTGTGTGTCAGCATAAAAAGCCTTATTTGTTTCCTTATAAGTGAAAATGTTCCTTAATGTTTGGCAACAGAATTTAACAAATGCCACTTTTTGGAACCTAACTTTATGATGAAGGGATGGTATATCACAGTTGATTTTTTAATTACAATTACATATACTACTGTATTCACCGTCATAACAGTCATAACACAAATAAATGTCGAAGTCGAAAAAAAAATAGGGGACATTTCTCTAAAGAAAATAAATTTTTTTATGTAAATAATGAGGATATGGATGATAATTTATTTCACATTGAAAATTTTATAGAAAAATGTCCTCCTATTAAAGTTAAAATTGGAATAGAAGATGTGTTGTTCAATATGGACATTGACACGAGTTCAGAGTTTTCTGTTATTGCGGATGAAATTTATTTTAAACACTTTAAAAATTTGCAATTACAGGAAACTAAGCTTAAATTAAAATCTTATACAGGTAATTCGATACAATGCAAAGGGTTTATCAATGTAAATGTTGTTTACAAGGATGTAGTGAAAAATTTGAAATTGTATGTTATACCGGGAGGTGGTCCTCCGCTATTAGGTCGTCAGTGGCTGAAAAAGTTAAAGATTAATATTAATTACGATTTTTGTGTGACCAAAATCAGTGGTGGAATGTTCAGTATTTCTGATTTATTGCAAAAGGAATTTCCTCGCGTTTTCCAAGACGGAATTGGCACTTTTAAAAATTTCAAAGCTAAATTACAAGTGCAAAATGATAGCATACCAATTTTTTGCAGAGCAAGACCTCTTCCGTTTGCAATTAAATGTAAAGTAGAAAAAGAACTTGACTTTTTGGTAAATTCTGGAATATTGACTGCTGTTGTATATAGCGAATGGGCAACTCCTATCGTTCCGGTTATAAAAAAGAACGGAAATGTTCGTATATGCGGAGATTTTAAAATAACCATAAATAAACATTTGTTAGTAAATAAATATCCGGTACCCAGAATTGATGAATTATTTGCTTCTTTAAATGGCGGAAAAATTTTATCACAGGCTTATGCGCAAATAGAATTAGACGAAGAGTCAAAGAAATTGGTTACAATAAACACACATAAAGGCTTGTTTACATACAACAGGTTACCATACGGAGTAACTTCATCACCAGGTATTTTTCAAAAGATAGTAGATCAAATATTTGCCGGTATTGATGGAGTAACGTGTTTATCGATGACATTTTAGTGGCCGCTAAAACTGAAAAAGAGCAGGTGGAACGTTTAAAAAAGGTTTTTCATATTTTAGAGAAAAATGGGCTGAGAGTGAGAGCTGATAAATGTAATTTTTCCTTAAAGAAAGTAACATATTTGGGATATGACATTGATGCAGAGGAGTTACATACTTCAAAGCAAAAAATTGAAGCTATTCAAAATGTTAAAGTCCCTGAAAATGTAACAGAATTAAAGGCTTTCTTGGGTTTAATCAATTATTATTCGAAGTTTGTTCCGAATTTAAGTTTTAAATTACATTCCTTATATAATTTACTTCAAAAAAATATCGAGTGGAAATGGGAAAGTGAAGAACAAAATGCTTTTGAATTGATTAAAAATGATTTGATGTCATCTCGAGTATTAACACATTATGATTCAGAGTTACCTATTACTTTGGCATGTGACGCTAGTGCTTACGGTCTCGGAGCGGTTATTTCGCATATTTACCCAAATGGACATTCCAGACCGATAGCATTCGCTTCAAGGACACTAAATAAAATTGAAAAGAATTACTCTCAAATTGATAAAGAGGCGTTAACCATTATTTTTGGTATTAAAAAGTTCAATCAGTATTTGTGGGGGAGAAAATTCACATTAATAACAGATCATAAACCACTTTTATCAATTTTTGGTAGTAAAAAAGGAATTCCTGAGATGGCTGCTAGTCGATTACAAAGATGGGCAATATTTTTGTCACAGTATCAATATGAAATAAAATTTGTTAAATCGGACATGAATGCAAACGCCGATTGTTTGTCGCGATTACCTTTACTAAATATTAGTTTTCCTGATAAAGATTTTGGACATATTTTTCATGTAGAAGAAATTTTATCGATAAATCATAAAAAGTAGCATTTGAAACTAGACGCGATCCAATTTTAAATAAAATTGTCGGGTTCTGTTTACATGGTTGGCCTAATAAAATGTTTGAAAATTACATTTATAAACCGTTTTTTGTGAAGCGTGATCAGATTCATTTGGAACATCATTGTCTTTTATGGGGTTATCGGGTAATTGTTCCGAAAATATTAAGGACTCGCATTTTAAATAGTTTACATGAAAGTCACTTAGGTATTAATAAAATTAAGTCCATAGCCAGATCTTATGTCTGATGGCCTCTAATCGATAAGGATATTGAAAATTTATGTAAGAATTGTGACATTTGTAACACGGTTAAAAGTAATCCACCACGGTCTGTTATATGTCCATGGCCCAGACCGGATAATCCCTGGTCTAGATTACATATGGATTTTTTAAGTCCAATATATAATTTTAAATATCTTTTAATTACTGATGCGTCCGTCAACTAAATGGTTAGAAGTATTTAAAATGACTAAAACTACAGGGCAAAAAACAATCGCTTGTTTGCGAAGCCTTTTTGCACGTTTTGGTTTACCAGAAACTGTAGTGACTGATAATGGTCCTCCTTTTTCATCATAAGAATTTGCAGAATTTATGTTAAAGAATGGAATTAGTCATTTATTTACTGCACCTTACCATCCGAGCAGCAATTGCGCAGCTGAAATTAATGTAAAAACCATTAAGCAAGCGCTTAAGAAGGCACATTTTCAAAATAAAGATTTAGACAGGGCAATGTGCCAATTTTTGTTTGATTACAGAAACGCTGAACATTCAACTACTGGTTGTAGTCCAGCGCATTTAATGTTTGGTCGAAAATTACGCTCGTAGTTAGATTTATTACTTCCAGATACGGCAAAAATTGTTAAAAATAAGCTTGAAACTAAAACTTGTACAAATTCAAAACAAAATAAAGTCTATGAAGTAGGTCAGTCAATTTTAGCAAGAGCCTATAATCTCTTGCGAACCGAATAATCCAACTTGGCAAAAAAGTGAAATTATTAAAAATTCGGGTAATGTCATGTACGATGTTAAAAGAGGGAAAAGAGGGCAAATGTATGAGGCGTCATTCAAATCAAATTATACCGTTATCGGCAAGTTCAATTGTCAAAAAAACGTCTTTCTTGTCCGCTGTCTGCTTTTAACATTCCGCAAACGAGTAATGTTAGTAATAATGAAACCAATATTACTGATCAAACTAGCGCTGCTGAAACAGTTCATGTTGAAACACGATATAATTTACGTCCTAGAATAAAGAACTAATTCTTAAGCAAAACTGACAATGAATTTAAGAATTATGCTTTTATTTTATTTTATTTTAAGAAGAGAGATGTTAGGATGAATAAACAAGTTTTTGTTAGAATAAGTTTTTGTTAATTTCTGTATACGCATGGTACATTGAAAATAAATCAGTACCGTCTCAGCTCTGGTCTTTGTATCTCCTCGACCGCAAGTAATTCAGAAAATTATATTTAAACAAATTTACAACAAAAGTCAAAGGCTTTTAATTGCACAGAACACAAATTTAAATTCCTATTTCCACAGACATTTTAAAGTTATGTTTTAAAATAAGAGGAATCCACAACTCAAGTCAAAAAAAGTTTATTATTATATTTGGATTAACCTATTGATCTTAACAAAATTGAGAAAAACAAGAAATTATCATAAATTTCATGGAAAACGTAATTAGGTGCTTTGCAAAATCAAAAACTGACATTGACAAAGACCACTGTGTCTGTAAAATTGTGCCCTTAACTTTACAAGCAAATGACTTAATGGCATGTGTGTATGATGGACAGTATTTTTTGAAGAAGAATTCGCCACATTCTAGAGGATTCCAGAAAATCTACCGACAGATATAAACCTCGCCCCGTCGTCCGGTGGAGACAGTCACAATTTCCCACGAACAAGATTAAACTAAAATTAATATTATTTGGCATAATTTATTTAGCGATATAAATTAGTTATAAGTAGTTTTAGTGTTTGTTTAATAGTTAATAATATTTGTTCAACTTGTTATTAAATATTCTTTTATTTAAGACTGAATGTTTTTAATTTATACTTTTTAATAAAAGCGTTACAATACTATGCTCTTAGGATGATGGGAAAACACTATACTCAAAGAAATTCACAGAAATTTCAAAATTCTGAAAACTTTCCAGATCTATTAAATTAAGTATCCTTAAACATACCATCCCTTCTAAACATTGATTCATTGGTGAAGAGAATGTTATTAACAAAGTTTGGATTGTCCGTCTGTTCCCGGAGTAACCACCGACAAAATTGCATGCGTTGGAGCTAATCTGCGGGCATCAGAGCTTGCACTCTTTGAAAATGGAACGGGTAATTTGTTCCTCAGGAATAATTTGTCAAACAACAAACTGCATAATTGACACGAAGGATCTGCTATTTAGCAAAAGGCGATCTCAATTACGCTATGCATACAAACGTCTTGCAGCCAACGTATGGATCACATTCGCCGTAAATTAAAATCATGTCCACAATAGTAATAGTAATAGTAGTATTTATTGCCTATTGGTTGGCTAGGCTAAGTCAAATGGTAATGTATTACAAAAGTTACAAAAGCAATTCTTAAAACAAAAACAGCGACAAAAACAAGTGTTTCACAATTAGATTAATTTAGGTTGATACTTTTGTTGTCACTTAAAAAATCCTCTAGTCTATAAAAGCACTTCTCAATTAGATAGGACTTTAATTGTATTTTAAATTTATTTAGGGTTAAAAGTGTTAATTCTTTCGGTAAATTATTATATAATTCCAAACCAATTCTAAGTGAACAGGTACTATCCAATCTGTAATTGTCTATGTGAAGGGTATCTTTTGTGCGAAGATTCAAACCATGTTTTTCTTCTTGGGTAATGTGTGACGAACTATTAGATTTTATGTGCAACAATTGCTTATAGATATAAAGACATATTACAGTAAGCATTCTGTTTTTCCTAAAGAAAGGTTTGCAGTGTGTATCAGGAGGTACGTTTTCTATGGCTCGTAATGTCCTCTTCTGTAAAACTAAAATTTTATGAGTATGCTTTGAGTGTCCCCATATTTCAATCGCGTAAGTCATTCTGGAATAGAATAGAGCATAGTAGGCATTTACTGCAGTTTTCTTGTTGGTCATAGCTTTTATTCTCTTAATCGCGTATATGGCTTTTGCGAGGTTTCCACTTAGATGCTCAATGTGTTGTTTCCAAGTCAAAAAAAGTATCTACAGTGACTCCTAAAAATTTAGTATGACTCTTTGCTGCTTTTTTCTGAGATGTGAAAGTCCTTTCAACCTTTTTTTTGACTGTTTAGAGACAATTTATTAGCGTAGAACCAGTCTTCAGCTTGTGCTTTTGTAGATTTAGTTGCAGTCGTTTTCCGTTTTTGATGTTTCACTGCTAATGTAGTATCGTCAGCATAGAGGGTTGTGTGAGAGGAAAGACAACTTGGCAGATCGTTTATAAATATTATAAACAATAAAGATCCCAAAATTGAACCTTGTGGAACTCCGTTTTTTATGGAAACAATGTCGCTGTTTGAATCCTTATGACTGACAAACTGCTTCCGATTTGATAAATAAGACTCCATCAGTTTGAAAGCAACGCCTCGAAATCCGTAATGTTCAAGTTTATCTAATAGAAGGTCATGTGGGACACAATCAAAAACTTTTGTTAAGTCACAAAATAACACATCTGTAGCTGTTTTTTCTTCCATGTTCTCCATAATAAAATTTGTAAGTGACTTTAAGGCATACCCTGTATTGCAATTTTGTCGGAAACCGAACTGCCTATCAGAAAAATAACCATTTTTCTCAAAGAAACAAATAATTTGTTGTGCAATAATTTTCTCAAAAACCTTTGAAAGTGTCGGAAGAATGGCGATGGGTCGGTAATTGTTACATATTGCTGTATCCCCTTTTTTCAGAATAGGAGTTATTTTCGCGAGCTTAAGACAGTCTGGAAAAAGGCCTGTTGACAAAGTAGAATTTACCATAAAGGCCAAAGGTTCGGCAATGTAGTCAACGATCTGTTTCAGTAGTTTAGTACTTATACCAAAGCAGTCAGGAGTACTCTTTGTTCTGAGGCTACTTACAATTCTTTTGATGTCTTCTTTGGACGCTGGTCCGAAAAACATTCTTTGAACTGGTACGTCCTGGAAGTATTCGTTTGCCTTTCTTCTAGATTTTGGCATTTGAGAAATATTTTGAAAATACTTATTAATCACATCACTGGATGGTACGTTTACTGGAATGGATTTATCACTACGTATTTCCTTATTTATTATTTGCCACATCGTTTTAGTTTTGTTGTCCGCCATTTCAATTTTTTCAATGTTTCTCTTCCTTTTTTCTTCATTTGCCATATTATTGTAGTGATTTTTAAACTTAAGAAATAATAACACAATAACCCTATTGGAAAATTTGGACATGTTTTCAACACTATTATCTGCGACGTGTACTTGAGAACTGACCCACTTTAACATCCGATGCTGACACATCAGCATACTTCTCATTTTACGTAATTACGTAATAAAAATAAACCAAGGACTATCAAACTGTTTCATCGTTCGCCGAAAACATTAATTATCTCTAATATTTGTTAATCAATTGTTATACAAAAACTGCTTCATTCTATCACTTTTAATGTCAACTTTCACTGGTTTCATTTCTTGCATGAAGTTAAAAAACAGCCTGTATAGAACACCATCTAGGGACTTAACTATTTTAAATCACACAGAAATACTATTAAATAAAATATAAATTCCACACAAAGCCATCGTAGTCTGCGGTGATATGAATATTAATATGATAGAGGAAGGAAGAATACAAAGATCGCTTATAAATGTCTACAAAGAATTCAATATGACCCAGAAAATAACACAGCCTACACGCTAATCTAAGAAGTCTTTTTCATGTACTGATTTGTTTTTCACAAATATCCCAGAGGTAGAAACTCAAGTTCATCACAACCAACTGATCACACTCTACACAAATAATCGAATTTACTATGGACTCCGAGACGGAAGAACTAAAAGAGAAATAGTCCACAACAACTCTGAATATAACAAACATATCTTTTTAGAACTTGATGAATATTGGAATCTTCCCTAAGTCAATGAAACCTACGAGAAATTTGAGGATATAATTATTAAGCACTTTAACGAAGCTTTTCCAATTGTAAAAATAAAGGAAGCAAAGGATAAAATGCACAAAACTCCATGGGTAACCCCAAAACTAAAACAACTTTTCTTAAAGAAATGGCGGAAGTTAATAAATATATACAAAATGAGAATTACAACAGATTTAGGCTGCTTTCAAACTAGCCGGCAAAACGCACGGCTGTGTGAAAAGACGGTCGTGCAATTCATGGCTCAATGTGAAAACACACACGCCTTCCAATGACCTGCTAAATAACATGCGTGCAGGGACATCATTTAGCGTTGCATTGGTAAACACGTAACTCTTCACATTGAGCCGTGCCTCGTCCGTCCGTCTTTTTCGACGGCCGTGCATTTACACGGACGATTCTAGCAGGACATTGGAAGGCATGTGCCTTTCCAGACAGTGAGTACGCACGGACGAGTCCTAGCAGGAGCCCGAGTGTTCCTGCTACAATTTGGACGGGTACGGCCGTGCGTTGAATATACATATAGGGCTATTTTTTAACTGTGATCATTGGGATTTACATGGGAATAATTGTGTCTCATGTTAACTTATGTTATGCTAAAAATTTTAGGCAAGTTTCAGATTTTAATAATCAGTTACATAATATTACAAGTACACAGATATATTTACGTGCTGAGTATTACAAAAAAAAGATAATAAAGATATTGATATTTCTGAGGGTAGTTTTTTTCTACATCCGAAAATGCAAATAAATCAGAACCCTCTTCACTCCAAACAGAACTGAACCACGTAATAATAAATGTTCTACTCAATAACAACTACAAAAACACGACATCCAAAGATCCATTTCTCACCCCAATTCCTCCACGTCTTGAACACACCTCCTGTTAAGTACTGTATTTATTATGTTTAAAAATGTTGATGTATCGAGTGTGCTTTGTGAAAAATAAACAGATTGACAGAAAAGAAATTTCAAAAAAATACTGGTTGCCACTGGAATTATCTTCATTACTAGTGACGGTCAAAACACTGGTCCTTCGAGCCGGATATGGAAGCATTTACAGAAGAAGTTGTAACACCAGCAATCCGCCGGCGTCACGTCACGCCGCAGAAAATTTAACGAGTAAGTCTCGTTTCGTTTAAAGTGTGCCTTTTCTTATCTTAAACGCTTCTTTATACACAAATCAAATCATCATGCCTGAATTAACACTCAAAGAACTCAAATTTAAGAAAGCGTACCTGAAACGCAATTTGATAAGATGTATAACATATTTGAATACAGCAATTAGTACTACGGTATGAGAACTTCAGGAACGTTATGCAAAAATCGAACCTTTATGGCAACAATTCGAGGATATTCAATCAGAAATTCAACTTCATACAGATGAACTTGGTGAACAAGAAAATGTAGATTATGAAGTAGAATCAGTAGATTTTGAAAATAATTATTTCAAATTATTAGCACGGTTAAAAGAACTCATAGTAGGCAATAGTGTCACAAATAATGCAAACAAAATTAGCACTGAACCATCACAAGAGCAATCTAGTAATCATGTTAAATTTCCCACTATAAAATTACCTAATTTTTCTGGAAAATACGTAGATTGGTTTCCATTTTATGATACTTTCAAATCTTTGATACACAACAATGCCAGTTTATCAGAAATTCAGAAATTTCATTATCTAAGATCATCATTGCAAGAGGAAGCTGCTAGCGTAATAGACTCATTAGAGATTTCAGCTGAAAATTATATGGAAGCTTGGGAAATGTTACAAAATAGATACGATAATAAGCGATTAATTGTTCAAGGTCATATTAGCGCAATTCATTATTTACCGACAGCTTCTAAATAAAATCATGTATTGTTACGTACGTTATTAGATGGAGCTTGAAAGCACATTAGAGCACTAAAAGCATTAAATAGACCCACAGATTCTTGGGATGATTTAATAATTTACGTCATAACGGGAAAGTTAGATTCAACTACAAAAAGAGAATGGGAGAATAACACGAATTTGCCTATGTTTAAAAAATTTATAGAGTTTTTAAATCATAAATGTCAGACTCTAGAAGCTTTATTCAAGGGATCACAATCACATGAATCTTTCACTAAAGCGATGCCAAATCAAGTCAAAAGAGTTCTTTCCTCCAATATATCGTCAGCTAAAATAACATGTCCAATATGTACTGCAGAACACCCTGTTTATCGTTGCAAGAAACTATTAGATCTCGCAATTGATGAAGAGTAAAAAACTATGTCTAAACTGTTTAAAGTCAAGTCATTTCGCATCTAAATGTAATGCAGGTTCTTGCCAGAAATGTAATACAGAAAATATAATACGCTATTACATATGGATAAAATACGCAATGACATTCCATCGACCAGCTCGATTCACAGTTCTAACAATCAAATATCAGCACATGTTTTCCTGTCAACGGCTATTATTGATATTTATGACTCAAGAGGTAAACGTCATTCATGTCGTGCTCTATTGGATTCTGGGTCTCAGTCAAACTTTATTACAACTAATCTAATTGAAATTTATCTCCGCCCACAATAATTTTATATCCGTAGATACGTATTTCGACAGCTAAGCTGCCATCTTCAGTACAATTTAAAAATTTTTATAAAACTTTATAAAAACAGTAATATTAACATGACTGTTAATATTATTGTGGGCGGAGGTAATTTTCAATTATTTCTTAAACCACAGTCTCCTTTACTAATTTTTAGTGTTAATTTTGTTATTTTTAGATAGTATTAGTAGTATAGATAGTATGATCAGGTAGGTAGGTAAGTAGCTGTTAGATTTCATGTAGTTTTATAAAAAAATTTAAATTGTACTGAAGATGGCAGCTAAGCTGCCGAAATACGTATCTACGGATATAAAATTATTGTGGGCGGAGATGAATTTCAATTATTCCTTAAACCACAGTCTCCTTTACTATTTTTAGTACAACTAATCTTTCAAAAAAACTTGGTCTCACTAGGAATTCATTTTACTCATCTGTAACAGGAATAAACCAATCGTCCGTTACCATTTCTCATTCTGTTCAAGTGAAAATACGATCTTGATATAATGCATTCGAAGCAAATATGGAATGTCTCATTCTAGACAATATCTCAGGCAGAATACCTATTGTTTCCATTGCAAAAACTGAAATTCACACAAGAACAATCAAACTCGCCGATCCACATTTTAATGTTTGCAAGGACATCGACTTACTAATTGGTGCAGAAGTTTTCTGTCAGTTATTATGTGTCGGTCAGATCAAAACATCTTCGAATCAACAATACTTACAGAAGACACATCTTGGTTGGGTGGTATCAGGAAAACTCATTTCTAATGGAACCACCAATCTTGTGACGAATTGTCATCTATCAGTAGCTTTAAATATTAAAGAACTCGATGAATCTATAAAAGAATTTTGAGAACTGGAATCACTACAACAAGTCGCACGTGAAGAATCCTCTACATATCCCGTGGGCTCTGAAATAATACTTGGAGATTTTTACGTAGACGATCTCCTTATAGGAGCTAATACCAAATGTATAGCAGAAAAAAATTAAAAATCAAGTGATCACCATTCTAGCAAAGGAAGGATTTGAATTGCGAAAATGGTGTTCTAATAATCCAGAATTGTTGAGTGACATATCATCAACTTCAGATACATCTGTTCTGGATTTGACAAAAAATGATAGTATCTAAACATTAGGCCTTCTATGGAATTCCAGTTCAGACAGTCTTCAATATTCAGTTATCCCTGAATCTTCTACCAAGCGAATCACAAAAAGAGTGATATTATCAACAATATCTAAAATTTTCGACCCTTTGGGACTCATTGGGCCTGTACTAATCAATGCTAAAATTCTCATGCAAGAAATTTGGGCATTAAACATTGATTGGGATGAATCACTTCCAATAGAAATTCACACAAAATGGAGCCAATATGAAATGGAGTTACATGGAATAAGTGCAATAAAAATCCCTCCTTTTGTAGTAGAATTTGAAGATCCAAAACAATTAGAAATTCACGGATTTTGTGATGCGAGTGAGAAGGCGTATGGAGCGTGTATTTACATTCGATCCGTTGATAGACACGACAATATTAGTTATAACTTGCTTTGTGCCAAATCGAGAGTTGCACCTTTAAGGCCGAGTTGCTCAGTGTCTGGTTAAACCAGTAATTTGTTAACTGTTCGCTAAATATCAAACCACAGTTTTCTTTCAAACTGTTGTTCAGTCATTTTTAACCAACCGATTTATTAACTAAGGTTTAGTGGAATGTTAGCAGCTCTGAAGTGTTTTAGTATCTAATTTCGCTATGTAAACTTTAATTTTATTATTCGTAACAGTAGTTATTACATGTGTCAGAAGGTATAAGTACGAAAAAGTCAAGAAATATTCAAAAAAGAGATTAAAATACTGAAGTGTTATGGCTTCCACAGATGGTGGTAGTAGTAGTTGTGGTAAATGCGGTGCCAGATTTCTCCAAATCTATTAAAACAAAATACAGCAATATGAATATATCTTTACGAATTTTTTTGAAGACAAAATGTTTAATTCTGTTAAACACAAGAAAAAATAAAGATTTTAGTATTCAGCAAATATTTTACTAATTGTTTATGTTTACTGATTCGCCAAATACATTTTTGAATTTTTCGAAGTGAATAAGAGATTATACAATGCATCTTACTAATTTTAAATATCATAAAGAGAACTTGTATGTTAACAAATTATCAGTAGTAATGAGAGTAATAATAATAAAAAAAAAAATAAGTGAAAATTATTGTAATAATGAGTTCAATTTCTCTTCACGTCTAAACTGTTTAGTTTTTCCGTTAGCAACCGAAATTTTTCAAATAGAACTTTTCTTGTGTTTAAAGTCTTTTTTCAAGTTATTTTTACGTTAATTATAGTTTAAGCGACCGAATTTCATGGTTTAGCAAATGTCATATGTCAACTTCGTTTTACAACCAAAAAGAAAAGTTAAACTCTAGTTAATGTTAAACAAAGTTTAAACGTTCAGTGAGCAACTCAGCCTAAGAAATATTTCTCTTCCACGATTGGAACTCTGTGGAGCACTCTTGCTATCTCAATTAACTCACACTGTGATTGAATCAATACCTTATGAAATACACAAAGTGTTTTATTGGACTAATTCTACTATTGTTTTGTTTTGGATAAACTCAAATTCTAGAAATTGGAAAACATTTGTTTCTAATCGCGTTGGAGAAATACACAAAATAACTAATCCTTCGCAATGGAAGCACATCAGTACGAATGAGAATCCAGCGGACACCATTTCCAGAGGAACATCCCCTTGGCTTTTTTTACAGAAAGATCTTTGATGGAAGGGACCTGATTGGTTACGAAAAGAATCATGTCACTGGCGAAAACCTATCGTTTTTCCGCAATCAATTATCATACCAGAGCAACGAATCACAACTTTGTTTTTTGCCACTGAATCCCATGGGAAATATTTCATAAATAATTAGATTTCTGCAAACTGATTCCTATTACAGCCTACTGTCTTCGATTTAAAAATAATATTTCCGCACGTTTGAAAAACATTTTAATGATTAAGACTGGTCCAATTACTTCAACTGAATTAAGCAACGCCACAATTGCCTTAATAAAAAACATTCAAAAATCATCATTTCACAATGACATTGACCATTTACAAAAACACGGAGGTGTATCCACTAATAGCCCGTTATTGAGTTTAAATCCATTTCTCGAAAGTGGAATTTTAAGAGTTGGTGGTCGTTTGCGAAACTCCAACGTACCTTATGATCAAAAACATCAAATATTACCATCACGGCATCCATTCACAGAGTTGTTAATAAAATATGAACATTCTGAACAACTTCATTCACGTGTGCAAGCTACCATAGCTGCCATACGTTGTAAATATTGGATCACAGGTGCTCGCAATACGGTGAAATCTGTAATTCAAAAATGCGTCACCTGTTTTCGAGCAAGACCAGCAAATACTCATTGTATAATGGGCGACTTGCCTGCTAAGCGTTCCCGACCATCTCGTCCCTTTGAAAACGTGAGAGTTGACTATTTTGGTCCTTTATATATCCGTGAAGGCATTCGAAAAAATAAAAAATTTAAGAAGGCGTACGGTGCTGTATTCATATGTTTTGCCACAAAAGCGGTACATGTAGAACTGGTAGGAGACATGACTTCAAAAGCTTTTATAGGAGCATTAAGAAGATTTATGAGTCGCAGAGGAAAACCCAATAACATCTATTCAGACAATGTGTTTTGAGATGTGCTGCTCTGGTTCACCATCCACGGGCGTAACTCCGTATAGATATAATTTTTTTTATTGATCCGGGGAATTTACTTTGATATCAAGATTTAAGAATAATTTATTGAGTAACTTACACTACACTTAAAACTAATTCTATAAATTTTGATCTTTCATCGGCGCCTAATTTTAAAAAACTGATAACTGTGTTTACGACTGAAGTGCTAACTGGAATGCTAGTGAATGAGTGAATGTGCCTGAGTTTTTAAGGGTTCCAAGGGGCTGCAAGTTCTGACGGTAATTTCTGAGAATAACACAGATGTTTGGAGCAAGATGTAGTGACAAATATTTTTAAACACAAATACTTTGAAATTACAAATTTACAATAGAATTAAATTAAAGGTTTTGGAAGCTAAAAAAAATTATGTTGTTCAGGAACTGAACACAATGGAACGCAGTTTTTAGGAGCCAACAAAGAATTGAAATTATTACATAATCATTTTTATACACAATTTCGAGAAAATCAATTTTTAAATTTAATTTCAAAGGAAAATATAAATTGGTAATTCATACCATCCAGATCGCCACATTTTGGAGATATCTGGGAAGCAGCCGTCAAGTCTTTGAAGCATCACCTCAATCGGATATAAAAAAACTCGTCTCTCAATTTCGAAGAAACATACACATTGTTGGTGCAAATTGAAGGCATTTTGAATTAACGTCCCCTAACACCATTTGAAAGCAAATGACCCGAATGATTTATCATTTCTCACTCCAGCACATTTTTTAATTGGAGATTCAATGAAGACTATCTCAGAACCAAGCTTGACACACTTACAGGTGAACTCATTATCACGTTGGCAATATCTGCAACAACTACGTGAACACTTTTGGGCGAGATGATATAAGGAATATTTAAACCAATTTCAAGTCCGAAGCAAGTGGAAGATCAATTGAGGTGTACAATTACAGCCAGGACTATTGGTACTATTACGAGATGAACAACTTCCATCTATGCAATGGCCTATTGGACGAATTGAAGAAGTATTTCCTGGAACCGAAGGAGTTATTCGCTCCGCAAATGTAAGAACTTTACGAGGAGTCACCCGTTGCGCAACAGCCAAATTATGTGTCCTACCTATAGACAATGAACAATGAACTTGGCTATAATTTTTTGAAAGCACATGCTTTCAAGGCGGGCGGTATATGTTAAGTACTGTATTTATTATGTTTAAAAATGTTGATGTATCGAGTGTGCTTTTTGAAAAATAAACAGATTCACAGAAAAGAAACTTCTATTCTCCTATTAAGTTTTAGTATGTGAAATTTTGAGAATATTCTAAAAATTGAAAAAATCAGTTTTTGCGGAAGTTAAAGAAAACCAAGTTGTTTTCTGTCCCTGGGATTATTCAATAAGCTAAAGCTAACACACTGAAAAAATCTCACTGAAATTTTAATTAATTTCCGAGAAATAACAATGTTAGTATTTTGACCATTTCGAAAAACGCTTTTTTCTAACTAAATAAAAATCACTCGGTATATCTGTTAGGGGCTAAACAGGTTTTCAGATAAGCACAAATTATTGCCGTAAAAGTTTTTCTAAAAATCAGAAATAAAATTTTTTCCCATTTGATGTAGACTGTTTGGCGAGCACTGTATAAGAAATCTGCAATTTTGTTTAGTTTTTAGTTTTTTTTTTGTATCTTGTAAATTTACTGTCTTACCGAAATACATTTTTTAAATATTATTTTGGTGGTCTACACTACATAACCGTTTAAATTGAAATCCATAAGCATTCAAATTAAAATCAAGGACAAATGGCTAAAACTAATTTACTAGGGTATGGTTATATTTATGTTATTTAAAAGAAATACAAACTGTATTAAGCCTCCTATACTAAAGGAAGTTTGATACGATAGACAATATAATATACAATATATTGTAACACAAAATCTTTTAAACGGACACTAAATGGCGCACAAACACTTTACGTTTCGCTATCGTTTGACAGCTTCTTCGATAGCGAAATGTAAAATGTTTGTGCGCCATTTAGTGTCCGTTTAAAAAATTTTGTGATACAATTTTCATCGGACAAGAACCAGTTTTAATATATTTTAAGAAATCTAACTTACACTGTAGTATTGATTCTTATACAAAATTACAGCTGAAACTGTATGACATTCTACATAAATGTGATCTATTAATTTGTATTCGATAAAATCTTGCATTTAGTTTTCCACAAAATATTTACCAAAAACATTAATTTACACTTCGGCATCCTATTCTCGCTTCGAACAAATAGAAATTAACAAATACCTAGATCACATACACACTAGTGATGGGAAAAACGGTTACACCGTTGGAACGTTACTTTCGTTACAGCAACGCAAAAATACCGCGACAGAGTAACGTTACTTTGTCGCGTTATTTTTGCATCTTGGTACTTGATGTAGGCAATTCCTGTTGCGTTGGAGCGAAATAACTATAGCGACAGTAGCGAGCGAAACGGGGCGAAAGACTGCATTTATGCGCGCGTCACCCGCAAATGCATTTTGCCTTTGATTGTAAACAATAACCTCTCACAAATTCAAAAATACCTGTCTTGAGACGTTAGGTAGTTTATTATAATATATGTTGACAACTAATCTCGGGCTGCTAAATGATAAAAGTGGTGTTTAAACCGGTGGTGTTTAAAAACTTTATGTACATTCTCTTGACGATTTAAGTAACGAACATTTGGCTGTCGACCCTTAGTTAAATTTTCAATTGTTCAGTACTGGCTTTTAAAGTAACTAGTTCCAATAAACGCGACGCGACGTCGAGACTGAGTACCAGCAAAGCGTTAAACGTTATACGTTACTGAAAAACACGAACGCTTTGTAATTTCTCAATTGGCGACATACGCGACATTGGAACTGGTTATTTTAGAAACCAGTAACGCAAAGTAACGTTACAAATTTATACCGCGACAAAATAACCGTTACAGAAATACCGTCTCACCACTAATACACACGTCCTTCTGTTGTCAACTGCAGCAAATTTTAATAAACGTAAGAGGTAAATTTAAATGTATTCAAGGCTCTCAATGTATCAAACCTCCCTAGTCTCCCCTATCGAAATTTTCATTTCAAATACTTGAAGTAGAGAGCTATATTGTTAGTCTTCCAATCTTGCTACAACATTTGCAAATTTTATTTGAAATATACATGCAATTTCCCTGATTGAGTGCTGGTGATTGTAATGTGAAAAAATATCCATAATTGCTAAAGTTTAAAACAAATAGATTAGAATCAAATAATTCAATATTATTTGAGGAAATAAAATAATATAAATATTATATTAAGACAAGTTGTAAAGAAACAACGAATGGGCCACACAACAGTTATGTCCGCACACTACAACCCCCTAATACAAACACAAACTAAAGCAGATAACAAAACGTCTAGGGACAGAGCTATAGTTTTGCTTCCGCATGCGCATTACGCTCTTCAGGTTAACGACAACGGCAACGGAATTGCTGTGTTGGCAGGAAAATGAGAAAAGTTACCATCAGAAGGCAAGTGTTGCGTTTAGTAATTGTGTGTTGTATTTTTCCAAAATGAATATTTGCTCCGAGTGTGACCGACTTACAAACTTACGGCATCACGCTCGAAAATTCCATCCAGATAAAAGTGAGTTACTTTCAATGGTTAATAAATAAAATAATTCAATTCCACAGAAAAAGTGAATGACATAGCGCCAAGAAAATTGCCAGCAACTTTCCAGTGCAATATTTGTAACAAGACATTTTCAAACCAACAATACTTCAAAGTTCATAAAAAAAACGCATGAAGTGCCTATTATTATAGATAGAAACAAATTGTCATGTTCAATGTGTGATTATTTTTCAAATGATTCAAAAAAAATAATCGATCATTTCAAAATCCACGAGATAAATATTTCATCCTCAAATCATGAATTTGCATCCTTCGACGAATTTCAAGTGTAGAAAAAGAAAACAGAGCATGATCGAGCAGAGAAATATGTTAAGCTATATGGTGATAAAGCAACCCAGGAAGGAAAAATCATCAAATATTACTGTCACAGGTAATGACATAAATTTTTTATGAATAAATACATATATGAGTCTCCGCAGCAAATATTGTAGTTCTGGGTGGCTGTTTACTCAAACATTTTTAACTGTTTCAAATTACAATAAAACATTAAAAATATGTAAACAAGAATTTATTTGTTGTTTGACAGTCAATATTTGAGATATCAATTCAGCAATGTGAAATAAGAATACTAGTAAAATCGACATTATTGTTGATTCCACAACCACCTAGGACTGCAATAATAAATTGTTGGACACTCATCATAATTATTATTACAGGTCGGGTAATTTTACTCCTAAGAGCAAAGGTGTACGTCACCTGAAGACACAGGGTAGTAATAAAATTAATGCATTTTGCCCGGCTTCAATGAGAGTTGTTTTGTCATCAACTGGTAAATGCGACGTTGTTTTTGTTAAAACTCATGTTGGTCATCAAGAAGACCCAGGACATCTATTTTAACTTCTGAAGAACGTGAGACAATAGCAGCCAAAATTTCTATGAAAATACCATTCATAGAAATCCTAAATGAAGTTCGAGATTCTGTAACTAAATCAAAATTAGAAAGAGTTCATTTATTGAACATGAAGGATCTGTATAATATTGAGCAATGTTTCAATTTAAAGTCATCTTCAGTTCGTCATCAAAACGATGCTGTGAGTGTAGAGGCCTGGGTGAAACAAATGGAAACAAGTGGATGCATTCTATTCTACAAGCCACAAGATACGATCTGTGAGAATCATGAAGAGCTCAAAAAACAAGATTTTGTTTTGATAGTTATGAATAGCGCCCAAGAAGAATTTTTAAGAAAGTACGGAAATGATTCTGTATGTGCTGATGGTATTCATGGGCTTAATCAATATGATTTTGAGTCGAACACTTTACTAGTTCTTGATGATTTACGTGAGGGCTTTCCTTGTGCCTTTCTTATTTCCAACAGGAATGATGAAAAAGTAATGATGCTTTTTTTCAATTACATTAAAGATCGTGTTGGCTTAATTAATACCAAGACTTTCATGTCGGATATGGCTCCCAGTTCGTACAATGCCTGGCAAAACATTATGGGTCTATTTTTTAAACTCTGCAGATCCTTCTATTATTATTTTATATTAATATTTTATAGATTGTATTGTACATGGCACGTGGATCGAGCATTACGTAAAAACTTAATTCAAAAGAGAAGCAGGTACGTATTTGTCAGTTTTAATTATTTATTTGTTTCTATAACAAAACTATTCAGGTGATTATCTACAAATTTTTGAGAATAATGTTACAAGAAACCGACAAGGAAGCGTTCACGAAGATGCTAACGGAATTTTTAACGTTGACCCAGGCTGATCCGGATACTGCTGATTTCGCTATTTATTTTGCAGAACATTACGCAAATATTGCAGAGATATGGGCCTATTGTTTTCGTTTGCGGCGCGGAATAAACACCAATATGCACTTAGAATGAATGCACAGATCGATCAAGTACATATACTTGCATGGCCAAAAAGTGAAACGACTCGATAAAGGCATCAATGCTATAATGCAGTTTCTTCGAGATAAGTTATTTGATCGTTTGATAACAACGAAAAAAGGCAAATTATGCACAAAGTTAAGAGTTCTGCGCAAACGGCACAAAACAAGTGAACAACTAGATCTAGATTGCGTCTTGGAAGACGGCAATAATTGGCAAATTGTATCTGATTCACATAATATTTATAACATTCAAAAAAATGATGATATGAAGTTGTGTCAGTGCAGAATAATATGTGATGACTGTTGTATGCATCCACAGGTACATATGCACCTGCATTGACTCTTCAGTAAAATGGAACATGTGCAAACATGTTCACCTACTCTGTCGTTATTTGAAGCAAAAAGGATCAAATTCTACTCAAGTGGCTCCAGGTAATGCTAATAATTCAAAACTAGGCAAAGACTTTATTTTGGGCTTTTCGTAATTATTTCAATCATAATGATAGTTAATAGTGAGAGTATACCTATAAATAAAATATTTCCTCTTCTCAGATGAATAATATCAATATTATGTTCAGCAACTTCATGAAGGATAGTAAATTTTCAATACAGGTAAATAAAAATATCCTTAGATTTTGCTGGTGGATTGGTAGATTAGTGGTGATGGTTTTTAATGCATACTTTTTTCAAATCATTTATTCATTGTTTCTTTTTTTTTAAATATTGATGTGCAAGGGTAATGCAGAGGTTTTCATCTTGTTCCTAGCTTTACACAGTGGCGGCTGATTCAAGGAGGCACAGGAGCACGTGCCCCCCAAGTTAATCAAGCTTTCATATATTTATTCGTTTATCACTATTTTATTTCTTTTAATAATAAATAATAAGACCAAACTGTAAGAAATTACCTTGTTAAGTCTCAATACTTATTTCGCAGTTTCTGACCAATATTTACTTCTATAAGTTCACGTGTCCCGAGAACGCATCATTGCCGTTACAATTAGACGGTGTGTTTATCAGGTTGTCATGACAACGGAGCCTAGGAACGCCCACAGAGGAGCACAATTTACTTCGTGTACTCGAAGTTTCACTGTGCACTGTGTTGCAATGCTGCAAAAATGAATGCGGTGACGTACATTTTATTAAATAGGCCTCCTCTCAATTATGGAGACAAGCTCTACATAAAAAAACTTGACAGACCCACCCCAAAATTAAATACTAAAAAAACAACGGTAGGTAAAAACTAGGGAGTTTAACCGATATTTTAAAAAGGAAAATGCCTATGATAAGTTTTCGTGAATGTGCAGGTGTGTGGAGAAGAAAAAATTATTTTGCTTCATTTGTCTTTTAAGCAACGATTTATTTAAGCATAAATTTGTTATTAAAGTAGGTATGTATCAGGAAACAAACATAACAGAGGTGCAGAATTTATGAATAAAGGAAATGTAAGGTTCGGCATTTTTATTGTATGACACCGACGACAGATTATAAATTAAGACCGACTAAAATACAACAGAAATTAGGTGTACGCGATTTTTTTTTGCAAGCCACCGCACCGTACATATTATTTTCATATGTTTTGGTGGAATATTAATAAACTATCGCAGTTTGGACTTCGTTTTAATTCTATTCTTGTCGTTTTCTCTGCAAAAGATGGACCCTCACCAAATATTTTATAGAGTTCCATCAAGAGGAGAATATCTTACACACTTTGTTTTCACAATTTAGTAATTTCACTGCATTTGTTTGATAATAATAATATATACAAGAAACATTTTAAATATGTGCCCTCCTGTAAAATAAAGTACGAGCCGCCACTGGCCATTGTCTTCGCTATTTTTTAGACAATGGAAACACAACTAATCATAGCTTGCGATTCTGCAAAAATGGAAGCAGAAGCACTTGAAAGCGAGTTGAAAGTGGGGACAAATTGGAACAATTTGTCTATTGTAGAAGAAGTGGAGCAATTGAAGAACAGACTGATTGGATATCTTGATAACATATCTACCCGAGGTGAAGTTGAAGCAATGAAAGCACTGATGGTACCGATAGGACCTACTTTAGCTGCTTTGAAGACCAAAACCACATTAGTAACTGTTCCGCCCAAAAAAAGCGACTTAAAAAGAAAAATTGATCCACAAAGGAGATTGTTTTCTGTTAAAAAAATAAATAAATAAAAAATTAAATAATTTTTTTTTAATATACCCGCATCAAAATCTCTGTTTTTAAAACTAAAAGAGTACGAAAAAGGGCGATTAAAGCATGCCGTGTTTTAAAGTTGCCTAGGAACAACATATACAATCTCGATGTTATCGATTAAAAATGCGATCCACAGGCAACTTTACAAAATGAATTTAAATTTTAATGTCTCTAATTTTCACATTTTAGCGCAGGTATAATAAAAAAATATCGAATAATACATGTGCATAAGAGCCTTTAAAGCACTTGCGTCGTTAAACCCGTCGCATGTGCTTTAAAGGCTTTCTTATGCACTTGTATTATAAGTAGAGAGTCTTGGTTTTAATCAGTTTGATTTATCACGAGCGTACGCTTGGAAAGAGTGGGATCGTAAGCAGTATACGATGTATAGATAACAGTGGGCGAGCCCGACGACCAGTGTTGCCAATCGTACAATAATTATCGAATTGTATGATAATTTTAAGGACGCGTACGATAGCTTTTTTTGTACAATATTTTTACAATAATTTTGACGATTTTTTTCAGAAAATTATATAATAGTTTTAGGCCTGATTTTACAATCACAGGTTAACTTTAACTTTCAGTTTATTCCCATAGAAATAATTGTTTTCATAATTGTAACTGTGGAAGTAAACTGGTAGTTAAAGTTAACTTGTGATTGTAAAACCGGGCCTTAATGATAAACGGAATAGTATTTTTATTCTATATTTTCAATTCATAATTTCATCAGTATTATCAGCTTTTTTTTAACTACGTTTGTGTTCTGATGTTATATTTGTTTTTAGTATATTACCTATACGTCACTTTTTACAACAAGCCGATCTGATCAATCTGAGTTAAGAACACAACATGACCCCCAACTGCATGTGGCAAATCTATTTCACGACAGTTAAAAGGAGATAGCTATACATATAAAAGTTCTTAAAATTACGATCGATGAATTGGCATTTATTAAAATAGTGATGAACAAACTTAATTTTTTTTATTATATGCCGATCGTATAGATCTAAGTCAAGAAATTAAAATGATATGGCATGACAAAAGCCGTAAGGCTGTTTCACGAAAGTTAAAAGGAGATAGCCACATAAAAGCTCTTTGACTTATCGACCGATCGATCGGCATAATGGCATATAATAAAAAAATGAACTGCACATTTAGTGATTATTTTTCAGTAAAGAAAAATGTATTAAATATTGGTATTCTTTATCCAAAAATAACAAAAAATGAAACTATGTAAATGTACAATAATTTGGAAAGTGAAAGTTGATAATGTACAATAATTTTGGTATACCCGTACGATAGTTTGGTTAGGCAAGGTTGGCAACACTGCCGACGACGCTGCGAGTGCACGGAGCCGAACAATGCGTTACTACATCGAAGCTCGCGGAAAAGATATGCCGTCTCCGCTTGGTCGACTAACACGCATAAAAAAAATTGATTTTATTTTAGACTCCCTGATTATAAGATACTATATTCTTCTGATTGCTATGTTTATAAAATTATAATACAATAATGCCAATGCGATAATTTTGATAGTAAAAAAACGCGTACGTATAATTCTACAATTTTGTTAAACCATTTCCGTGATAATAATTCTCTAGTTATTAGGTATTTTTTACCTTCACAAGATTTAAATATTGACTTGCTGCCAACCCGGTTATCTAGCATAACTTTTTCTGTGAAATTGAATTATTTTATTTGGTTGGGTTAACCTGAAAAACGTAGTGCGCATGCGGAAGCAAAACTATAGCTCTGTCTCTAGACGTTTGTAAGCAGATACGACTGCTACGAGAGCGTCGTCTAAGCAGTGTTGCCAACTTTAAAGAAGGGCAGAATATTAAACATTGTTGCCAAATATGCCAGAATATACTAAATATCCCTAGAGAATCGATAAGAAAAAATTTACTTCAAACTGATATCAGAAACATATAAACTTATTATCAAAACAAAATATGTATAAACTTTTTATTATCAAAACAAAATATAAACTTTTTAAATTGTTAAAGTAATCTCTTCACCGTTGATCGATGAAAATTTGTATACCTAATAAATTATTTTTAATGTTTAATGGACACTATAAAAAATATCACAATTGCTCGATGTTTCACTATCGGTTGATGAAGCTATCAGCTGATAGTGAAACTTTGAGATTGTAATTTTTTTATTAGTGACCGTTAAAAATTAGAGAGAATTTGTTATATGTTTTTAACTACTAAAACATTCAACTTTTAAAAATATAAAAAATAGATATCAAAATCAAAATCTTGTTCAACAATGTTATAAGCTTGAAGGGTTTTTCCTTTTTTTATTACCGATTCTGGCAACGTGTAATTTACACAACAGCTTCGATATCTCTTAAGTCACAGTTAAAATTGATGATAATATTTCTGAAGACATGCGATTTCCGTTTCTAGTCTTAATCATATCATCATACTGAACAACCGTTCAACTTTCGCATTCAGATGGAGGATTACCAAAAGGGAAATTGCAAAGTTAGCTAATTTTTCAAACGGTGCAGTGTTTGCAATATCTTTTTATTCTTTAACTTCGCACCAGAAATCATTGGTACTTTTTGTATTTTTCCGTTGTAATAAGTGTATCTTCTTTCACTGATTCTCTAAATCATTTATTTCTGCTACTGTTTTTTGTAAAAATGGAACAGCGAACTTAAATCATTTTTATTATGTGAACAAGCATTTACCACAGATAAATCAGATATAGGGTCCAGCACCTTTAAATTTTTAGGAATTCTCAACATTAGCTGTTCCACCAATTTCAGTATAAAATCTATTACTCTTTCTCGCAAGACTTGTTCTTCACTTTGCTTAATTCCTCCCTTCTCTTTTAAAAGTCTCACATTATGCTCAAATCCATATCCCAAATAGCAGTTCTTGTAAACATTTACCTTAAGTTTTTCCAAACCATTCACATCTTGTAATAAGTCAATCTTAATACGAAGTACTTTCACTATTTCAGCCCACTGAATAATCAATGATTTTAATTCCCCATATAATTGTGTTGGATCCACACTCTCTGCTTCAAACAGTTTATTAACGCATTGCACACTTTTTGATAATTGTTCCAAAGTCGTAGCAAATGTAGTAATAAGAAAGTCCAGACGATCTGACGTTTGAATGACGATTACCTTTATTGTCAAATGTCACTCTCAAATATTACTAATGAGTAATGCGGATGCAGAGTAATATCAGTTGTTAAATTGGTTACAAAAACTTGGTTCTGTCAACTATCAGTAAAACATATACGACTAGACTAGACTGAATGAGTTCAAAATCATACTGAGAAATATACTATAGGATATACCAAATATATATCAACAAACCAGATAATATACTAAATACTCAAAAAAAAATTGGTACTAGATAGACTTCTTAAAATACCAGATTTAGTATTAAAAATACCAAGTTGGCAATACTGCGTCTAAGCGTCCCCCTTTCGCCCTACAGAACGAAGTATGGGTATGACCTTAGCGGCGATTCGCAATCTGTATATAATTATTTAGACTATCGATCCTTCATGGTCGCTTCATATGCAGAGTATTTTTTTATTTGAGAAAGACATAATACTTAGACCCAATCTTTCCAACTCGTAATAAAGTTCCCGATAACATTATTTAGCAAATAACTTAATTTTTATGAATGGTTTCCATGGTGATTCGTAAAGTTATTCGTCGAATAAATTTATCAGGAGGTGGCAAAATCGAGCATTAATGATATAAATAAGAAAATACTTTTTTACATTTATGACAACAGACAGAACGTTATTACTGATAATTTTTTTTAGTAAATTAATTATTAATTTGTTTATATAATTCTTAGGGTGGCTTTACAGAAAGCAAATCAAATATTTAATTTCGAATTAAACTAATCACGATTACGTTGCCATAAGAGTTACATTGCGAACTGTCAAATTAACAACGTCATTAAAACTTGATTGCAATTAAATTTTCTGTAAACTGGCCCTTAATAATTCTATGAATAAACCAAATCAAATATTCAGGCTCGAACGAGCAAATTAACAGCATGAACTAAACAACCTTGTTACAGAGTGCGGAGAAAGTATCTCGACTTTAAGGTTTCTAAATGCACTGGGCCCGTTTCAATCAAGTTCAAATTTGAACGATTTTATTGCTTTTCATTTCGATACTTTTCAGCAGCATTGTATATAAAGTTGAATTGTAAGTGATGAATATGTTAAAAAAATTAACCCTTTCATTCTCAACTCTTGATGAATATTTATAAATGAAGTCATGAAATTTTATGAATGAATCCATCCGGTGTATATATCGATGCAGAAAGAGCAAACATTATTGTTTTTATTTCTTGAATCTACATTATATTTCGCATGCGTTTTATGATTGATGATAGATCCTATCTTACGTTGTCCTTCCACTGAAAAAACTAAAACGGAGAACATTGCAAACAGAGTCGCGACATCAACTAATTCGCCCCTTGGTTTCAGTTGCTTAGCAACCCCCGCTGGCCTCCCCCATACCCAAACTTCCCCTGCATTCACCCATACTAAACATTACCCTGTAGATCGCTTTTTATCAGATTCGACTACAGTAGCGTCTCTCCGTCAGAAATTTTCTTTATAACATAAAATGAAATATTTTATTTTTAATATTAAAACTTTCGCAGGTGTAACTACAAGCACAAGCGAAAATAAACAATTCTTTTTCTTTGATCGTTAATGCAAAGAAAAATTGTAGTAGTATGTATATAATTCGTGAATTTTAGAACCTCGTTTTCTCATTAAATTCTCCTGCAAGAGAAAACGAGAACTACTGCAAATATTATGACGTTATGTTATCGTATTACAAATCATTTATTAATACAGAAAATACCATAATTAAGAAAATCGTTTAATCTTTTCTCATTTGATTTAAACATGTAAGCAACAAGCGAACTCTTTTCTTCATGTACATAGGTAGGCATCAAAGTTCTGGTTCTGAAAATATAGTTTTATTTAGCAATTTAAATTCGCATACTTTTAATTTATCACTTATGAAGGTTTTATATTTATTAAGTGACAATCTTATGGATTCTAGCGTAAAATGTTTCAATGTCAATGTTTTTTTTTAAAAACAAAATTAAAAAACAGATTTTTGAACATAAATTTTTATTTTATTTAAAGTCGCTTTACATGATGCGCATCGGCAAATGTTAGTGAACAATAACTGTTAATTAACTTCAAATAAGATCACCAAAATGAGTAAATATTTACATTCAGAAATTGATACATTACATTTCGCTGTAACTACACAGAAATTGCTTAAATGTAAAGCTGCGAGCAAAAGTAATTTTGTGTGCAATTTTCATTGCAATGTACGTGTAGAGCCAGTTTCAGATAGCTTGACTTCCTTTTTGTGCGGATTTTATCTATATTCTAAAAGACTTTGAATTACTTAGTGCATTTCTACAATCAAAGGAAGCAAAGAGAATTAAAGAACACTGTCGTTTGTCAGAGATTGCGGCTTAATTTATATTGAAAAAATGCAAATATCAATCATCTACATAACCATGGGACAGATACTTTAATCTGTGAAATAAATGCGAAAAAGCACAGCGTTCACTGAGAAAAATAAATCTTTGTAGTTAATGAATATGCTTTAATTTAATTTCTTTCAATAGTAGCAACGGTATATTTCTTTCGAGTTAAAATATTTTCTTTGGGGAAAAATATTATATTCATGTCAATAAGTAGCTTTTTAACACAAATAAGATATAGGTATTTTAATGAAGCAATATTTATTTCACTGAAACACAAAAAGTCAAAGATAGATACAAATTTCTTAGCTACAAAGATTTTTTTCTCGGTGTTATTTCTAAGGTTTTGTGTAAAAGCTTGCAAAACATTTTACCCATGAAATTAATTAGTTTGTTTTATATAACGGAACTTTCATTCATGAACTAGAATGAAATAATTTCGTCGACGTTATGTGAAAATTGCCTTTTATAATTTTCTTTGAGAACGTTGCGAAGAAATTTTTACGAACAAGGAAATATGACCTTTCAACAAATGATTTTCAGCAACTTTGTATAAAGCAAAATAGCATTCATTCCTCAAGTACATTTCACCCCGTTCCGTGCAGATTATTTAAATTCTCTCGGTCTTTATTAAAATTTCAATCTCTCTACATGTTGAAACGATGTTCTTATAAGAAATATAATGAAACACAAACGCTCAAAAACTTGGAAATATTGAATTTAAATAAAAGGATTTTTAATAAAGAGCATTTTTTCGAAAGGTGTTCTAATAAGATTCCAACTCGGAAAAATTAATATCGGCAAAATTTGAGACGAAGAAAATTTTATTTGGCCAGTGTACTCTTACTTTCCCCCGTCGAAAGGGGTTGTTCGACTTCTTGTAAAAAAAGTTAATTAATTAATTCCTCCTTTTCCCATCTGCGAGATCTTTTTTGTCTTTTTATGAATTTTTACTAACGAGTTTTCTTTCATGATTTTTAGTGAATTTATGTATATAAATATGAAGCATGCCGATTGCCGAACGCTTATGTACCATCCCTAGTGTGGGGGTGGGGTGGTGATGCGGGAGGGGCTGAAGGGAGAGGTGGCCGCCCGGGGCGGCGGGTGCTGCAGTACTGGGTGGGTCAGATATCTCATACAGTCGGTTCGTGCAGGTGTCAACCGTTGATAATGCAGTGATATACCAAATACTCTCATGAAGCCATAACGATCCGCAAATACACTTTTAATATCATGGTAAGTGTAATTCGACAAGATTACCAACGTTTCAATTGCGTTCGTCAGTTCTCTTTCGCCGTATCACTTTACTTACTCGTCCGTTGTTTAAAATTTTGTAAAACCGCGCTTTTGCCTCCAGAAAGCAAAAAACATACCCGACCAGTATTTTATGTAGACCAATAATGCATATCACATTTCTATTCGCCCAATACTTATACAACTTCGCGTATATGACGGTAGGTGGCAATATACGTAAACTCTTGGAATAGATTGTACGGTATATGAGCTAGACCTGGAGGGTCATTAATTTAAAAAGAACCCAGTATTAACAGAGAAAACTTCCATATTTACAGATATAATGTATCTAATAAATAAGGATTCCGATTTGCTTCATGCGATATTTTGTAAACCACACATTACTGTTGCGTCATGAAACGTTTTCAAAAGTTTTTATTATTAAAATTTTACTTTTCAGATTATATTTTAAACTGCTTTCAATGCTTTCAATATACTTGATGAATACATTCTATTTGATATCGACTGAAATGTTAATTCATTAGGTTTTCTAATCAAATCCGATAATTTCTAAAAAATCTGACATTAAATAAAAACCAGGACAGAAAATCAACAAATTAAAATTTTGAAGTATGTACCTACTTTTGTATAGTTTTTATAATTATTTGAACAATTAAACACTGGTATTTATTCAATTTTGCAAAAAGCAATCAAAAGTTTATCAAAAAAATTATTTGTATCAAGATTGCTTTGGAGAAATGGGGTCGTAAAAGTGAAAGGAATTAAAAAATATATTTTCTACAAACACCGCTCCAATACAGGTGGGCCATCGAAACGAAAAAGTGAATATCTTCTAGGAAAATGTTTTTTTTTATAAAACGCTAACACGTCGATTCTTAATCCAAGAGAAACACTTTCCTATCCTGTACCCAACTGTCTCCCTTCAACTTCTTTAACCAATAAAATTTAAATATGGATTCTACCATGTAATATTCTGATTAGTCTGATTGGCTTTCGGTGTTATACGTCATCCCCCCCCTCCCTTCCACCTCTCTAACCAATAAAATTTAAATGCGGAATGTACCATGAGTGGCACATTATTGAAAAGGTAATTTTATAGAGCCTTCTGTGATATGAATATGAATACCACAAGGTTCAATCCTAACCTTCTTCTGCGGGGAAGACATGTTACTTAGTCCAAAGTGTGACAGCTCATATGAAAGCTAGGGAAGCAAGATAGAAAAGTGTCCTCTTTGGATTAAAAATCGACTTGTTTTAGCCTTTTTCCAAACAAACATTTTCGTGGAAGGTATTCAATTCAGCCTGTTTGGCTTTCGGTGTCATACGTCATCCCACCACTCTTCCACCTCTCTAACCAATAAAATTTAAATACGGAATGTACCATGAGTGACACATTATTTATTGAAAAGGTAATTTTATAGAGAATTCTGTAATATAAATGTGAATACCACAAATTTGAATCTTAACCCTCTTCTGTGGGGAAGAAATGTTACATAGTCCAAAGTGTGACAGCTCATATGAAAGCTAGGAAAGCAAGATAGAAAAGTGTCCTCTTTGGATTAAAAATCGACGTGTTTTATCGTTTTTCAAACAAACATTTTCGTGAAAGGTATTCAGTTTATTTCGCTTTCGAGGGTATATTATTGTAGAAAACTCGTAAAATATTGTCTTTTTTAGATTTGTATTTTGAATTGTGAAGTTAAAAGCTTTAGAAACTATTTTAATTATTCCAATTACAAAAAATATATGAGCAGTTTGTAAGTACATATTTTACAGGTTTCATCTAAAAATAACTGAGAAAGTGAAATCCCATCATGGAAGTGGCAATGCCCATGTCGGGCAATGCCATCGATTGTTATGAAGATATGTTTAAGGAAATCACCAGAAAATTATATGGTGAAGATGGTCTTCCAGAATTGGGGACAATCGATCGTCATACAAATGGCCCTCAAGACCGCGGCCTTACCCCAATTGATTACGACGTCGAAACTCCTTTGCTTAAATCAGAAGAGCACATAACAGCTTTCGGTTTGGCAGCCCTCATGCAAAATGGTTTTACCCCGGCAAGCATATTGAATCCACCATTTCAACAGAATAAACCAAATTCGAACTACGAAGACAAATGGATCATCAGCGAGGAAAACTTGCAATGGACCCAATCAAAAATAGCCAGCTACAATCCAATGCAAAAATTGTTTAGATGTGCGGAATGTGATTGCGTTGGGTACCTTCCGAGAGTAGTTGAGCACTGGCTTGGAACTCATTCAAATCTCAGGGTCTTCCAATGTTCTCAGTGTCCATACGAAAGTGCGTGGATCAAGTGTGTTCGGACACATTTGACTCGTCAGCACAACATAAATTCCGATGATACCATAGATGCTTTGTTGAAGAACAACCCCGTATTGCAAGAGATCACGAGATACCTTCAGCAATTGAAAAATCGAATAGAAAATAATTACTCCAAACCACAACAAAATACACAGAATTTAGAAGACTATCAGAATGTAAATAACATCGTTAATAATTCTAATAATCGGACCTCGACGACGCAAACTCTATCAAGTAATGAAACAACCAACAATTCGAATAAACGTTACAGCTGTTCCTTTTGTCCATATGCCACTGATCGTAGGGATTTGTTTACGAGACATGAGAACATTCACAGAGAAGAAAAACCATTTCAGTGTTACGTGTGCCAAAAACAATTCAACAGAGCCGATCATGTCAAAAAACATTTTCTAAGAATGCACAGGGAACACCCTTACGATTTAAATAGAATAAGGAGACATCCGCCAAAAAATGCATCCGGCATGTCTTACTATCAAAAATATAATGCCGCAGGAACACAGGAAACCACGGATCTCAATAATAGCATGGGGAACTTAAATAACAATTCTTTGACGATACCCAACGGCTTTGGGAACATCACTAGAACTGTTCAAAATAATCGATTGAGTCACACCACTGACTTAAAAAACAGTGTTAAATCCAACTCGCTTTTAAAGTCTTCGAGTAAAAAGAAAGGCGAAAAGCGTTTTACTTGTTGTTATTGCTCGTGGTCTGGCGTTGATAATTGGTGTTTGAAACGACACATGAACACACATTTGAAGCCCTTCGTCTGCGGACTTTGCGATTATAAAGCGGCAAGATCTGAAAGACTAGCTACACACGTCTTGAAAGTTCATAATAAGCGAGCGTGTAGCAAATGCAACTATTTAGCTGATGATCCAGCTCAGTTAACTATACATCAACAAGAACATCAGTGAGTATACTTAAGTACAGAAATCTTTTGCCGGGTCTTCATTTAATCTTGTATTCCACGTGATTATGGCATACATAACCAAGTATTTAACAGTTTGCTAAATGACAACACACAATGCCATAGTTACATCTTCGTTCTGGAAGTACTATATGCTATTTAAACTGCAAATAAACTTTGTTTTTCTATTTTTTGATATATCTAATTACATAAAATATCTGTTAGAGTCGTAAAAATTGAAATACTGACAAGCGCAAATACAACGACCAAGGTACAACCTTCAATCGACGCTACTGTCAGAAATTAGTAACTAAATTTAGTACTACCGCAGTTCTACTAACCGTTTGTATTGGTATTGCCTAACTCAGGTACAATTTAATCACGTGGGGTACAATCAAATGTGAAAACCCTGCAGTTCAACTAGGACTATTTTGTGTTAATCCAGGAAATAAATATCTAAATTCATTGATAACTTTTTCAGCCCTTCAGATCAACGGAATCACAGGAACAACAGCAATATTTTGCGAAATAATTCGTATTCAAATAATACAGTGTCTTCAACATGCACCTCATTTGGGTAAGTGAAAACAAAATACCTCCTCGATAAGTTTCGAATTCTTCGTTGCAATTTACGTGGGCTTAGCGAGATTTTTTTGTAGTCACGGTCAAACAGGTACGAAAGCTCATGAATTATCAACGGCTGCTGCTCTTCTCCAACATGGAAATAGATTGCTTCAACCAGAATCGAAACCTTGGAAACCCCATGCGCCAAAACAACATGGAGCAGCTCGTTTATTTAATTACATGGAAGCTAGTGATGGATCTGAACCTGAATGTGATTCGAGAGAAACAGAAGACATGAGTCGTATTAATCTAAGTCATAGAATACAGTCGGATTTTCCTGAGGCGGGAGATGTTGGTAACCCCCTGGATGACGAGGAGGGAGAAGAAATGGAGCTCCCATTGTTTGTCTGTCCAGCCTGTGGCTGCGAATTTGAAGATGATGGATCGCTTGAGACGCATCAGCACACGCACCGCCACAACACCACATCTCCCGCTAAAGCCGAGGATTCCAAAGAGAATATCAACCCAAAATATAATTACAAATGTCAAATTTGTAATGCGACGTTTATAAATCAAAATTTGGTCATGGTTCATATGAGTTCACATTCCACTGTAGCTTATTCAAGTGCTTGTCAAAATTCGACGGAGAGGGAAAATAAAAGATCGAGAAAACAAAGTCAACCAAAAAAGGTACTCTCGTCTTTTTGGGATAATGATAACGTGATGTTTCTTCAACAGAACGAAGTTGATAGTACGAGTATACATTTGGTTGATAAGTATATGGCTCAGTTGATCACGCGTAAAGGATACACTTGTAATTTATGCAAATCTTCGCGAATTAGTCAATTTAAAAAGAAAGGTAGTTTGGTGTTGCATAAATACTGGCGGCATAGCAAGAAAAATAATTTTCAATGCGAACATTGCAGTTTACTTTTCAAACACCGCTATCAAGTCGTGCTGCATTCGAGTCGAGCGCATGTGAGAAAGAATAGGTGCAGTAACGATAAAAATCAGACAGTGCCTACCACCAAAGAACCAAATCATTCTATCGTACCTGTTCCCGATGATTCTCATAATTTCCTCACCAATTCTTTGGTCACTACTGTACCTGATATTATCAATTCTTCGACGGCTAATGTACATAAACTAGGTATGTCATTTTTTGATCATACTTTTTTACACTCTAACACAAGTATTAACAGTCATATGCCAATTATTATACCCACATTTCCACCAAATTAAAATTAATTAATCGGTATTTTTATATACAAACGAAAATATAGTCGGATTTACGTATTTAGAAAATTCATAATCAAAGGAAAATGTTAAATTACTCTTGACTTATAAATTCAAACTTATAAATTCAACTTATAATTTCAAATTAAACTTTAATAATTTTTCACTGCTGTGTACAGACAAAATAATAATTTCGAGCGGTGTAAACTTTCAATATTAAGGTGCAATAAACACGCTAAGTCCTAAAAAACGCTACGCAAATAGCGTCGGTATTTATTGTCGGATTTGAACGGTCAAAAAATAAAATGAAATGGCAGAGAAAAACACTACGAGGTACTCTTTCTTGCATCTTTAATACATTTAAGACAGCTGCATGACAGCTGTCAATTTTTGTTTTTTACATGTAACGATATAATTATTGTAATAAACTTTTGAACAGTCAAAAAGTTAAATGAAATGGCAGTAAAAACACTACAATATACACTTTCTTGCATTCTTAATACATTTAATTATTTATAATTTATAATTATTTATATTATTTTTCGTAATAAAATTTTAAAGAACTTTTTTTTTCTGCATTCAGTGATGTGCTACAATTAACACTTATGTTTTAAATTAATAGAAAATAATTGATAGAAATAAATTAATTTATGAAATGACGTAATAAACAGTTGTTGAACAATAAATGATACCTGTTTTACGGTAAATAATATAGTGTCTATAGGTATTCTCTCATGTCCGACTAGATTATTATAACAAAATAATGGATCAATTAAAGTCACGTTAGCATTGAAATAATGTCCTAGGGCGTTATTTTTGGGATACAAGGGCTTCCGCTGCCTTTGCAGTCTTCAGCAGTAGTTTTTCTGAGATTAAACTCTTCTTTTTCCATTTTAATTAACTAACTGACAGCACTTAAATGAAAAGTTACGTTAACAAACAAAATATGCTCCTTAGATACCGCATTTCAAAAAAATCTATGAGTGATTTGATGGTTTTAATCATATTATTAGAAATTTAGCTAAAGACAAAATTAGTCAGATATTAGGGCCTATTCTGTATCGACGACGTTAAATTTAAAGGGTTGTTAAATTTCGTTACCGTAGTAACGGCCAATCACAAGACTCTATTTTGAATTTTAACGTATACTTAAATTTTAACAGCCTGTTAATAAGTTACAGACTAGCCCCTAATAGGGCCTATTCTGTATCGAAGACGTTAAATTTAAAGGGTTGTTAAATTTCGTTACCGTACTAACAGCCAATCATAAGACTCTTTTGAATTTTAACGTACCCTTAAATTTTAACAGCCTGTTAATAAGTTACAGAATAGCCCCTATTAAACGTTGAAGGCACCAGTGTTGTAACAGATACATTTTTCAAAGTATCTAGATTCAGATACAGATGCTTACCCTAATTTGTAATTCGTTACAGTTACATATACTTCTTTTTTAAAAGTAACTAGATCCAGATACAGATATAGTATAAATGTATCTAGATACCTTTCAGATACTTTTAGATACATACATAAATGTGTTACATAACAATAAAAATAATAATTTCAATAAAAAAAAACTGAAAGCAACAAAATTTGAAACTGATAAAAAACAATTATCGGTTTATGATATTAACAAAATTACACTGAAGAGTAGTATATACAAGACATCAAATCAAACATCAGACAAGTTCACAAGTTCAAAGTAGATTACGTTGCAGTTACGTTGAAAGTTGCAGATTTTGATAAAAGTATTTTGTAAGTATTTACAAAATATCTCGCAAAAGATTTTCTTACATTCAAGGCCGATCAGTCAACGCAAGAACCGAGCGTGACCCAGCGAGATATTTTGTAAGTATTTTTATCAAAATACTGCAACTTTGAAGTCTTATAACTCGAAAAATACTTAATAAAATAATATTTTATTATGGTGTTTTGGAAAGATCTCGAGGTAAGCTATAAGAATATGTAAAAATATGTAGGGTGTCCAATTTAAAAAATTCAAGGTTACCTTCAAACGACTATTCAAGGTCAAACAAATGGTACCATCCTATGGCCCTCTCGAAACCATATAACTTTTGTCTGAAACATTTTTCTTTAAAATGCTCTGTTTCCGAAATAAAAGGGGAAAAATAAAATAAAAAAATAAAAGGGGAAAGATCTCGAGGTAAGCTATAAGAATATGTAAAAATATGTAGGGTGTCCAATTTAAAAAATTCAAGGTTACCTTCAAACGACTATTCAAGGTCAAACAAATGGTACCATCCTATGGTCCTCTCGAAACCATATAACTTTTGTCTGAAACATTTTTCTTTAAAATGCTCTGTTTCCGAAATAAAAGGGGTATACGGGTGGTCTCAGACACCCTGTATAAACACACGACAAAGTTTTATTATTTCGCATGCGCTTAGTGCGAGTTTGGTTAAATTCTGCCCACGACTTCAACCGAACATCTTGCGTCCGCGAACGTCTGTGAGTGTCCTCCGTTACACTCAGGTCATAAAATGTGTTAATCCAAGATACCACGTATAAATCTTGGATAGGAATAAATACGCTTTAGAAAACGAGTATATTCAGTCAAACACAAATGAAGAGTTTTACCAATTCCTTTTTTGTAAATAAATTTTTCCAGAATATATTTTATACAGGGTGAGTCATAATGGGCGGAACAAATTTTACCAGTATGTAGGAAAGACTTTTTTAAGTAAAAAAGTTCCTATAAACCTTTGTCCTAATCCGCACAGTTGAGGAACTACAAGAAGTCAAAGTTTTGTAATAAACAAATATTTAATAATAACGGCAACTGTGAGAACTGTTAAAAAATTAGAAAAACTGTACAAAAAATATTCATTTAAATCACAGTATTACAAAAACTGTGCTCCTTGAGCTCTAATACAAGCACGAGCTCTACGAATAAGGGAATCGTACACTCTAGCCACTTGACCATTGTTACGAATTTTGGAAAGATCTCGAGATAAGCTATAAGAATATGTGAAAATATGTAGGTATCCAATTTAAAAAAGTCAATGTTACCTTTATATGACCTTCAAACGACTATTCAAGGTCAAACAAATGGTACCATCTTATGGCCCCCTCGAAACCATACAACCTTTGTCTGAAACATTTTTCTTTAAAATGCTTTGTTTCCGAAATAAAAGGGGTGTACGGGTGGTCTCAGACACCCTGTATACTTCAACTAAATATGGTTCCAAAGTTTAATAGTAGTAGTTTAATACCTATGTATTTCCGTGCGAAAACTTCTACTGCTGGTTAAGCTATGTACTTACTTACTCAGTTAAGCAGATAGCGTTTGCGGCTCTCGTGCAGCATTTGTGATCACGATCACAAATGCTGCACGAGAACCGTAAAACACTATCCGCTTAGCTGAGTAGGTAGCTTTACTGATTTATCCGTTGTGGAAGTTTATTATAAAAAGATATTGCATAATATAAAGATTTTTCCATTAACGTTTAGCCTGTGCATTGGAAAACTGTACTACTTTTAGTTTTTATTTTTATTTAAAAAATGTATACCCTTTGTCGGTCTGACAATGAGACAGGGATTTAACATGGGAAAACAGAAATTGCTTTATATTATCTACCTGAGTACATATATATGAAATTCTGGGTTATAATCGGAAATATTAGTAGGTATTTAACGGAAGTTCTTAAATGGGTCTCGTGGCCGAGGTAGTTTGTTCATTTTTCACAACCGTAAGGTCACGAGTTCAAATCCGAATGAGGACACTTTTCCATGTTCCATTTATGTTTATTTTTTCGTTTGCAAAATTTTATTATGTTAAAGTTATAATTTTATTTATTATGTTACATAATTAATATTAAAATGAAACTTATAAATAAAATAATAAATTTACTTTAAGAGTTTAAGTGATTTCAAATCTGAAAAAATATTTAAAAAGAAAAAGTGTCCTCATTCGGATTTGAACTCGTGACCTTACGGTTGTGAAAAATGAACAAACTACCTCTGTCACGAGACCCGTTTAAAAACTCTTCGTTAAATACCTACTAATCTTGTACGGAAAAAAATAATAACTTTTTTCTTAATTTCTAAATAATTAACAACTAAAATTGCACAAATTTAGTATCAAAACACTTTGAATGCAATAATCTTTCCGATTATAACCCAGAATTTCATATATATCTACTCAGGTAGATAATATAAAGTAATTTCTGTTTTCCCATGTTAAATCCCTATGTCCCTATTGTCAGACGGACATACTGTATGTGTATCTAAATGCTTAGATACATACATAAATGTAACTAAATACAGTTACAGATACCAAGTACTACAATGTAACTAGTTACAGATACACTGAAAGTATCTAGATACTTTATCTATGTTATATGTTATATGTTACAACACTGAAGGCACCACAGGCGTCAAAATTATTCGCCCCCGGTGGGCGTTATAAACCTTATGGCGGCCCTTGGTACATTAATAACTATTAAAGAACTTTTTCTGCGTTCAATAATGTGCTGCAATAAACATTTATTTTGGAAATCAATAGAAATCAATGGAGAGAAAAAATTAATTTATTAATATGAAATGACGTAATAAATGGTTTCTGGACAACAAATGATACAGTTACGCTAAATAATGTAGTACAGTGAAAGTCGTCCTGGAAGAAAATCTGGACGAAATAACCGGTTGAACGCTATAACCGGATGCAATTACATATTTGACACAAGACTCAGCATACATACAAACATATGTTTATAAAGGACGTTATAAGTGACTTTTACTGTATTTCTACATAGGCAAACAAATGACGATTTTTTCTGTTGCCTGATATTTCAGTTTCTTGCACCATGCGATTTATTGAAGAGGAAACATGCAAACTTATGTCTTAGATAAGATTACTTTTAAAACGTCAAAATAATTTAATCTATGTTAATGTCAAAACATCACAGTAAACGTTCGAAATGTTATCATCCACTTGCGAAACATAATTGCATCCTTCTTTTTAAATTTAAACTTTCTAATAACAACTATTTTTGTTCATTAGAAGCATTCTGGTTACAATTTAAAAAATATTTTAATGTTTGTTCTTTGACAAATCTGGATATTAATTGTCATTAATAGGTGTCCCAACAGTGTGTTCACGGGCAATATCTCGATAACTACTGAAGATAAAAGAAATTTTCACACAATTTCTTTTTTAATTTTAGAGGACTACAACATAAAATTATTTTCATTTATACAGAGTGAATCAAAACAGTAGTGCCGGACACAACTTCTTTTATTTCAAATGGCACACCTACATATGAAACCAAATTTAGATTGCTCATGAAATTCTACAAATTTTTTATATACCATTGTCTATACCTAAACCTAACCGTTCTTCAAATTTTAGCATCTTGTCTAAACACTGCCATTTGCAGCCACCTTTTTATTAATCCATACTTTATTTTATTTTTACTCTAAGAAAAAGATTTTTGGTACAGATCTAGTTGATACATAAGCTTATTATAAGCCATTATGAAATGTACCTTTATCACTACAGGGTGGTCATGGTAATAAACAAAATATCAGAAATTTCAAAATTACAAAACTCAATTTTTTTTAAATACCATGCCCTATATTTTTCTTCGTAAATTCTTCGTTTAATAAAGTACTAGTATTTTTGTTAAGTATGTTTTATACCTATCTGCGATATTTTTTGAGATTTTTAGCTCTATTTGAATTATTTCTTTTAAAACGAGTTCTTGTCTAAGATGGCCGTGGAAAACGGCAAACAAATGAAGCTTTGACTTTAATAACACTAGCCTGTGAAGGTTTAGCGGATGACATCAGGTATACAGGGTGTTTCATTGATGATGCACCAAACTTGAGGGACACGTTTCTGACATTATTTCAAACAAAATATCTTAATAAAATTTTTTAATCGGAGCAAGTTGAAATTTGCATAATTTGGAGCCGATGTTTGTCGAAATACTTTAACGCCGCGGAATTGTGAAACCAAACCGGCGGGCGGCGGTCTAAATTGCATTATGAATGGAACACAGCTGCACGGGGGCAATAAAGTTAAGCGACGAAATTTATTACTAGATTTTGTTTTGCCCTTGACCGACTCGCTCGGTCATTCAACTCCCAGCTGCGATGTGAAATCGCGTGGATATTTATAAACTTAATTAATTTAATAGTAAATTACAAATGTGGGGCTATGCAAAAATGTGCATTTAGTATGCATTGTTGTTAAAATTATTATTAAAATAAAATTTGTCGAATCTTAAAAATAAAAACATTTATTTTTATTACATTATTATTACGTTATTATTATTACAAGAAATGTTCAAAAATGCCTCCTTACTGCCGTACACACAAAAAATACCATAAAGTCCTTAATTGGGGTAGTGCGGCGATCGAAATGTTTTTGGTAAAACCCAGGCTCTTTTGCGCTAAATTTCTACAAACAATTTCATGAAACGGTTTATCATTGAATATGAATTCTTAAATAAGCGCAAACTACTAAATGTTTGAACAATCCTAACAATTAGAAAATTCGTATTAAATGGAGAATCGAAAATAAACGACTAATTATTATTCTTATTGATTTCCAACAACCACGACGGCAAATGTGTTTTGCCGAATCAGCTAGGGCGACATTCCAGCGAGAGTAATAAAGCAAGAAAGCGATTCGTATGAGATTGCGTCACAATCCATTCATTCTTATTTAAAGTCCATTCTACAAATATGCGACTTTGCTATTCCTTCGATTTTCTCGAAACTTATTCATTTAAGAAAAAAAAAATTATAGAAAATTTTTATTTCTTTCCACCATATCTACCGACATACCGAGTTTGGTGCATCTTCATTGAAACAGGCTGTATGTAGTAGATATGATGTTTATGGGTTCGAAAAAAATATAAAAAATTTTTCATCACGTACCATTTTTTTAAAATACAATATTCCAAAATACCTTTTTCAAACATAATTTTCCAACAACTTCGACATTTAGTACATTTTGTTAAAATTTCAATTACTTTGAAGCAAAATTGAAAAAAATATATACAGTAAAGTCCGGGTATAACGAACCCATGCACCAAAAAATGTACCAAAACAGGTTCGTTATATTCAAAGTTTGCTATAACTATAGGTAAATAAACACGAAGTGTGTGTGTTTTTTTTTAATTGCTTGAAATACACTACGTTATAACCGAGAGTTCGTTACAAACGGGTTCACTAAAGCTGACCTTCACAGTAACTTCATTTTTTTTTTAACCTGACGTGATAGAAAAAAACTAATAACAGGTTCTTCTTTGCAATGCCGAAATAATCATTGAAAAACACCCAATTTTATCTCATCCGCAAAAAAAATATTTTTTTCGCTGACTAGTGTAAAGTTACCCATTCACGTTCAGTCAGCCGGCAGTCTGTGGACTATTAGTTATTAGTTAGTCGTCCATTCGCGTCGTAAATGGTACTATAGCTCTGTTCCAACATCACTTTCTGACCGTTTCGAAACCGTCATAATCAGTTGCCCACCGAAATGCTGCCCAATTTTGACAACATTGTCAAGTGTAAAACTTTGATGAGTGCATGCTTTTGACGGTTTCGAAACCGTCAGAAAGCGTTATTGAAACAGACCTTATATCAGGGCTCGTTATAACATATTTTTGTCAGTTAGAGAAATTAGACCAAAATTAAACATTCAAATGTCATTTAACTTGTAAATTGCTGCGAAAGGAAACAGACGCATGTGGTGCATGTGATTTAAAAACCATCATTATTATAGCAATATGTCAGATACTGAACGGAAAAGTAGATGGCTGGTCAACTCGAGCAATTTGTCTCAGACGTATTACAACTTGCTGAAACAACGTTTACATTTGTTAAATCGCACAGGGCGATAAAGTGTCTAGCTCTAGCGACATAAATATCAGACAGAAATTCTTTGTGTTTTCAAAAAGTGTTTACATATAGACGTACAGATGTGTCGATACAAATTTTCAGAATGAAGACATATATGTCCGATAGAAAGTCTTCGCTGTTTACATTACTCTCCGACATAAATGTCATATCTAACCGTACCTTAAGATATACTTAACAAAAATGAAAGTACTTTATTAAATGAAGAATTTAGGATAGAAAAATATAGGGCATGGCTATTTAAGAAAATTGAGTTTTGTCATTTTGAAATTTGTGATATTTTGTTTATTAATATGACCACCTTGTAGGGATAAAAGTTCATTTAATAATGGCTTAAAATAAGCTTATGTATCAACTACATCTGTACCAAAAGATTTTTCTTAGAGTTAAAATAAATAAAATATGAAGAAATAAAATATTAACTGCAAATGGCACTTTTAGACAAAATGTTAAATATTTCAAGGACGGTTAGGTTTAGGTATAGACAATGGTATATAGAAAATGTGTAGAATTTTATGGGAAATTCAAATTTTTCATATATAGGGTGTACCATTTGAAATAAAAAAAAGTTGTGTCCGGCACGACTGTTTTGATTCATCCTATATAGATGAAAATATTTTATGCTCTGGACCTCTAAAACTAAAAACAAAATTGTGTAGTAAGCTTTTTTGTATCTTCAGTAGTTATCGAGATATTGCCCGAGGACACACTGTTGAGATACTCTGTATAAGTAAATTTAAAGACATACAGTTTATTAAATGGATCTTTTTACGCACGTCATTGATTTTCTTCTGTAAGAAATATATCAATACTCTCAAGCCAAGTAATAAATCATAAGTTTTACTTTACAAACATTCGTATAAAGACGTTCCTTTTTCAATCCTAACTAGTGATGTACCTAGATAAAATAGTTACACCCAAAAATTGGTTTTAATAGTGTCGTTTGTCAATACCTTGCGTAAAAGATCCATTTAACAAACTGTACATTTGGAGATTCCAAAGGCAACTCTGGCCCGTTTTCAAAAAATCGCATGGTAGTTTGTAAAATTGAAACATGAACAACTACTAAATAACTAAAAAGATGTAGAACTATTTTAAATATTTCTGTATGTTTAATTTATTTTTCTGACATTCAAAATAAATTTAAAACATATTAGTTAGTTAATTCGTTGTTGTTCATATTTTCAGTTTTTTAAACTATGTATGTATATGAAACTGAACTATTCGACCACAAACAAAAATGTTGACAGTTATCGTCATTTGTTTGACACATAGACACCTTGTTTATTTCTTTCAATTATTTCCATTAATTTTAAACATAAGTGTTGATTGTAGCACATCATTGAATGCAGAAAAAAAATTCTTTAAAATTTTATTACAATTAATTACACCACATTTAAAAACCAAAATTGACAGCTGTCTTAAATGTATTAAGAATGCAAGAAAGTGTGCATTGTAGTGTTTTTACTACCATTTCATTTAACTTTTTGTCTGTTCAAATCCGACAATAAACAACCGACGCTATTCGCGTAAGCGTTTTTTCGACTCTGCCTACACAGGGTAATTGACGGAACGCGTTCATTAGAAGTTTAGGCACTTGCCTTCATTATTTCTCTCTGAAAATTTGTACATTCCCACACCCACTTTTTAATGAAAATATTTTCAAAGTATTTAAACTTCCGGTTGTACTGGAAGTCGCTGTCAACTTCATTATTTTAAATGGAATACTTTTTCTTGCAAATTTAGGATCTACAGGTAATTTTGAGTAAAAAATTATAAAATATCCCTGTACCTAAATGCAACCGTTTTTGAAATATTTTTAATTTTGTAAATTCTTGTGCTTTAGCGTTCTGTTAGCATAAGTCAGTTTATGTTGGTAATACATACAAGTACAACTTCAGAGCAGAGTAAGTGTCATGGAGAATGTGTGGGCAACATACACGCATGCGCTCTCAAGTTAAATTATAATCATGGCCTTCTAAATGAAAAGCGAGTTCTATCTGGCCCGCGAAAATGTGCAGTTCAGGCGTGCTCCGCCAAGCACTACTTATGGGGCGCTTTTTTTAACCTAAAATCTTGACAGTTCTGTCACGTGTGAATGGTGAATGAGTTCGTGTAAGAACAATTAATGTTATTATTGTAAAAATTTGAGCATACTGAATATTATTTACGTTAGAATAAAGTGAAGTATTTATGTCCAATTTCGACAACTTAATTTAGCATTAAACTATTACGATTTTAGATTAAAATCTTTCCTGCACATACTCAAAATTTCTGTGGTAAGTTACAACATGTATAATAAAGCTTCTTTTCTTACTGTGCGTAATTATCATCGCCCTTTTTAACACGTTTTATTTATAACTAGACATAAGTAACTCGTACAGATGATGAGTGGAAGGGAGCAGTCGGGATGGGCGGTTACGGCCTTCATACATTTTTGCGTCATGAGCTACGTGTATTGGTGTGAGGGATGCACCGGTGACCAGTTGCGATGTTGAGCGCAGCTTTCCTGTTTTTAAAGATATTTCAAAATCAAAACGGGCGAGGTTTACAGAAGAAAATTTAGAAAAATATGTAATTGTAAATGCCTATGTAAATCGTTCCACGACTGTAGAATAATTCGCCGCTACACATGCGAAGTTTCCGCCGCCCTACTGCGAAAGAAGGGGAACAGTTCAGTTGTCCAGTGTTTTAATGGAATTGGTTATACGCGTTACTATTAAGAACTTTAGTTGCGCCATTGGAGAAATATGTACGACTTACTTATGTCTATTTATAACACGAAAGCTTTTTAAAATGACAGTTTTTCTTTATTGCGCAAGCATACTTCACTCCGACGTGATCAAATGATTTGTGCATGAATCTATAAAGTTTATACCATATAAATTATGTTGTATTACGGTAATTACGATATTAATTAATTTTGAGTGAACTCACTTTGATTGACAGTAATGACATTGCATTTCACTTAGTGCCGTCAGTGCCCCATAACCAGCGCCAAAGTGGCGACTTTTCGCATTTTCTCGAGCACAAAAATTCAATGTAAATTTTTAAAAACCGCAGGCCAGTTAGAACTCGCTTTTCACTTAGAAGGCCATGGTTATAATAATCATTTATTGTGAAACAATTAACAATAAAAAACATAAAACCAAGATACAGTCCAACTATATCGATTAGCAACCATTTCTTCTGGTCCTACGAGCCGATTTATGCAAGATTCGGGTAGAAATCACGAAAAAGAAGGCATCAGCAGTTGACCAAACAATTTGTCAACACCAGCAACAGCAATCATTCAAGACATCCAACTGGACAGCTGGAGGACAGTGCTGCGCAACAGTGAGTTCCTTCAATATCCTAATTATTTGTCCAATTGCAATTTCTATTTGTATCAAAGCAACGATCAATTCAATTTCATACGCATACGAGTACAATTTGTATGCACAATGCATACGTGCAATTTTAAATTACGCAATTATTACATAACATTTCGATTAGTCACTAACGCGACATTTTGTCTTATTTTATAATTCTTACATTATAAAGATTGCAAGAAGCAGCAACAATTCAGAATCTCGTGCGCAAGCGAGGTGCTCTCAAGTACAAATTAACTAATTTCAGGAAATTTCTGAACCCAGTGCAAGATGCATACAGCGATACCGGGTCAATTTCAGATAAAACGATTATTCAACTTCAAGATCGAACTGACAAATTTGCTTCATTGCTTGAGGAATTTGAAGAGACACAAACAAACACTGAATACTTATGCAATGAAAATGATTTAGAAAAACAATATTCAGAAGGCGATGAATTTATTGAAGGACATTCTTCTTTACTCGCAGACGCAAAAGTTATTTTACAAAATCTAAACAAATGCGCTGATCACATTTCAGATAATGAAAGCATCAAATCAAATTCCTCAAAGCAAGTAGAGCATTCACAAAGTATCAAACTCCCTACGATCAAACTTGCCAAATTTGATGGTAAATATAATAATTGGCTAGAATTCAAAGACATGTTTGAATCACTAATACACAATAATAATTCAATTGATAATATACAATAATATACAAAAATATCACTATTTGCGCGCTTTTTTAGAAGGTGATGCTACTAAAGTAATTCAATCATTAGAATTTTCAACAGAAAATTACTTGATTGCATGGGAATTACTTTGTAATAGATATAACAATTCAAGATTACTAATCAACAATCCTGTTAAGTCTCTTTTCGAAATGGAAACTCTTACAAAAGAATGTCCTTCAGGGCTGCGTAATCTAATGGATACAGTTCTTAAACATTTACGCGCACTAGATATATTAAAGCAACCCACTGAGCACTGGGACACTTTAATAATAATTTTAATAATATTTCTCATATCATCAAAACTTGATAAAATTACTGTGCGAGAATGGGAAGAATACAAAACTGGCAATCAATTTCCAAAACTTAGCGATTTAAACGACTTTTTAAAGACTAGGGCGGATTTTTTGGAAACCGTAGAAATTAATCATATCAATAAAATTACAACAAAACATAACCATGTGCGTGGTGATATCAAGCAGTTGTCACTAGTAGCATCAAATTTAAAATGTAACCTTTGCAATGAAGGTCATTTAATCTATTACTAAAAGAGCTGAAGCTATGTAATAATTGTTTGCGTACTGGTCACGTATACAAAGATTGCAAATCTGGTTGTTGTAAAAAATGCAAAGCAAATCATTATACTTTACTACATCCAGACAATGTTATACCGCCCAATTCTCAAGTGAGTCTGACAAGTCAAAGCCACACGCAATACATTTTACTTTCAACTGTTTCTGTTTTGATTTCGGACACATCTGGTGGAATTCATGTCGCCAAAGCTTTGTTAGATTGCGGATCTCAATCAAACTTTATATCTTCAAAGTTGTGTAAGAGGTTAAAATTACCAGAGCACTCAATAAACAAGTCAATTGTTGGAATTAATGGTGTTTCATCGAACATACAAAAGAAATGTGAAGTTGTTATACAATCGCTTAATTCCAATTTTTCCGCAAATCTCAGTTCTTTCATCATCCCAACCATTACAAATAATTTGCCAATGTCAAAAATTGATATTGCCTCATGGAATATTCCAAAGGATATTCAATTAGCAGATCCTCGATTTAATGAACCGGGTCCAATTGATATGCTAATCGGTGCTGAACTTTTTTGGGATGTCCTTATTCAGCAAAGAATTCGATTAGGCAGTGACATGCCAATTCTTCAAAATACAGAATTTGGGTGGATAGTATCAGGCACCGTTAATGAACCCATTTCTCAAAGGTTCATTGTCATTTTTCAAAAAATCATATCAATCTAGATTCTCGATTAAAAAAATTCTGGGAAACATCAAATGAAATGTGTTTTTGGTCCTCCGGCCAGAAACATTGATGTTGCATTCGTCAAAATCGTCCGGAAACAGCCCAATTGACGTACTAGGCCATCAAAAAAATTACCAAAATAATGTTGGCAATATTGATAATCCGTTTACAACTGCGGTTGGCATATGACAAGGCGTTTGATGTCGTAGCAAAGTATTGAATAATTTCTTTTAATTTGAAGTTAAGTTTAGCTGAAAACTTATATATATAATACGTTGTAACTTGTTTTATCAAACGTAAGTATGACTTGCAAAGAGAAATTTCTTCATACGCTAATAAGACACGCTCATTGTAGTTGCTTGCAACCAAATTATCTGTACACCACTTCACAAATAATTCATATTCCTTCCAATATCTGCTGGAAGATTTCTCAGGTAATAAAGAATTAATTGCATGTTCGGCAGCCTGAGTAATGTGTGCTGGAGTATCCATTGCATATTTAAATATGTATAAACAATAAAATGGACTTGAATAATATTTGGTTTTTATTAAATGTCAAAAAACTGTAGGTAACTTGATTTTTAATTTCAAATTCAAAATCGTTTGGACATTGTGTTGCCAACCTGAATACATGTAACTTTTTCTTAAGTTTCTGGCCTAGTGATACAAATTACTATTATCGTCTGATGATTCTCAATGTGAAAGGCACTTTTCAGAAACATTTTCAAGAAACGAAGAAGGAGGTTTTATCGTTCGAATACCGCTAAAACATTCCCCGTCAAACTTGGGAGAATCAAAAACATTAGCCATTAAGCGTTTAAACAACTAGAACGCAAACTTGACACAAACTGCGAACTAAAACTCCAGTATTCTCAGTTTATGAATGAGTACATCGATCTAGGGCATATGTCTCCACAAAATTCAGTTGATTTCAATAATTGATGATGATTTCAATAAAGCTTATTTTCTATCACATCACGGAGTCATTCGTCAGGAAAGTTTAACCACTAAACTGAGAGTGGTTTTCGATGGTTGAGCGTTGTCTGATTCTGGTTGGTCAGTTAACGATCTACAATACACAAGCCCACCTATCCAAAATGAAATCTCTGTACTTTTGAGGTTTAGGCAATATCCAATCGTAGTTTCGGCTGACATAGCCAAAATGTATTGACAAGTTTTAGTGCACCCCGACGACAGATTTCTTCAGAACATCGTTTAGCGAAACGATTCCAAAGATCAAATTTCAGTTTATACCTTAAACACCGTAACCTATGGCATAAAATGTGCTCCTTATTTAGCTATAAGGTGTTTAGTCCAATTAGCTAACGAATTTCAAATTAAATGTCCAATTGCATCTTCAAGAATATACAATGACTTCTATGTAGATGATCTGATCACTGGTTTTCAATCTGAATCAGAAGCAATAAATATTTGTAAGCAAATTTCCACTATTTTAAGTTCTGCTTGTTTTTCTCTAAGAAAATGGACTTCTAATAGCCAAAATGTTTTACAAGAATTTCAGATTGAAAATGAACCTGTAAGCGTATTACATCTTGGAGAGAACGAATTTGCAAAAACCTTAGGTGTAATGTGGTACAGTAAGTCGGATACGCTTGGTTATAGAATAAGTAAAATGAGTGAATCTTCGTCAATTACCAAGAGAACGATTTTATCTGATGTAGCCAAGATCTTCGGTCCTTTAGGTCTAGTAAGTCTTTGTACAATTTTCTCAAAAATCCTAATTCAGAAACTTTGGTCCTTTAATTTAGGATGGGACGAAAGCGTTCCTATTGAGTTGAAAAATTCATGGTTAAACTTCAGAAAGAATTTATATAAACTAAATCAGTTACAACCACAAAGACATGTGGTCTGTAGAAATCCAACAAAAATTAAGCTCCATGGGTTTTGTGATGCCTCGCAAAATGCTTATGGTGCTTGTATTTACATTCGCAGCATCAATGAACACAACAAAATATTTGTTAGGCTTCTTTGTGCAAAAACTAAAGTTGCTCCTATCAAACTTTTAACTATTCCTCGGTTAGAGTTGTGTAGTGCTGTAATGTTAACCCAGTTAATTAACAAGGTACAGAAATCATTTTCAATGACATCTCCATGTTTTCTTTGGTCAGATTCCCAAATAGTGTTGGATAAACACACGACCACATTTGTTGCAAACGTTTGTAAAAAATCGTGTATGCAAAATTCAGCAATTGACTCAAAGTACTGATTGGCATTACATTAATACGAAAGAAAATCCTGCAGACGTTGCTTCTCGGGGTATTTCTCCACAGAAATTAGTAAATTGTCATTTATGGTGGAACGGACCATCGTGGCTTTCGTTACAAGATAACCATTGGCCACAATTTAACTTTCAACGCCAACTGATGATCACGAAAGAAAGATGTTTATGTTATTGATTGACAACAATTTTCTTCAGTTTGAAAAATTTTCCTCTTTAAACAAATTAAAATTAACAATGGCATATGTTTTACGATTCATTACTAATCTTAAGTCTCCAAGGAATGAACGTCAATTGGGACATATTACTGTTGAGGAATTAGACGCTAGTATGAAAATGTTAGTTAAGTTGGCACAACAGAAAAGTTTTTCGCAAGAAATCAAAATACTAAGAGAAACTAAAACTTTAAAGCCGAAACATAATTTACTAGGTTGACCACCATTTATTGATTCGGACGGTTTGTTAAGAGTTGGTGGTCGGTTGAAAAATTCAAATTTAAAATTCGAAGAAAAGCATCCTTTGCTATTGTCAGGCAAACATTATTTAACAAAACTTATTTTTGAAAGTACTCACAAAACTATGCAGGTCCACAGCTATTGTTATACACTGTTCGTCAACAATATTGGGCGACTTCGGGAATCAGTGTAGCGAAGTCTATTGTAAGAAATTGTATTATTGAAACATTTGTTTCAAATTTAAGCCACGATCGTTTAATCCAATTTGGCCTTGCCAAAAGAGCGTGTTAGAATTATGAACCCATTTCATGTAACTGGAATAGATTACACAGGACCTTTTATTTTAAAGGAGAGGAAAGGACGCGGCTCAAAAGCAGTAAGGCTTACATTTGCCTTTTTATTTGCTTTGCCACTAAGGCAGTACATCTTGAGCTTGTCTCAGATTTCACAACTTAAACATTTCACATCACGACGTGGAAAACCTAGGCAATTATATTCAGATAATGCAACCAACTTTGTCGGTGCTGCAAAACAATTATCTGTATTACATGAATTTTTTTCAAAGTCCACAGACGAGATAGTAAAATCTTGTGCTAACGAAAATATATTTTGGAAATTTATTCCACCCAATTCCCCGCATTTTGGAGGGCTTTGGGAATCAAACATAAAAAGTGTGAAAAATCATTTATATAAGGTAATAGGTAACACGAAATTAACTTATGAGGAATTCAACACAATTTTGATACAAATAGAAGCGGCAGTAAATTCTAGACCTATGTATCCTCTCTCTTCTGATCCTAACGACCTTCAGCCATTAACGCCGGCTCACTTTGATTGGTAAATCACTGTCGACACTTCCATATCCTGATGTGATGGACATTCCACTAAACAGATTGTCACGATTCTAACTACAACAACAAATCATTCAAAGCTTCTGGAAGCGGTGGTCTCGCGATTATTTGGATCACCTGCAAAAAATAATAAAATGGAAACACGGTACTTCAAGTTTAAAGGAAGGAAGTATGGTGACCAAAATTGATACTTACCTTAGACATTTTAGTATTCTTACTTATTTGTTATTCTATTTTGAACATTTTTACAAAACAGTTCAAGGCAGGGAGCTTATGTTAGCATAAGTCAATTTATGTTGGTAATACACACATGTACAACTTCAGAGCAGAGTAAGTGTCATGGAGAATGTGTGGGCAACATACACGCATGCGCTCTCAAGTTAAGTTATAATAATCATTTATTGTGAAACAATTAACAATAAAAAACATAAAACCAAGATACAGTCCAACTATATCGATTCGCAACCACGCTCTTTAAGTTTAAAAAAACTTATATTTTTTTATTTCACAAAAATATGAAAGATCTAATCTGTGCCATTTCAAAGTGGAACTTTTAAGTAATGCGTGATGTTGAGAAAGTGTCCCAAAAATGTACAGTGTGCGATACCCAAACCTATTAGTTATCAAGTTATAAGAATTCTCTTAAAAAGATATTGTATGAAAGTCAATGTAAATATCGCAATTTATTGCGTAGTAGGCTCTGAATGTGAGTAAAAATTACTGTATAGGAATTTTAATTTTGTTTCTCTAAACTCCAAAGCAGCTCTACTTAGCAGCTTTATTTAACTCCAAGTAGACAGTGAAAACAAATTATTATTTTAACCTACTATCAATTAAATTTTGCAGTAAGTTGAATAAGCAACTAAAATGGAGAACTGTACAAATAAATAGATTTAGATTTATTTTTTATTCCTGGGAAATGTCAAAGAATTAATCACAAAATATATAGATCATATAAAAACAAGTACATATTCAAATTTACCACCTATGATAGCAGACAAATTTTCTAGAATTGAAGAGAATTTCTTAAAATTTGGTCATGTGAAAGTGAAGAAAAGATTCCAAAAACAACAATACCGAAATCTTTTTCACCACAAAATTCAAGAAATAATGTCTACCAAAAATAAAAAATACTAATAAATTAAAATAAATAATAAATAGCTTCAGATTCAAAGCTGCTTTAGAAAATCAAAATTAATGTTCCTATACAGTAATTTTAATTCATATACAGAGCCTACTACACAATAAATTGCGATATTTACATTGACTTTCTTTATTTATTTATTATTTATTTTTATTCTTTCTTATTTTTAAGAGAATCCTTATAACTAGGTAACTAACAGGTTTGGCCATCGGGTAAGCTACTACAAATCAATGCACAATTAAATTCTACCTCTGAAAGAGTAAAAATATATAGGATGTTCCATTAAAAAAATAAAGCTTTGATAACTTGAAGCTTAAACAAACGCCATCTGCCGAGCACACTGTAAGTTTTTAGGACCCGTTCTAAACATCAACGCATTACTTAAAGGTTCCCTTTTGAAATGGCACAGATCAGATCTTTCATATTTTTGTGAAATAAAAAATATGAATTTAAAAAGGAAAGAGTGCACAAAAATTTACAAAATCAGAAATACATATTTCAAAAACATTTGCATTTAAGTATAGGGGTAACTTATAATTTTCTATTCAAAATTACCTGTAGATCCTAAATTTGCAAGAAAAAGTATATGATTCCATTTAAAATAATGAAGTTGACAGCGACTTCCGGCACAACCCGAAGTTGAAATAATTTGAAAATATTTTCATTGAAAAGTGCACTAGCGGCTATGGGAGAGCACAAATTTTCAGAGAAAAATAATAAAGGCAAGTGCCTAAACTTCTAACGAACGGGTTCCCGTAAATCATCCTGTATACTAAATTTAAAAAAAAAACAAGCGACTCATACATATTTTTCCAACTGTTTTGAGTGAAACTTTGTTTACAACGAGGAAATTTTTGATATCCACAAGCCTATAATGTACAATTGCAATAATTAATCATGATGCTTACAGAAAACTTATAGGACATCGTATCCATCTCCTTAAAAACTATAAACGTTAAATGCATCCAAACCTTACTACTTAAAAGTGAATCCGGGATGTCGTAAATTATTTTTTGCTTAGAAACCGCTAGTGTTATAAAAATATAAAAGTATTTTAAAATATTTTGTACAGCCCTACGTTTATTACACCGTATTTTATCATAAAATACGTAAAACTGTATAATAGTAGATTAATATAAAGATTACACAGTAGCGCGACTCTCATGAAAATATTAAATTCGCCCATAACATCCCGCACAAGATCTGAGTCACAATCTCGGGATGCAGAGCTCATTCATTCACGGCTGTGGTGCCGAATGTATCTTTATAATTATGTTAATACACATTATTTATGCCTTGTTATTTTTTTACCACGTCCACTAAACACTACAATCCAGCCATGGTGTGTGAGCACGTGTGAATTTACAATTTACAACAAAATCGCTCACACTTAAAGCAGAACAAACAGTTCGACACATCCCCTTTACTCTACTCGAGGTCAATGAAAATCCGGTAATGAGATCAAAGTGCCGACAAACGAGTTGCGCTACTGGTGTTTATAAGTGAGAGAAATTCAAAATTATACATGAGTGAGAATTTTGGCTCACGAGTGCGAAGCACGAATGAGACAATTCTTACGAGTGTATAATTGCATTTCGCTCACGTGGGATATACGACGTTTTGTCCAACAGTTGCATTTTTTAACAACAAAAAATCTTGAAAAGATATTTTTGAAGTGACATTACTTAAAACGTCAAGCAGTCACGGTCGGACGTCATGGATAGTTGTTGATTTTGCACATTTTGCGCTAGTGCTTGAAATTTGATTTTAGTCACTCAAAACGAACGTATAAAACACCTAAAAACATGCAACTGTTGGACAAAATATTTTTTCTATTTTGCGTTGGTAACAGAGCTATTAACGCACCGAAACGAGTGCTTTAATAGAAAATTTGAGTGCGTGAATGGCATTGGTGTAATTAATTTATTTAATGTTGGTAGTACTAATTCCAAGTAAGAAATAAACATCAAGTGTCAAACGATATCAAGAACTTTTATTTAATTTAAACGATCACCACCATGAAATGTGCAATTATTATAAATGTTAACGATTACATTGGATGTATCTTTAGAATTTATACTAATGCCTGGTATGTTCTGATTTGATACAATAATTTTGTGGAGTGCATTATTACCTTCAACAGTGGTTTTATTATGCGAGGCGCAATCAGACTATGATCCAGTGGAGCAGCTGGGCAGGTTAGTTTGCTGAAATCCATAATGTTGAGCATTTGTATTTTTTACTTTGCATTTAAAATTGAATTTCCCACTGCCTACTTAAATGATGTTAAATAAATGTCACCAACCACCGCAAAATTCCCTAAATTTTAAAATATCGCTTTTTTCTTTAAAAAGGGGCAAAATAGAAAAAATAGTATAAAATACTTGTTACAGAAGGCTTTTCAAGCACTCGTCCGTTCGGACTCGTGCTTGAAAGACTGCCTTCTGTAACTTGTGTTTTAATATACTATTAAAATACTTTTATATTTTTATAATACTAGAAACCACAAATAAATTATCCACGATGAGTTCTTTTTTGTAAAGATTATCATGATTAATTATTATAACTGTACAGGGTGGATCAATTTCGATGTCTTTTATGGGCATCTCTGTAACTATAAGAAATAGTAAAAACTAGTGGCCAAGTTTCGATCTCTTTTTTAGAGATATGGCAACAGTGTAAGCAAAAATTTACTATCTTCTTTTGTTTTCGAGTTATAAGCAAAAATTTAGATTTTCGGCTTTTCGTCAATTGCGCATATCTCGTTTATTTTTACAGATATTAAAAAACTGATTTGACATTATTATGACACTTTCGAATACAATTCATTGGTGTACTTATTTTTTTGATGTTTATAAATTTATATTTTTTTAATGGAAATCATACTAGGCAATACTAGGCAAGGTCATCATTAATAGTTTTTTTTTTTTTTTTCGTTTTCAAAAATATATTGTGCATACTTTGTTGGGTTTATTTCTTACAATTAATAGAATAAATCGCCTTTTTTTATTATTCTTGGGTGTATTATGTTCTTATTAGGCTGGCTTCATTACAGTGCCGATATATATATTTTTTTGTTTTTATTAAATATCAATAAAGATTTGATGATTAGGTAGATATGCACAAGAGTGAGAGGTATTGCAACGAACATACGAGAGAAAAAGCTAGCGCCGATACAGCCTGGGTTGGGTCACAATATGCGTTGGCTGCGTATTTTACGCCAGTATTCATAGTCCTGTCTTAAATTATACCTACGACAAGTTTCACTTAAGTTCAAAGTGTAACTTACTGCTGGGTTCAGTTTCATAAACAACTTCACGGTTTTTCTCGGTTATTTTCTAGACTCAGACCAGTCTAGTTAAGATAATACCGATTCGAGTTGAAGCGCGCTATTTCGGGAAGCTTCGCCGGTAAATCTGCACACAAAAAGCCACTGGTGCGATGGCGTCTATTAATATCACGACGTGGTGCATTGGTATCCTTGACATTTTAAAAATTAATAATGGCTACATAAATCAAAATTAATAAAAATTACAAACAATGCAAAAGAAAAATATTTACTGTCGATTTAGAACAGAATAGTACCACAATTGAAAATAACTCATTAAATATGATTTAAGACATAGATGGGGCTAAATAACTCATTAAATATGATTTAAGACATAGATGGGGCTGACTTAGCATAAAGTATAGAGTGCCTTTAATAAGAGTGAAGACATACGTGAAGTCAATTTCTATTTACCAATTTCTTATTTACCAAGATCGGTAATCATTTTTGTGCTAGAAATGGGCATGTTTCAGAATTTGGTCTACTGGTTTAATTTCTCAACCACCGGAGCATTGCAGACTTCACTGGTTGTATATTTAATGATGCGTTGGTAGGAGCCCCGGTTTTATATACCGATTACATTTGGTGAATTATGAAATGGACTACGTATAGTGGTGAAATGTCAATGGTTGTATATTTAATGATGCGTTGGTAGGGGTCCCGGTTTAATATACCGATTAGATTCAATATTGTCAAATGGCCTGAAATCCCCAATGAAAATACCACCACGTCGTTAATTAAATTATTTAAGGACAAACTGGATATTGATATTAAGGATTGTAATATCGATCGAAACCATCGACTACCTATCAACAACCGTAAAAACAATGATCCTGCGCCGATTATTATAAAGTTTAATAGTTATGTGTTAAGAGATGCTATCTACAAAAAGAAGAGTAAATTCAAAGGAACTAAGGTGGTGATTAAGGAGGACCTAACCAGGATACGGCTCAACTTAATGCATGCAGCAGTTGAACATTTTTCTTCTAAATGTGTGTGGACCAGAGACGGTAACATTTTCATTAAATCTGAAAATAAAATACACAAATTTACTTCTCTGATACATTTCAATTCGTTTTTTGGAATTGATACCTGCATTTTTTGCATTTTTGGCTTACAACTTAATATAAATTTTCTGTTTCTCTCTAAGTATTATTATTATTATGTTGCTTCATTAAATTTAGAATTAATTAAGTTGCTATTATTTACTTCTGTTAGTTGCTTGATGCGGCAATAATGTGTTTTGTATTAATCGTCTTATTTTCTGTATTTATTCCTTGTTCATTCTCTGCTCTTGTTACAATGTCCTTACTTAAACTTGCTCATTTGAATGTACGTTCTTTGTTTACTGGCTTTCAAGATTTTCACGATCACATTCTCGCTCAGGATTATGACATCCTAGGTATCTCTGAAACGTGGTTGTCTGACTCTCATGACGTAAGTAATATTTCTATAAATAATTATAATTTTATATATAAAAATCGTGTGTTGAGGGGTAGAGGGGTTGGTTTATATGTGCGTAATAATATTAAAATTAAAGTTGTGGACGTACCTACCTGTTACTGATGCTCTTCTGGATAATTTATGGATTCAATTCACTATTGGAAAAACTCGTTAAATTCTTGGTACCTTGTACCGTCCTCCACAGTTATCTTGTGATACCTTCATTGATAACTTTGAAGATTTAATTTCATATGTTTTGCCTCTTGGTGATTATATATTATGTGTGGGCGATTTTAATATAAACTTACTTGACATCGAATAGTCCCATAACATGCTCTCATTTTTAAATACTTATGGTTTACACCAAATAATTAATGAACCAACTCGAGTTACACAGACCAGTGCCACTTTAATTGACCTTATTATTGCTTCCGAGCCTAGCGTCATCCGGAATGGTGATGTAAGTAATTTACCTAGTGTGTCAGATCACCTTCTAATATATTGTGATATTACTTGTGAAGCTCGTGTTTTTCGTCCATTTCTTCACACCTACAGAAATTTTAAATACTTTAATTATGACGATTTCAAAATTGATCTTGAATCATTACCCATGGTACATTATTTATTGTACGTCTAATGTTAATGAAATGGTAGATTTTCTAAATCTAAATTTAATACATCTATTTGATATTCATGCCCCATTTGTTACGGCTAAAATAACTAAGCCGAAAACACCTTGGCTTACTGACACAATCAAATTAATTATATCTTTACGGGATGAAGCATATGCACGCTTTGTAAAAACGAAACTTGCACACCACTGGGAATACTATAAAACACTCAGAAATCTGGCTACTTTCTCGATCAGGCAAGAGAAGAAAGCTCATTTAAATTATACTCTACTTCATGCAAATCCTAAATTTATGTGGAGTAGACTCAGTGAATTAAATATTTACTCCCGTACACGTAACCCTATTCCGGATCATCTTTCGGATGCTGATGCCATAAATTATTTTTTTATTAATTCAGTTTCATTAGTCAGCACGAATGATGAGCTATTAAGTTAAATTATCGTGATAATTCTCATACTGTGTTTGATTCCCAGCTTACTTTTGAACCTATTTCTGATCTTGAAATTGCCAAAATACTCTCATCCATCAAATCTACTAGTACTAGCAATGATGGTCTCAATATAAAAATGATTAATATTTGTTGCCCATTGTTGCCTTAAATTACTTTTATTTTAAATTGCTGTCTACGTGATAGTGTGTTTCCAGCTTGTTGGAAAACTGCCTTAGTCCTCCCTTTACCCAAGATTAATAATCCTCAGCATTTTCAAGATCTTCGTGCCATCAGTATTCTTCCGTGTTTATCTAAAGTTTTGGAGATAATTTTGTGCAGACAAATCATTGAGCATCATTGAATCGATACAACATCTTGCCCCCTCAACAATCAGGTTTTCGGTCCGGCTTCAGTTATAGTTGACATTTTCAGGAACATTGACGCCGGTAAATTGACTGCTTTGATTTTAATTGATTTTTCTAGAGCTTTCGACACTGTTATTCATAATCTTCTACTAGCCATTTTGTTGCACATTGGGCTATCTTTGGATGCCGTTAATCTTGTTGGTGATTTTCTTCGTATGCGATTTCAAAGAGTAGTTGTTGGGGAGTCTGTTTCTGATTATCTTGGGTTACAGCAAGGTGTACCTCAAGGATCAATTTTGGGACCATTGTTGTTTAATATATATACTAGTAGTCTTACTAAAGTTTTAAAATATTGTCCGGTACATCGTTATGCTGATGACATTCAGTTATATTATTCATTTAAACTAGAAAAGACCGCAGATGCCATTGCATATATTAATACTGACCTTGCTTCTTTACTTGACTACTCCAGAAAGCATTCTTTAATAATTAACCCGTCTAAATGTCAACTTGTCCTGTTTGGTGCGAGAAAAGCTCTTGAATGTATTAATAATAGTTTTCATGTTAATATTGATGGGACTGTTGATGTCGTTAAGAATTTCGGTTTACACATGGATAAAAATTTACGGTTCTCTAAACATGTATCAGTTTGTACTCAGCGAACTTTTATGAACTTGAAATTAATTTACAGTAACAGGAAATTCTTAAATAAACATACTAAATGTGCACTAGTCGAATCTATAGTACTCTCGCACTTCAATTTTTGTGACGTAGTATATGCCACCTGCTTAAATTATATTAATACAAAAAGAATTCAGAAAGTTCAGAACTCTTCTGTAAGATTGATCTTTGGTTTAAATAGAAGAAGTCATGTATCTGATAAATTACCTGAACTTAATTGGCTGAACATGAAATCACGTAGACTAAGACTCCTCCTTACCTATATAATAAGATAAGGTTTCGTACGGACGTTCATAATATTAATGTTCGCTTTAAGAGGCTAATAACACCTCCATCTCACAAAACAGCTATTTTTGAGAGGTCCTTTACATACAACGTAGCAAAAATTTATAACAACTTACCACCTGATCTAAAATTTCGTCCGATTCTAACTTTCAAGAGGCACCTGCGAGATCATCTTCTGTTATTAGGAGCATCTTAGCATTTTTATATTCACAGTGTGAACAATATTATTTAAGGACGTTATTTCCTTTTGAATTTTTTTTGTGTTTGAATGCAGAAATAGTAAGCGGCTAATTATTAATTTTTTTTACTTTTCATGGCTGATTTGAAAATCAGATATCTTTGTTGATCTGAAATCATCCATGTGTTTCAAACTAACTATCATCAGCCTTATGTATGTAATATTGTGCAATGTTTTCTTTTCACTTGTTAGTTGGTTTGAATAAATATATTATTATTATTATTATTATTATTATTATATGTTGCGCAATATGGACGTCGACGGATATTTTGAGGTTAGTAATTGTTCTTTGTTTCGAGGTAGGTTAATTAAATTAGTTAAACTTAATTATTCAGTTTGTATGTATATACAATCCGTCTGCTTTTTATTTCAATACGGCTTTGTAGTTACAGAAAGAAAATAGTAACGATAAACCGGTTGGCTAATTTAAACCACCACCACCTAATTTTGAACTCCCCTCCTATCCCTTCCCATTTAGCACAAAAATGGCGCCTATGTCTTCACTCTTATTAAAGGCACTAATAAAGTACAACTCAAGTTGTACTTGCTCAACTATGAACTAGGATTTTTACATTAAGTGAGACTTGAGGTTCAAGTTGAACTTAAGACTCGTCTATGAATACAGGCATTAGTGCTTAAATTGTGCTTCTGTTGTGGTATTATTTTCTCGGTTTTAATTTACTTATTATGATTTATTAAGAGTTGTGTTTATTATCTACTTACATTTCAATATTTTTTAATTTTGTACTTTTCATTGCTGCAATTTCTTATTTTTAAGATGTTTTTAATTTATACATATTACTTTAGTTCATTATCCCTTCAAATGCATATTTGATCAAGAAAATGCGCTTTAAACTTAAATATTAACTGAAGTTACATAAAGAATATCAAATTTGACCCAAACCACGTGGTCTAGGTATTGTGTAAACTTTATCACTCTAATAGGTCGATATTTCAATCACAAGTTAACTTTAACTATCAGTTTATTCCCATAGTAACAATTATGAAAACAATTATTCCTATGGCAATAAACTGAAAGTTAAAGTTAACTTGTGACTGAAATATCGGCCCTAAGGGCCAGTTGTACAATTCCAGCTTAACTTTAAGCTTAAGGTTAAACCCTTAACAACTTTTGTAGAAATAATAATAACAACTGTCAAAATATTTAAACAAGTGTATTTAATAAAAACAAAAAAAAATGTCGGCTTGTGTTGAAGCCAGCCTACTAAGAATAGAATGCACCTTAAGTTATAACTCGAAAATTTAACTAAATATCAAAAAACCTGAACTGTATTCAAAAAACCGTCAAAACAATTTTTTAATCTGTAAAAATAAACGAATTGACGAAAAGTCCAAAATCTCGAAAACAAAAGAAGAAAGCCAATTTTTGTTTACACTATTGACTTTATCTTTAAAAAAGAAATCGAGACTTGGCCACTAGTTTTCTTTTAATCTCTTATAGTTACCGAGATGCCCATAAGAGACGTTGAAATTGATCCAGCCTGTACATACATACATGAATCCGACTCTTAATAAAAATACAATTTTTAATGTCAAAATAAATTCCCAGGTTCCATTAAAACAAATAATCCAGCTCAAATTTGGCGCTGCTTTTTTGTAGTGGTATTATTTACATTCAAACTTAAGTCGACACTATTGCTAACTTTGTTATTATAAAAGCTACAAGTTCGTTTAAATTAGCAAACTAGTAGTACTTTTCAGACTGATTACAATAATGTAGTCAAAAGAACAATTAAAAGTCGCGTTTTAGATAGAAAATAAAATTCTTAATTAAAATTGTCCTTTGTCATTTTTTGGTAAATTAATAAATGAAGGTTTTGATTTTCGAAAAATCATCAAAGGTGCCTGTGCTTTAGAAACAAAACATTTGCAAATCGCTTTAATCAAATTATTCTGTTGACAAACTATTGTTTCCAAAGTTTGTGTTTTATTTCTTGTCTTTTTTCAAGCATCTAGAAAAATGGACAAAAATTATGATAATTTTTGTAAATTTCTCTAGATGCGTAAAAACCATTTTTTAGCAACAAATAAACCACAAGCTTCAAAAAAAATAGTCTGTCAAGAGAATATTTTGATTACGGCGATTTGGAAATGTTTTGTTTCTAAAGTACCTTTGGTGATTTTTCAAAAATCAAAATATCTTTATTTATTAATTTACGACAGAATTACAAAGAGCAATTTTAATTAAGAATTTTATTCTCTATCGATTGGTCAAATAATATACAGGTGTTCCATCTAAAAAAAGGGTATTTTTTTTATTTTATAAATGCCACGTTCAATTATGTTTTTGACTGCATCATTGCAAAAGCACTAATAGTTTGCTAATTTAACCGAATTTGTAGCTTTTATAATAACGAAGTTAGAAATAGTTTTGACTTAAGTTTAAACAAGCTGTATACATATGTGAAAGGCCCTTTTTCAGTACGCTCCCGCCTAGTATTTAGAATTACAAAAAATCAGAATAAAGTGACCTTGAGATGTCTCGTTTTAAAAGAAATTGTAGCAGTAGATCAAGTATTTTCATGTATATTTGTAAAGGATTCATGTATATTTGTAAAGGGATTCCTTATTAATTATTATATTTCTGTAGGGATTTAAAACCTAAAGACTTTTTGACATAATTCCCGAAAACTCAAACTGAAACCTCCTTCAAAAGTTAGAGGTTTTAAAACTTTATAGATTATTATGCTTTTTCTATGCCCTAAATTACTTTTTGCGCAAAATTAAAAAAATACATCCCTATAATTATTAAAAATTAACATATTTATTAACACGTGAATATTAGATATACGATTTTATATGCTAATTTTACATACTTTGTATTGCAGAATATACTTATTTCGTGATAATCAATTTTCATCAATTTTCATTCCGTCAAAATTAACGATACTCACCGTAATCTTATTCTGTATGTTGCTTTACGAGAAATTAATTGAAAAGCTTGATAAGAAAGTGGAAACGGAGGATAAAACTTATATGTTGATATAAAAAAAAAACTACAAAGTAAGAAAATAATGAAATTATTAATTAATAAAATCGCTAAATTTGATGGTAAGGGAATGTTTTCTTTAACTAACTTTTTGCATATGAAATTGTAAATTGTGCAATACTATTAATATAGAAAAAATGTTTTTATTTTTTTGAAAGGAAGACCAAAAGACTATAGAGACGTGTAAATAGTTTTTCAGTCACTCTTTTTCTATCAATTTTCACGTTACTTTTATTTCGTTCAAATTTGTCATTTAATTTTATTTTATCGTTTGAGTGAAAATCGTTGATTTTTTTGTTAAGTTTAAATTGCCTGGCTAACATTGTGTATCTGGTTTTAATCTGTTTCTTAAATGTGTATGTAGTTTAACTATGTAACCTTTCCGTTTTTATCGATTTGTACGAATGTTTTAGGGTATGCAAAAAAATCGAATTCACAGTGCTCAATTTACAATTTTAATTTTAAAATAAAAAAAATTGTTACAAATAGTTTACAGATAATATGTATAGTAACAGCAATGCACAATGCGCAATGCTTTCTTGAAGTGCAATATTAATTTATTTATTATAATATTTATACTTGGTGATTCCAAAATGGCACATAAACTCTACAATACGTTATTGTAGACACTTCAGAGTACCAGAAAAATGTCGAAAAAATTCTAAACAACTGCGAAGTCAATTTTTTTGTAGTTATAAGCAATTTCTGTAAGTTTTAAGCTCATAATTTAATGAATCATGTGCGGAACAAATAATAAATGCAATAAACTTTGGGTAGAAGTTCATTATTCAAGCTTTATTGTGAATTATAAGAAGTTAAATTAGAACTTTGACTTCTTATATTTTGTAAAATTTTGAAATGAAAATTTTTCTAACATTACTGGTACTTTCTTAAGTGTCTAGAATAGCGTACTGGAGAGTTTATGCGCCAATAATAATTGGTGTAAAAATATCTTCTATCAAAGAAGTAAAATATTTCATACTGTCCTAAAACAAATATTTTAACGCATTTGTTACGTTTTATTATTAGCTGGTAATACTTTGTTATAAGTTTTTGCATAATCTAAAACAATCTTATGTTTGTATGTAATGAACATAACTATCATGTAATGTGTTTTTTGTATTGAAAATAAATTCTTATTTAGATGATACCTAATTTTATAAAGAAACAACTCCTTAAATCAGAATAAAATAGTTTGGTTGTATAATAGTATATAACTTTTATTTTATACAATAGTTTATTTATTACATAAAATATTACATGTACTTGAATATTTTTGTTTATGTTTGGGAGCCGACGACTTTAAAAACTGTATCTTGCCTAGTCATAATGCCGATGTCGTTTTCCAAATATCTAAAAACTGGAGCAACTTCCTTGGAGCAATTCTAGAAAATCAAACGGGTATATTAAATCCATCCTTTCACCGGGATAGTTATTTGACTATAAGTTGAAATCTCTGAATGTACCTTTTGGATAATTGGTTGAATTTCATTCCATGAAAACGCATACAAATTCGTTCTGTTGTTAAGCGGTCCAAAATCAACTAGCGATACGGAGTCTGGAAAAGTAATGATGACGTCGAAAACGTCTGGAAGAAATGTATTCATTAATTTTGAACGTCTAACAATTAATTCTCAAAGCAAATTTTTAAAATATAATTATCTAACGTTTTGAAGTGGTGGTAACTATACCCCGGCCACCCAAAGGACGAAGCAATAAAACTGCGTGATGTACACGTGTTTGTCGTTTCTGTGAACCCGATTTACACTAGACTAACGGTGGGCAACCTCCGCCCCGCGGGCCAACTCTGGCCAGCGAAATAATTTCTGCGTACTCGACTTTGTTTCTATTTAGTATAAATACGTCTTTCCGTGTCCTTGCCACGAGGTTAACACGTGATCACTCCGTGATGGAGATAAGATGGTATTAATTTTACAAATAATTTATTTCTTTTGAGTAATACATATTTTTTTGAGAATTTGGTGCCACTGCTATTATTTTGACGGCCTATGTACTTATATACACGGTGGTGATAAAATCCCGCAATAAGCTCATATTTTGTTTGTTTGTTTGCTATTTGAGTGGTGCAAAAATTAAAAAAGATGGTGCATACGGGGTGCAACAAGTTGCGAAAAAAAACTTTGAAAATTTTCACTGAGATCGGCTAGCTAAGTTCCTATTTTTTTTTCCTCAGCTATTTGAGCGGTGCAAAAGTAAAAAAAAAGATGTTGCATGAGAGATACAATAAGGTGCGACAAGAAAACTTCGAGAATTTTCACGGGGAGGGGCTAACTTAACTTTCTATTTTATTTTATTTTTTCTCAGGTATTTGAGCGACGCAAAAGGTAAAAAAAGATGGTGCATAAGGGATGCAACAAGGTGCAACAAAAAAAAACTTCGAAAATTTTCACTAAGGTAGGGGCTAGCTAAATTTCTATTTTTTGTCCTAGCTATTTGAGCGGTGTGAAAGTTAAAAAAGGTGGAGCATAAGGGGTGCAACAAGGTGCACTAAAAAAACTTTCAGGGGGGCGGTCCTCCGAGTGAAATTTGCCTGCAGTCTCTCTTACGGGAAGGGGTGTAAAAATGTATTTTGGTAGTGCATAAGGGTGCAAGAAAACTTTGAAAAATGTTACTGGAGGGGCCAAGGGGGGCCCTCTCTCGCAGCGAACGTTCATGGTAAAGTAAACTCAGCTAAACGTAAACTATCTATTCATTCATATATATTTTCGACTGGATCGTTTTTTGCAGCGTTTTACACTACCCGCATTATGTGCACTCAGGTTACCTGAGTCAGGTATCTCCATCTATTAATATTACATGAGGTTAAACGGAGATGAGAATACTCCAAAAGCGCACTAGCGTAGTCAGTGAAAAACGCCATTAATTCTTGTTATTAAGGGAAGAGAAGCCTTTGTGTGTAAATACATTTTAAGAGAAGGAAAACCTTCAATTACGTGTAATGAGACTATCAAATCTCAGCAAAACGAAAACAAAGACGACAAACGACTTGACTTCAGTTTCGTAGTAGATTTTCATATTAGGTATAGTAATACAGGGTGTAAATTAAATGTGGCACAAAAAGTACGCTAAACAGATCACTGACCCACAAAAATACCAAAATCGAAAAAACTAATGTTCAGTTTGGTTTGCCTATTAAACAGAACGTTCAAGTTACCTAAAAAAATGTAATGAAATTTTAGTAAATTTCCTGATCAAAAATTTTATTAACATCATTAACAGTACTCCCCTAATATTTTATTAAACAAAATGGTGCTACTTAATCATTTTAAGAATTAAAATCTTTGCCGTTTACCGGAATTTACAAGCAGACAACACCATTTTTTGTTATTTCGTAAGTATTAAATCAAGTTAGATTTAGCTTAGGTTTAAGAACGTACCATAGAAACGAATTGTTTCTAAGTGCTATCAGATTTTGCCTGCAAAGTTACATATTACTGTATTAACAATTACTTATACCTATTGAATTCTTTGGTTCTCGTTTATATTTTGAACGTTCTGTTTGACTTATTTATTGTTAAGGCCATTTCACTTGACGCAATTGGGTCAATCCATATCAAATCAACCAATGGGTGTTGCTGACATATTTTATTTTAATTATGAATTACCAGTTTCTAGATAAATCTGGTAATACAAAACGATTTTTTTTCACATTTTTATCGCTTTTATCTTTGGCGTCTACTGGCCATTTTGTTGAGAAGGAACATTTTTCAAAGGTTAACGGTAAGTTAAATAACTATTTTATTTATTAAGATATCAACTTGAAATAAAAACCATCTTAATCTACATGAAACCGTCTACAATTCATGTTATAACCAAATATTTGTTAGGTTTTAAGGAAGTAAACTAAAACTTTATTAGAAAATCCTGTTTGAGTTAGAATAAATTAATTATTTGAGAACAATTTTTTTCATAGAAGTGATGAAAACACCTTTTCCCTTTTTTCCCACAAAGATATACTAGACCACTAGATGCTATTAAAATTTGAGATTATTCACATCCATCCTCAAGGTTTGACGAGCCTTCAAATATTGGGATTTGGCTGAAATTGCTGATTTTTAAATTGGTAAATCTCAAAAGGGACTGAATAAAAAAAAATCTGAGATTTTCTCAAGATATTCTTCTAGTAACTATAGTAATCAACTTATATTTTAACTACAAATTGTATTAAAAAAGTTTCAAATTTTGGAAAATTACAATTTACTCAGCAGGTAAACTCTATACGTTTTGATGGTCTCATTAACTTTTTAACGGAAGTGAAGCCTTTACATGTAAATACATTTTAAAAAATTGTATAATAAATTTCCGTTATACATCCGTAATGTTAACAATTATGCGCGTTTTAAAAGAGAAACGAAACAATTTCTATTAGAAAAGGCCTCTTATACAGTAAAGGAATTTTGACAATAATGCATATGTATGTAAAATGTGTGCATGCTCTACTGAACTTTGTTTGAATAGAATGAATACGCGCCATCTTCTACACTTGTTTGACTAATAATAATAATAATAATAATAATAATATTATTATATTGTTTGACTTGTATATGTATGCGTTTGTTTTTGTTTCACTTGTATATGTATGTGTTTGTTTTTTACACTTTTATGTATGTAACGTAGATTGTTCTTGTTTTATACCATTTCCACTTTATACACACACTTGACGTATCACACAAATAACTGTTAGTATCACACCTAATTGTACAATTAGCAAATGAATAAAAATATTTGATTTGATTTGAAAAAAGGGGAGAAAAGGAAACTTTATCGCTGAAATGCGATTCCCTTCCCTTGAAATGTATTTACACACACAAAGGTTTCTCTTTCCTTTTAACAGCACATTTTAAGATTGACTCGGCCAAAAATATGTGAAAATATATTCAAACATAATCTACAAATTTTATTGCAGAAATAGGTTCAGTATAAGATAAATTGATTATCTGGCATAAAAACTTTTAAGTGTTTTCAGACATATTCTTTACTAGACTCAGATTTTTTTTAAGTGAATTATATGTTGCAGTTGCATAATACTTTCGGGCTCGATCGGCTCCTTCTAATTGTTATAAAGACTACTTAATTATTAACATTTTAATTTTAATATGGCTAACAACATATTCTTGTAAATAAACATTAAGTAGTCTTTATAACAACTTGTAGCACACTGAAGAAGGACCTGATCAGGCCCGAAAGTACTATACAACTGCAACATTAAAAACTTTCAAAAAACTGAAATGACCGACTATTCATTTAACCATTTCAAAAATTGAAAGACCTTAATCTACCTACTTACAATTTTTTCTAGACAATTTTCCTTGAATATGTTCATCAAAAAATCTAGAAAGACTTTTGATAATATTCGATCCTTCCTCGGCAAAGTGACCATAGAAAGTAGGCCAATCACGAGGGCTTATACCTGAAAATTACAAAACAACATTATCTGAGAAATCCAAGAACAACCTCCATTACCTCTTAATATGTCATTAATAACAATACACCTGAATTCTGTAGCTGGATGAATATTAATCCATGGTTTCAGGGCAATGTAAAATGGTATAAATTTATCGTTCGCCAAGTCATTTATGATAACATCTGAGGCGGTTAAATACATCAAAATATCATTAACATTTGTTACTTTTAACAGATTACCAAAACTAATAAATTTTGCATCCTGTAAAAACATTATACAATTTTGGAAAAAATTATTGAATACACGATCGATTTAAGGCTAGGCTTAACGTTTTAAGCCTTAAAAAGTCCCTGTATACAATTCAATACCATACCGTAGGTGCATGCCAATTATTTTTGACGAAAGCTTCATTTCCGAATGTACTTAAAGCATTTTTTATTTGATTTATGTATTCTGGGGTACATATTTCCTCGATATCAAAATCGAAATCTTCCGATCGAAGTTTTTGCAAGAGGGCTGGTGTAATTTCGAACAGATATGTTTTAACAGCAACATTTTTAAATTGCTCATACCAAGTCGTAATCGAAAAGTCCTTTAAATCCTGAGTTTCCTATTTTTTTTGTCCAATATTATTTAATGAAAACATTATTTTAACTTGTACGCACCAACATAGTTTTAATTTTACACTAGGTTAAGGTTATCTACTGTTCACTTGTGTGAACTTGGCAGCCAACCGTCAGCAGCCGAATGCGTAGTAAGACGTGAAAACGCAAGCCGTTTTACACTGTAGAAACGGGCATCGATTTCGGATTTTCACTCGTACTTCATGAAATACACCCTCCCGCAATATAAAATCAACACAAGGACTTAAGACAATCCAATATAATAACACAGCGATCACGAAAACTAAAGAAATATCGAGTTATATGCATCACGGAATTCGCCCTGAACTTATCGGTCGCGCGTTTGCTCGCGGCCAGTGAAATGTCGTCGGGCAAATTATTAAAAATAGTACTTTTTTAATATGTAACGCAAACTTTCCTAATTGCATGAGCACTTGCATCTGTGCATGTGTATTGATAATCCGGCGTAAAAAAAAGTTTATACCCCCTACACATTTAAATTATATGGCATAATCGAAAATTCCCGTCAACGCAATGTTCATACAAACGTACATAACTTTTCCAATAAGCAACGCAGTAATGTGAAAAATCATAAGTGGATAGAGGAAACCTTCCGCTTTCGGAAAATGGTACCAAAAAAGTTTATACCCCTTACACTTCTTAATTATTTCAGAGAACGTGTTATAAACCTGCATAACTCTTTCAATAAGCGACGTAGAAAATCGAAAATGCAGAGGTGGATAGAGGAAATCTTTAGCATTAGGAAACTGGAATCAAAAAAAGTTTATACTCCCTACAAATTTGAATTACATCACGAAATCTGAAACGATGTAGGACATTATGCGTAATACCTGTAAGGCGGATTGTCTAAGTAACAATGCAGTATATTTACGAAATTGAATTATTGCGCATAATCCGAAAATTTACGTGTTATAAACCTGCAAAA